>VZRX01003048.1:0-44874 GCA_013398075.1 Notiomystis cincta
CATGAGCTCTGATGTATCACTGAAGGGTAAATTCGGCTTTATATGATCTGGTACGTGTTAGGAAGAGGAGGTCTCTGCTAGGAATGCAGGGGTGTGTGGAGAGAGATAACCCTGTTTCTGGAAGCAAAGCCATGGAGAATGGCTGAATAGTTCTGTGGTACTCGGCTAGTTGCACTCAAAGTTAGGACCATGGCTGTTATTTTGAACTTAAACATGTGAAAAAAATAAAATGAGTGTCACTGCAAAAGGAAGTGTGAACCAGGCAGAGTTGTTAAAATGGTTTCTCGTTGGAGAAGGAGCTCTGAAATTACTGTCCGGGGCTGTTCGCTGACTGCTTCATCTCTGCTGAGCGCTTGGGCTTTTTATGTTCAGTTTTTCCTTACTGTTCGCAATTTCCCAATACTCTGTAGCCCCTTTATGCTTGAAACAAAGCGAATTGTTGCACGTGGTGGAATCTGCTGCTGCTCATACCCCACACCTGATACTGTTGTGGAGGCTTTTCCGAACTGGCTGGCTCTGAGATTGCCATTAAAAAGCATCAGAGACCGAGATTCCAGCGGGAACTGAGTATGTGATTTGAGGAACGCGCTTCTAATGTTAATAAAAGGTGTTTTGCTCCGTTCCATCCCGCAGAAATCGCCTCTGACGGGCTGAAGGGCCGCGTGTTCGAAGTGAGCCTGGCTGACCTGCAGAACGATGAGGTTGCCTTCCGCAAATTCAAACTGATCACTGAGGACGTGCAGGGCAAAAATTGTCTGACCAACTTCCATGGGATGGACCTCACACGGGACAAAATGTGCTCCATGGTGAAGAAGTGGCAGGTGTGTGAGGAACCGGGTCGGCATCGCCGCCGGTGCCCGCAGAGCCGTGTTTGAGTCATCAGGCGCTGTCAGCGTGGGGCGGGCGGAGCCTGCGTCCCGCGAGCGGTAAAGGTGCAGTTGTTTCTCTTGCAGACGATGATTGAAGCCCACGTGGATGTGAAGACCACGGACGGGTACCTGCTGCGCCTCTTCTGCGTGGGCTTCACCAAGAAGCGCAATAACCAAATCCGCAAGACCTCCTACGCCCAGCACCAGCAGGTCCGGCAGATCCGCAAGAAAATGATGGAGATCATGACCCGGGAGGTGCAGACCAACGACCTGAAGGAAGTTGTCAATAAGCTGTAAGCTGTGGCCACGTTCTCTTTTTCTCCCCTGAGTTCAGATCTTTGTTTGGTGGTTGGTTGGTGCTGAGTGCTCGGGGAGTGCCGCTGCATCCCGAGCTGTTTGTCAGAGACCAGGCAAGGAGCCCCTCATGGGAAAAGCCAATTGCCCTTTTCTGCAAATGGCTTCTCTTGGTCTCTGCATCCTGTCTGACCTGAATCTGCTGTCACGTTTGCATAAATGTAAAATCACTCTCGGGAAAATGTGTGGTTCACATTTCCACGGACTAAAGTTGTAATTCTGGTCCGTTGGGGCTGTGAATATTCTGAGCTCTTCTGGTAGAAGTTTTCCAGAGTGTGCTGATAGCTTCCAAAAGTTTGCAGATTTGCTCTCAAAATGAGCACACTTGCACTATGTCCCTTCATGTATTGCAAGGGACGTGTCTTAGAGTCTAAATGTACTTGAAGAAGATTGTCCAAGTGGTGATGTAAACTTTTGTAGAGTATTTTCTATCCTTTTCTAGTGCTGCTGCTGAAGCAGCAGGCCGAGTTTTTGACATTGTGGTGCTCTGTGATTTCTCAGGATCCCAGACAGCATTGGCAAGGACATCGAGAAGGCCTGTCAGTCCATTTACCCTCTGCACGATGTCTATGTCCGCAAGGTGAAGATGCTCAAGAAGCCCAAGTTTGAATGTAAGTCTTCTACTGCACACATTGGGAGGAGGGTGTGGAAAGGAGTGACTTCAAATGTGTTTGCTTCTGGATAAAGATGGTAGAGCAGCATCGATGAGCTTAAGTAGTTGTAGAAGGGAAACAGTGTGTCCTTGTGCTGATATGTGGCTTCCAGGATTGAAGCCAAGCAGTGAATGTTCAGTTTGGAGCTTCTTTAATTCTCACCTGGAACTGCTGCTGAATGTTGAAAAGCTTTGCTTTGGGAATGAATGATGACAAAATGTTTCGGTCCCAGATGATGTGGAATGATTCCATTTCCCTTTTTTCTGACATTCCCATGTAATGCAGCAGTAGGTTCTTGAGTCCAGACCCTTCTAGAAAAAAGTGTAGTTTGTAGGTCCATTATGTAGCCTTATTTTATTGCTCATTTCTGACTGAATGTTGCTGCAGCAGCATCTCCATGCATGAGCTGTCTGCAATGGACTTGGTCCTACCTACAGGAAATGTTCTGGTGGTTTCATTTGTGTATGATGAGTAACTGAGAAGTTCAGAACTGTTTAAATAGGTCCATCTCTCACTGTTTCTATCACTGCTTCTTTTTAGTGGGCAAGCTGATGGAGCTGCATGGTGAAGGTGGTGGTGCTGGGAAGCCCTCTGGGGATGAGGCAGGCACTAAGGTAGAGCGAGCTGATGGATATGAGCCACCCGTGCAAGAGTCTGTGTGAAACTGAAAACTGGTGGAAATAAAAGCTTTTAATATACAGAACTAATGCTTGCTTGCCTGTATTGCTACTGGACAGTATTGGTACTGCATGTGTGGATGAGTTTTCAGCAAGGTAAACCTATGGCCTTGGTTTAAAAAAAAACCAGAAAAACCAAAAGAAGTATTAATGTACTTCTCCACTTGTGTTGTGGAGATGGGTGGAAGAAGGTGGGTTGTCCTCTTTGTGGATTCACTTTGTTGGTTTTACCCAGTAATTTTAGTCCTCACCCAAAAACTTTGTGAATGTGTGCAGAGGTTGTATTGGTGAGAGGTGCCTCAAGAGTACAGGGAAAGCAGAAATTGCACAGGGAAACTTGTGTCAGAATTTGGTATTATTGGGAAGTCTTAGTTTTATCCAAACTACTTGAGAATAATGTGTCTTATGTTTAAATTTCTTGGTAATTAATAAAACCTCTCGTGGGATAGGTGTGGTCTCTGGCAGTCAGACGGTGTTTGGAGGCACTGAAGTTGTAATTATGTGATGGAAGCAGCGTTGATTTGGAGCAGTGCAGAAATGCAGAATGTGCTCGAGCAGTGGAGTTGGGTGTTGGATTTTAACCTGTCAGAACTGAGGGGTGACCATAGTCATGGAGAACCTGGGGAATTTCAGGGGGAATCTGTAAAAAGGTCTGTGTTCTGAAAACAAAGCACACTTCAGTGTTTCATGGAGTAATTTTAAGACTCTGTTTCCCATTATCTAATGGCATTTTTGCTTCTTGTACAATCTGTGTTCTTATAAATGGAAGAGTGTTTTTTCTGGCTAAAATGAGTTTTGTGTGCTGGTGATGTGTTTTGTTTAGAATAGGGCCACAAACCTAAACTTGGTCCTATTAAATTGTTGGTAAGTTAGTGATGTAAAACCTGAGAGCAAAATGTGGAGCTCACTGAGAGTGGTGGCAGTCGGTTGTCACAGAGCTTAGGACGAGAAGTAAAGGAAAATAGTGAAATGTTACTGTTCCAACAGAGCTACAGGGGAAAAGGAGAGGAGGGGCTCTGCTACCCATGAGGGCTGTACTCTTCCCTCTCAGGGATTTCTGCATTTTCCTAGTTGGCAATTCTGGTTTGGACCAAGTAATGGGCAAAATGAGAAGAATGGTTTTGAACTTAGTTCAGAACACGCTGCAGGTGATGTGGTTTTGTCTTGTGATTCCCAGTTAAAGGTGTAGTATGTTCTGCTTTTTGCAGTTTGTGTATTGGAAGTGTAGTGAGTGCTCAACACTCAGAACCTTGGATCAGGGGAAAGGAATCTTGTTGCTTTGCTCTTTCCATCAGCACTGCTGAGGCAGGTGTCACCTGCCTCCATCAATCCCAGCCGTAAGTTTCATCTGTTACTTGCATGTCTGAGGACTGTATGTTGCAAAAAGGTTGGTCCAAGAGGATTTGGGGATAGAACAAGAACTTGGGGTTTTTTTCAGGCTTTTAAATGTATCATTTGGAACACTGCACTGCCATGGGTGAATGCAGGCTTTGTAAGGTGGTATCAGATGGGGGAAAGGCAGTAAAGGAAACACTCTGCATCCTCTGTATCCCCTCAACAAATACCAGCTGAAAAATCACGGTGTATGAAAGCAGCAATCAGCAGGGCACATCTAAAATATGTGCAGAATTGTTCCTTGGCCCAGGATGAGCCCATGTCTCCCTCACAGTGTTGGCACATTGAGAACCACGGTGTGAGTGATACCGTGTGGTGCCAGCTGGTTGCTGCAGGTAGCAAAATGCCTTGGCTTCTGTAGGTGGTGGGTGTGAAGCACTCCCAAGTCCAGAGGCTTGAATCAACCGTGTTAAAGTCATCCAGATTTGCTGAGGGGTTTGGACTACTTGTACAGGGGAGCAATATCTGTTCATTATTTGTATTGGTCTGAGGGTGGGGTGTTACCTTTGCAGCTGGGTTAAATAGATAAGCAGAATGAGATCTCTAAAACTTGTCAAGTGGAAAGCTCAGCTTTCCACAGCATAAGACAATTAAAATGCCCTCATGACTTAATTAAAAAAATTTATTGGTTAAATACATTCTTAATTTACAGAGGTACCATAACAAACTTACTGGACTTAACAAAGGTTTATTTAGGACACTGTTAATTGTACACAGAACAAAGACATCTTCCTGAAGATATTTCCAGAGGATGGGTCAAACCAAAATATTTCGGTAAGTGAGGCTTTTTCTAATGCATGGAGATCTAGCTGGATTTCAAGGTTACAGCTGGAATTTGCTACTACATTGCAGTTAAGATTTGCACTTCACCTCATTCTCGGCTTTCTGTACACCGTAGGAATTTTATGTTGTGATCTGTACACGGTCTCACGGTGGTGTTGGGCATTGTCTTAGGAAAACCCTGTCCTGTAAAAGCCGAGCATCTCCCTCAGCGTTGACACAGACGCCGTTGCGGCTGCCTGCAGCCATGCGAGCAGCCCTTAGGTGGCACTCGGTGCTCCGAGTAAAAGGCTTTGCTGCTGCTCCTGCCTGCCCCGCCGGGAGGAGGAGATTACATACAGCAGAGTGGTCTCGTCTAGGGACAGGCACTGATTTCAACATTCAGTGAAGTTACAAAAACAACTGGTCAATACACAGTTATAAAAATGGGGAAGAGGAAATTGAAAAAAAATATAAAAAAATCAGTTCTACTTTTGAGACTTGTATCAAAACCTTAGAAAACTGCCAGACAAACAGTAAGTAAACATCACACACTTCAGCCTCATCTACCAGCACACTGGTGCAGTATGTCTTTGAAGGACCTGGCTATTCCTTGGATTCCTCTAGAAGATGACTTCTTTTGGAATAAACAAGAACCTTAAGAATCTCCTGACAGGAAAACTTGGGAGAGTGGGAAGGATTGTCGTTGGCTGTGGATTTCCATGTGATGCCACAGGCCTTCTGGACAGGCTTGCTGGGAGTGCTAAAACTGAGTAACAGCTGTACCCACTGTTGGGTTTCCATCCTAGAACAGCATATAATTCAGCATTTTTTACATCATGTTAATCCCTAATGGAAGCAGAAGTCCAGTTCCTCAGCTCATTGAAACTGTGTGGTCTTCATCCCCCGTTTGTGTGAACGGTGTTGGTGTAGTTTAAACACACAACAGGACACAAAGCAGGGGGGCTGTGTCTGTCTTTGCAAGGTCTCCAGCCTAGCAGTGACTGCTGAGCAAATGTGCCAAGGCCCTCATGTCTGCACTGCAGGCTCCTCAGCCTTGCTTCAGGTGAGCTCCAGTCTACCACTGGCACTGGCTGCCCATTCCCTGCAGCAGGGAGCCCTGCAGCTCTGGCTGTGCCTGTTTCTGCCTGCTGGGATGGTAACCAGGGCACAGTGCACGGGGAGGGGAGGGCCACCTTCCCCAGACTGCTTAGCCCCAGTTCAGGTGCACCCCAGTCTCTCACTGCAGCAGGTGCTTGTTGCTGTGCTGCTTCGAGCTCAGGCCAGTGAAATTGTCAGCAGGGATGTGACTAAGTTAAAGCTATCTCAAGGTCCATCACGCTGATTTTGGTTTCCAGTCTCCATCTACCTCCAACTGTTGGCCCTTCTGCAACCTGAACTGCCCAACCCATGAAGGAAAGTCTTGCTGAAGGTATCTTGATACCCAGTGCGCTGCAGCTCTGGAGCAGTGCCTCATCAGCCTGCTGGTTCCTTTTTGTGATACAGTGCAGAAGGGGTGGAATATTGTCAGCAGTGAAAGAAGCAACTGCAGCATTATTTTTTCTATTCCAGTCTGATGGAATTAGCAGATAATCAGGATGCTATTTATTTTGTCAGAGGCCAAGTGTTACAAAAAGGAATTGACTACTAGCAGTTCCTATACTATGAAATTACCTCAGTCATGTCCATCTTAGTTGGTCAGTCAAGCTACACTGCTGCTTTTTACCAAGTGCCCTGGTTAGAGCTGCTTGGAGTAGCCTCTTGCCAGGCAAGTTTTCCCTAAGGCCTCGACAGACCATTTGTAAGTATGCTCAGTATATTTGGTATGTGGCAACAAACTGGAAACTAATCCCACGTCTGCCAAAAGCCAAGCCCAAGGCTGTATAATACCCTTCATGTTAAGGAGGGGAGTAGTGTTACTGAAGTATGTTCCAGTGCTTGAGTGACACATAAAATGCAGACTGAGGGAACACTGGCTTTCCACTTCCATGAAGGGAGTGGAGGGGCAAATAGTTGGCACAGTGCAGCTACTCCATGGCTGGGATCAGAGAAAGCTCAATAAACTGTCTGTCACTGGCTTCAGCTGGGAAAGGAGGGTACAATGGTGCTCCAAGAACAGTGGGCAGCAGGAAGAAATGAAACCTGTACTTGGAAAGTGTTTTGGGGAAAGCGAGGAAGGCCTAAGATGATTCATTACCAATTTAAACACAATTCATTAAGAGGCAGAATACGTAAAAATTTTACTTCTGTGATCTTGCTGTGTGAGCAGCTTGGGCTAAGAATAGAAGGGTACTACACAAGGATTTATTTCTCCATTTTCCCTCTTACCAGTATTAGATTTGATACCTTTCTACTACGAAATACCAGTTATTTTTCTTATCCTCTAAGTCATAAAACAAGTGAATTCTACTGCTAATGTGGAACTCAAGCAGTAATGAAACCTGAATATCAAACTTCATCTACATACTGAGTGGTGTAATTATATATTAAAACAATTCTTTAAGTTTGGATCGTAAGAAGATTTCAAAGAAGGCCAAAGCAGCTTATGTTATGCAGACTTTGTGCATGATAAATGTAATACCAGAGAGTAAACATACTAGAATGCTATATAAGTTAAAATGGTGTTGCACCATAGTATTTCCCTAGTTGGAAATGGCTAAAAAGCCTCCTTGTTTTGCTCTCTGAGCATTCATGAAACATGACTACATACACTGTCACAAAAGACTTGAATTTTATCTGACTTTAAGATACTACTATGACTGTCTAGAAAAAGTAGTGCAAAACATTGATAATCAACACTTGTTGATGTCTTTGCTGTGCCTTTAGGGTAGAAAACATTCTCTCCCACACGCAGGGAGTTGTACAAAGGCAACACTTCATGGTGTTTTTAAAATCTGAACAAAGTTCTTGGGAAATATCCCAGACCTTCCTAGTATCTCTCCACTCATCCAGTCCTCATCTACAGATTCCAGCTCTGTTATCATGTCACCTGCCTGTAAGAGAAGGAGTAATGTGAGTCAGTACAGCTTACTGTGCAATGTTACTGAGCAATGTTAATGCATGCAGGGCTGATCTTATTTAGAAGCAATTAATCAAAGAGAAGAGAAGTAAAATGTGGCCAATCTATTCTCTTGGTTACATCTCTTGGAGATTGTTTGCCAAAAGCAGCTGAAGCTTCTCTTAGGCTAAATACCTGCCTATGCTGAAAAATCACCACCTTTGGAGGGCAAAAGAGCACTGCTGGATAACTTCTCACATTGCTTTGGCTCTCCAGGTATGCTAGGAGCTGGCTTCTGGGCCCCCTGCTTTACTGCTTATTTGTGTGTTTCCAGGGTTTGTTTTCTTAAAATACTTGAAAGATTTTTATTTTTAATTTAGTCCCAGTATTTTCTAGCACTTGGAAACTTTCCCCCCCAAAAAGGAAAAGCAATCTAAGACCTCAGTGTGGCCATTTAGACTGCAGCTCCTGTCTTTGGTCCTTGTTCATGTTTTCACTGTCCTGGCCTTTCTTCCAGTACCTCTATTCCCCTTTTCTGCTTTAAAGAATCATCCATCCTTTCAGCATTGCAAGCTGCTAATGCTGAAACTGTTTTGCCAGTTTTAGAAGAGAAAATACTGTGTTCAGCTCTTTTGAAAGTCTACTCTTTATCAGAAATTAGCTTTTGAGAACATGGTTACCTAAATCATGACTTTGAATATCAAGGGCACTCTGCTTCTTGTTCATGCTTAATCTGATGTGGGCATCCAGCATGTATTTAATTTTTCCCCTTGTTCTCATGGCAACTCTGTGTTGTGTTGCCAGTTCAAGATTTTGCTGTACTAGGTTTCCCTTAGAGGCCTGGCTGCTGTAGCACTGGCATTCTCACTATTACCTCCTACTCAGTGCTGTCTTCCTAGTCCAGAAAGAGCCTCCCCTGACCATATCAACCAATCAAGACCTGAATGTGCTGCAAAATGAGGTTTCTTTATCTTGTCAAGTTTACTAGATCACAGAAGTCAAGAATTCTGCAACTCCTGACCTCTTTTCAGTGTCTTTAATGAAGACTTTTGCTCATAGGAAACAGGAATGGTAAGGGCAGAAATGTCTTTTAGAGAGACCACTTACCAAATGTGCTGATATCTATGCATATTCTATGTGCTTCATTCTTCTTGTCTAAAGCCTATTTTCACAGTGGATGAATCTTACTTTTTAGCACTCCTTAGGAGCATAAGACCTCTTGGAAATTGGTCTAAGAGAGGTACTTACTTTGAAGGAAAGCTCATCTTCATTTTCTCCATGGAAATCATAAAGAGCTTTGGCTTTTCCTTTCTTCCCTCCTCCAGGCTGTGACAGCTCTACCCGGGCTGCAGAACATGGACAAGAGAAGCTATTTGCATTGGAGTGAAATAAATCTTTCTTTCTGGAGAAGTTTCCTGTCACTCTCATGTCTTCTCCCCACCATTGTGCCACTTGTCTAAATGTTATTGCTACTGCTGTAACAAATTCAGTGTCCTACTGGAATAAAAAGCTCTACTGCCACCAGTTCATTTTACAGTATCAAACACAGTCTCACAGTTCAATTTAAACCTCAATTCCCTTCCCAATGGTAAAACAATAAAGCTGACTTTTCCTCTTTCTGCTTTAAGATGAAGCAGCATCACACCCCTGAGTTCTTCCTCAAGGTGGCTCAATGGCCCTGTTTCGCCTGTGCCCAAACCACACTTGAACACATCCCAGAGTGTGTCACCTCAGAGATTACTTACTGACTAGAACATTATATTGCCAGTAGTAGAGAAGCTGGTTCAAAACTTAAGTTTAGCTTTAGAATATTAAAGACTGGTGGTGTGTGACTTGTTGCAGTGGAATAGTTGTGTTCTGCCACAACTCTGTCGTGACTGGCACAGCCCAGGGAATCATGAATTGCCATCGAGTAGGAGCACTGTACCTGAGCAGATCTGAACAAAAACTGCTGGGAAAATCCCTTCCTTTCCATTCAGTCTTCCTCTATACCACTCCAAATCTACTTGTTCCAGTATTTGGATGTAGTCTCCCTTTTTGAAGGACAAATCATCTTTGGTTTCTGCTGTAAAATCATGAAGTGCTTCACACCACTCCACTGAGCGTCTGTTGTTCTATTCAAGCGAACAGAAGAGATGCATTAATTTTAGAAGTGTGAATGGAGCCCAAAAACTGATGGATGCTGCTGAAAGCAGCTGTACAGCACATGGGTGTCCTGACACCCTCCCATACAACAGTGCTGCTGCAGATGTAGACTACAATGGCATTTCAGCAATTACCACCACAGAATTTCATCTAGGCTCAGCCACATTCCTTTTTATCTCTGGTGGCAGGGGAAAGGATTAATAAATTCAAAATTAGATCACTGCTGCAATACTTAAAATAGCACTAACAAGAATTTCCTTCAGCACAAAGGATAAAAATTTACTAATGTTAATTTGTCAGAAGCTCTGAATTCAATCAGCTTAGGCCAGGTGTCAGAATTGAGGCTGTGACCATGCAGCATTGTGTGCTGTGGGAGTTGTGTCATGTTCTGCAGTTACTCTCACATTGTAATAGCATCTCTGTAAATCTGTACATGAGTTCTGGCCCTCACCTATAAAGTTTTATTACCTGAGGAAGGGAAGACGAAACCTCCACCTTATTCTTCAGTGCCGTTTCTGTACCTACATAAGTAAAGCAAAACTTAGAATAGGAGCAGTGTCTATTCAAAATGTTACTAATGAGAGAGATTTTAGATATTTGAAGGCATTATTAAGAATAGCTTCTTTAGAAGTCTTACTGTTAATTTTGATTTTTTTTATTGGTCTTACCTTTCTTTTTACCTCCTTTCTGCATTCATTGTCCTTTTGGAATTTTCTCCTTTGTGCTGCCTATCTGCATTAACTACAAAACCATGCTCTTGAACATTTTTGCAGACATATTCATACCTGTTCCAGGCAGATCTTCAATTACTTCCACAAAGTTCAAGGGGAAAATTCCAGACGTGCCTCTGAGCTCTCCTTTGGCCCACTCTTCATTTACATATTCTTTCAGGATAATAGTTTCACCTTCTGAAAAACTGAGCTCATCTTTCTGATCTCCTATGTATTCAAATCGTGCTACACATCTTGGACCTCTGCACAAACAAAAGAGAAAATTACTCAGCTCCTTTATTATTACTGTCCACTTAATAATAAGACAGCATTGTGTGCAATATATAGATGGATATGTTAATTAAAATGATAAAAGGATGCACTGCAGATAGAACCTGTGGGAAATTGGGGCCCAGTCTGGGTTCTCATCTCTCCTTTCTGAGGAGGATGAGTATAGAGTCTGAAGGAGACAGGTGAAATTTCTGCATCCCAATTCGTGGCTGTTACAGTATTTTGCAAAAGACTCTATTTCCCTTCCAAGCAACAATAAGCCCCTTTGTTTCTGGGTCACCTGTCCAATTTCATATCCTTGCCTATATCAGCAAGTGTCCTGCTACACTTTTGTTAAGAGTTTGTTTTTCGAGCTAGCATCCCATTTAGATGCAATCAAACGTGGGTGGGGGGTGAGTGTTGTATATTTGTCCCAAATACATGGAAGTTGCATAGGAAGAAGCTAGTTTTTATTTACTTTAACATACTTTATTCTGTAAAATCCTTCCCTATAAAATTATACATAGGGGAAAAAGCTTATCTATGAAAGAAAGAAACATCAATGCATCTGGTAAATTTTATATTCTTTGGTACAATACTGAAAAAACCTAATTATTTTTTCCCCATGACTTAAATCGATTTCAATATTTAAGAACCTAATAAATTAAATTTAAGAAATTAACCTGAGAAATTTTTGGTTTATCATAAATGCCATGCTGGGAAAAAAGCAGTAATAGGCTTTAATTTTTTCTATATATTCACAGCACAGAATCCAAGTATGAAGCTTGATTCCCATGCCTCACTCAGTATCTTTGCAAAGATGTGTCTTTCAGGACAGAGCTAGAACTTTCTGTTTCTTTCTTAGCTGCAGAAGCAGCTTTTTAAAATAAAGTTTTGTTCTGTCAAAGCAAGCTTCATTTAAAGAACAATTGAATGATCCCACTGACACTGGTTTCTCCTGCCTCTTGAATTTGCTTTAATTTCTGGAATGAATGATTATGAAACCCAATAAACATCACTGAGAAATAAATACAATGAAAAATCGTTTCTTGCCCACAGATATTAGTACAAGTTGTTTGAAAATCAAGAAATGAAAGTGCTGGCAGTTCACTTCATATTTTGATCTGGGGAACTTTAGATTTACCCATACAGCTGCACACCTTAAAGAGACACAAATTTCTCTGCTTAAAGCACCTCTATATTCTGTTCCATTGCATCTTGTTCTTTCAAATGAGCAGGAGCCCCCTACCATGTTCCACCTTGTGAGGACGCTGCAAGAAAGCAGCAAGGAGCAAAGACAGGAGTGTACAATTCTGCTGAATTTAATCAGATTGGTTCATAGTTTCTGGAACCAGTTTTCATGACAGTATGGGTTTAGGGTTTTTTTTTTTAACCTAAATATTAGCCTTATTAAAATATCATAAACATTCAGTTTTTAGAAACATGTATTTTAATTTTTACAATATAGTTTGGTGAATAAATTGTTAACCCTATTAACCTCAGTGCAAAGAGCACCTGCTTCAAAGGGAATCTTTCTTTTTAATTCCTTGTAAATCAACCTGAGAAAGAAAATAAGATTTATCTGACTCACTTAATACATCGTGATGAAGAGGGTATTTTTCTCCCATTGGCTTCTTCTGGAACATCAATCTAATAAGACAATAAAATAAGTTATATTTTCCATTTCAAGCTCATGGCAACTAACCACAATAAACTTGAAACTGGTTAAAATAATCTGGTTTTCAGATGTGTGACACTGTAATCATTGGCATGCTCTGATATATGACCACATTAATGTAAATTTATGCCTGTTTTCTCATTTTTTAATGTTATGCAAACAAGGAGCAATATTTAATGTTTTGTTTTATGAAGCTGGTTTATTATTTCTACTTGTGGCATGACTGACAGAATATGTGACTAGCTGCTACTACATGTTGTTGAATTTAGATTCCAATTCTCAACTTGTAATTGCTCTCAATTATTTACTAGCACAGTATAAACCACAATAGATAAAATTGCTGTTTACACTTAGCCCTTCCATGCTTTGGTAGCCAACTGCTCTCCAAACAAAAACACATCTCGCAAATCTCACTTGCATTGGAGAAATACAGCTTAAAAAACCAATACACAGATATATCAAACAGACAACATTCAAGTCCTTTATCTTGGGAGGATTTCAATTGTATTTTTGGTGTGACATGAAGGATGATCTGTGAGATGTACTGTGAGACTATGAGCTGAGAGGCCCTGGTGAGCAGCTTTGGGTTGCAGCTCACTATTGTATCAGCCAGTTCCCATAAAAGCAACAGGAATATTTCATTAACTTTTGTGAAGCACTGGAGGAAGTGCTTTTTAGGACAAATAATCTTTGCATTGCTCTTGCTGAAGGAGCTGTGGTCTATGGTGCTCTGAAGGTTCTATGGGAAGTCATAACTATGTATTATTGTTAGGTGTCCAGATCCAAGCTACTACCCAGCTCAATATTGAAAAATACATTGTAGTGTATTGTACAGAGACCTTGTATCTGATGAAATCTGACATAAATTAACAGGAGAATTCACTCAAGTAAATTAGCCTCATCTACTGCACTCCTTTTTCTTTAAAAAAAATAAATTCTGAAACAAAAGATTTTTGCCCTCAAAGGGTAATCATCCTTTACATCTAAAATAGAAATGCATTTTCCCTAGCTTTTATGAAGTTGTATCTGTCTGTATCAATGCTGAATTTGACCTCAAATACTCACTCCACTGCTTTAACATAAAATCTTTTCTTCATTAGCTATCAGTAGAAGCAAGAGCTTTTAAATGGAATGTTGGTCTTTGTAGAAGCAGCCAATCAATTCAGTTAACAAATCTTTCTTGTGGAAGTGAATCATGCATGGTTCTATTACTGCTAACTATGAGTTTAGTCTTTATTCTTCAGCACTTCTCAGATCTTAAAATTTTTCTGCAGTACCACCATTACAAACTAAACACCCCACCCTCTCTGATGCCCAGCAGTGCTCACTCTGCCAGCTGTCCCAGCCCAGTAAACGTTGACACAGACAGTTCCTGTCTTCAGTGCCATGCCATGCACCTTCCCTGCATCCTGGTGTCACTCTGGCATTCCTCCATGTCCATATGGCTGGTGTGGACAATTCAATGCCTTTTCCACTGTCACAAAATGGACTTCAGTCTCAGACTCAGGCTTGCAATAGGTTTGACCCAGCATCTGACTGCAGGGAACCATACTGTATCCCTTTTAAATTAATTATCATTGGGCTCCAAAAGAGCACCTCTCTCTTGCCTTCCGCTTGCTGTCAAGTGCCACATTCAGCTACAGGATTGCTCAAAGCTGCTCATTTGCAACAACACAATCTCCTTCATTGTGCCAGCACAACCATTTGTGCAGCCACTTAGAAAACCACTTAGGCAAATTGATCCTGTTGGAAAAAACAATATTCTACATAGGAAAAAACCCAACATGTCTTTTTTTTTTTTTGGCCAAATTGCTACTCTGATCTAGTTCACTACATGGCTAAAAAAAGTTCAAGGGACAAGAAAATGACAGAAAATGGGGATCTGGGGGGAGGCACAAAAATCAACCATCTTTTACTGCATGTTGATTCTGACATGCAGCTGTCAAAAAATAATCTGCACTGAGGACCCTGAGAAACTATGCATGTTTCCAAAAAGAATCTGGTAAGGGCAATGATTTTCTCACTTGGCTTTAAACTGACAGTAAATTATTCCCCATAACACAAGCTGGTTGTGCCAAATCAAGCATCTTTCTAATACCACATAAACAAGTTGATATGTCTTCAGTGCTGCCAGTGGGATAAGAGATTATCTAAATACAGAATGGAGTTAAACACCCATGAGCCTTAGTAAAATAGAACCAGAAAACAAATGCAACAGGATCTTATGTAGCAATGTATACAAAGCCTACATACAACTACTTTAACAAAGTTGGCAGGAAATATCCCTGTGCGGTTCCCACATTTTCCTCTGTACCACTCGGTATCAATTTTCTCCAAAAGATAAACAGTGTCTCCACAATGAAGGTCCAAGTCATCAGCATGCTCTGTAAGACAACATCATTTCAGTTAACAGTACCTGTCACACTCACTGATTTTCTCTTCTTAATACAAATACCACACAAAACCAGAATCAGTTTTTAAAGTCTTAATTTTACCTGATAAATCAATCAGCTTTAACTGAAAGACTGACCCATCTACAGCTAAACCCACTGATATGAACAACTCTATGTGCAGACCTTGCAGACCAAGCTTCCACCATTTTAAAGCTCTAATTTCTAAGAAAATTTCCATTTGAAAATCTTGGAGTAAAACAAGCTTCCAGAATATTCACATTTACTTACCTGCAGGAAAATCATGCAGGACTACAGCATGAGGTGCACTTGTGTCAGAAACTTTTGGAGGGTGGTTTGAATCCTGACAACAACAAATAAATCCAAGTAGTTTATAAATCATGGAAGATACTAACAGAGATTCTCTGTTATGTACTCCTTAATTAATTTTTTTACCTTGGACACAGAGTTGTTCTGGTATTGCAGAAGGAAATAGTTATTGATCACACAACTATGGGTCTGAATTTTGTATGCCTTTTGCCAGTGTAAACAAGAATACCTTTCACCAAAATCTACTTTTGAGCCAGTGACAGGAAGGGAAGCCATGCAACTTTTCCAAGTATGGAAAAAGCCTCAGCTATCTCTGTGGGCCAGAAATCTGTAGCACTGATAGCAAAACACTCATTGCAAGGGCTATGGACAAATTCTGCACTGGTGCTTGGCGCTGTGTGCCACCAGTCACTCTTCCTTGCTTGAGGGAACACCCAACCCAGCTCTCCCCATCAGGGGACTCAGCAGGGACAGCACATCTGCTGTCTCAGCACAAACATCCAAGAGGAGCAAGGAAGCCACTATGCCTTTGCTTACATGAAGGCAACACTGAGGGGAGCAGACAGTTTTGTTGTGGCATCTTCATGAAGGGAAATGATATTCAAAATGCTGAGTCACCTTCTCTGTCCCACCCACTAGGAATTTTTAGGCTGTACTGATGACAATGACGGTGTGTGAATTACATTCAAAGTAATTCACTGTGTACAAAAAAAAAAAAAACCAAAATCAAAAAAAGCCCAACATAGACAAAGGTTAGACCAGAGTAATATGAGTTACAGCAGACGACAACATATTGCATAGAAATCTATTCCAGCTATGTAGACTTCTGGTAACAGTCAAAAAGGCTGCTTGCTGCTATGATTTCCACTAGCTATTTAATATTAATAGAGTCATGCCCTAAAACCAAGTCAGGATCTGTAGAAGCAGAGAGAGGAAAATACTTTCAAGTCTGTATGTCAAAGCCAATTCACTGATGTATCATGTACAGCCCTTCATAAAGTTCTCGCTTATCTTTTGCTCAATTCTCAGATACTCAGCCAGGGGAGTGATTATTTTCCTGTGAGATGGAAGAACTTAACCAGTTTCCTCTCCCTTCTGGCACTCCAAGTAATTACTCTTGCTCTGTTCCATAAGCAGAATGTCCCTGTGCTATGAGGCAAATCACCATTATTGGGTTTTGTTTTGGCAGTTGTTTTGTTTTGATTACAGAAACACAAGGATTTAATAAATCACTATTACATTTCTCAGTGTAACCTTTGAAGACTAAAACACTTGATACTTTACTGCAACAGGAGTCTTGTTCATTAAATATTTAAGCCAGCAGAAAAAAGCACCTTACCTTACAGGACAGTTCTCCAGTGCTCCTGGAAAGACAATCTTCCTTGGTAACTCCATGAGGCACAGGTAGCTTGAACAGAAACAGAGACAAATGGAAAAGTTTATTTCACTTCTAAGTACCTCAAATTTTCACCACAAGTGAAAATGGTCAGATGATGGAACTATTCAAAGCACCTACTACAGGTAAGTAATTTAGGAGTCCAGTGGAAGAGGACAGGTTCCTTTGGAAGGCATTCAGAACAGACTACTGGTGATATGAACTGCCACTCTGAGAAACTCAGGTGGTGTCACCCCCTTTAAAAGTGTCTTAGACATCTAACTGGTATCACATCATACAGTACAAGATATCCAGAAATACACTCTGATGCAAAAATATATTCATTTGTCATGGAGGGCACTAGAAAAACATCCTGGGAGGAAATTTTCATTGACAGTAAGACTCTGGGGCAGGGAATTACTACTGATTTTCCACAGAACAAAAATCTCATATACAAAACTGTCGATGCAAAAGTGAAAGACCAAAAAGAAGGTAACAGAAAGTTTCCATTTCATGCTGATGG
This sequence comes from Notiomystis cincta, assembly GCA_013398075.1. Taxonomy (NCBI): domain Eukaryota; kingdom Metazoa; phylum Chordata; class Aves; order Passeriformes; family Notiomystidae; genus Notiomystis; species Notiomystis cincta. Next base: position 17,127 of record VZRX01003048.1, read on the forward strand.
GATGTTCATGCTATTCATGCTATGGCTGTATGGCTGCTTTTTTTGACAACAGCACTAGTTCAAGCAGTCACCAGGTCTATCACTGACTTCAAGTTTCTGGGGAAAGACCTTCTTGTTTTTATCTGTATTGCTGATCCATTTGTATTTAAAATTCCCTAATAACACATGCAATATCAAACCCATTTTTATAATGAGAAGGGATGCCATCAATAGAATGAAAATGTAAGATTAGCAATGTTACATTCCTCACTCTTTGCAATCTTGATTAAGTAAGGTTTGTAAGTTCCAACGCTCCCCCAGTTTCCCTAAGCATTTTGATATGTATGGGTAAACCAATATACAAAGGCAATTATTCAGCATCATTTTACTGAAAGAGAGTTCAGAACTGATGATTGGAAAAAGAACTCCCAAACTCCAAGAGCTATGCCTTAAAGATATGTGTAATATAATTACATATATACACAAAAATACACCACATAGATCTATACTTTACATGTATTTATTGCTTTCTCCAATGTTGCTTTACAGGACTTACTACTATTCATCTACTAGCATTTTCTAAGGAAGCTTATGCTGATAGATGCACTTTGAAAGCCACACAATACCAACCTACTTTAGTAGGTTTAACTACCTTTTTCTCTGCTATTTTAACCAGCACTGTTTTATAAAAACCATGTTCCCAGACAGAATATCTCAACTCTTACCATGTATTTATTGTAGAGAGGATGACCTGGTTTAGGTCTCGGAGGTAATGCTGGATCTGGATTTTTAAAGACTGCACTTTTTGCTCTCTTGGGTCCCAACTTGAACTTGTTGTTTTTTTTATCAGGAGCGATGTCAGAACTAGATCGCGAAAGAACATCCTTCTGGGAGGAGGTCTTGGCTGCAGAGAATTTTGGTGGAGGTGGCCTTCCAGGAACACTTTTGGGGGGAGGTGGTCGAGCAGGTATAATTTTTCCATCCACAGGCCTAAAAATGGTGCAAACCATCAAAGAAATATGCATATTAATAAGCCTGCCACCTCATCCTAAATACAGAGTGTGCAGTAAGGAAATAAGATTTGTGATGATCTGGGCTGTACAGTGCCAGGAATACATGAACTCTTCAGATACTGACTGAGACCAGATAATCAAGTCCTCAGACAGATCCTTTGACTACATGTTTCCAAGTCTGCTCGCCAGCAGCCTGCCAGCTTTCTGGGGAGCCTACTAAAGAGGCAGGATTTGCTTCAGCAATCCACCTCTAGAAAGGGCTTTCTTTGTAGCTGCTGCAGGATGAAGTTCTGCTATTGGAGAGCTTTTGCTAAAGCTGGTCTTCAGGAATCAGCCTAGCTCATTCCTTGGGATGTCACTTACCTGAAGTGACTCTGATGAAACTCATGACATATCACACCACTTTGCACATTACCACCAATAGCAGAATTTACCATTTTTATGCAACAGATGTCTACTGCAGAAAAAAACACTGGTGAAAATACTGAAGTTTTCTAGCAATGCTGGAGGTCCCACACTCTCATTAGTGGACCAGCACTTTAGAAACCAAAACCAGAGGCTAACAAGTGACAGTAGTAATGTTTACTAGTATTTAATATTAGTAGTAATATTCCAAAAATACAATATTGTTTGATTTTTACTGGGATATCTTCAACCAGTTACTGCAAGTTTCTGCTACAAGCATTTCTGTTTTTTTTTCATATAATGTAATTCAGCATAATTATTTGCTCATATGCATTTCTCAACCCCAACAAATGTGCATTGGTGGATCTCTGAAGTATCATTCTAACACATTTTGTGAGTGTCACCCACCACTTGAGAAGACACTAGTGCTCTACTAATACTCCTGGTAAGAGTACTCTATTACTATGTGAGTACAGAATAATTTTTAAATTTCAAAGAAGTTTTCCACTTCTGTTCAACATCCATCTCTCCCTTTTCTTGGCCTCATCTTAAACTAAGCATTTTTAATATTGACAAAAGGGGAAATTCCAAGTTAAACTGCCTTAAATCTGTAAACAGAACAACTGATACATTTTTAAAGCAACTCAACTAAACAGGAAGACCCTAACAAGCAATTCAGTGAATTATTACTGCTTACTTTTAAAAAAAAATTAAGAATCCATTTAAGCAGACGAGTGAAAGGACAAAATATTTACTGCAGTCCCAGAGACCCTCATAAGAATCAGGAATGTTATGCTAAACTGAATGTGGGCAAGGAACAAGCTCCTAAGGAGCAATAATGAGGTGTTTCCTTGTGGTACATCCACATTCTTTCCTGTTAATTAATACTTATTATTATTGATAGATTCAGTTCAGTACCAGAAAGATTCTCTTGTCTTGACACAACAGAGCAAACTCTTGTGTTTAACTCACAGATTTAGAATGCAAACACTGATACCCACAGTTGCCTGGCTAGTCAGTGCCAGATCTTCCTCCACCTGTGTCTCTGGCATTGATGGACATGAATTAAAGGCTGGTTCAGCAACTTTTGCCCTTGAAGACATTCTTTCTTTTTGGTTCACAAGAAAAAAAACCTCAAGGTTATCACTGATCCTACACCTGCATATTAGGTCTGAAGTGTATAATCTAGCCAGTGCTTCTGGGAAGCTGCTGGCCCAGCATCTGCCCTTTTCAGGGTGGCAGCATCTGCCACCTCCACTCCTTCACCACTCAAACCCCACCACAAGTGCAAGTGCTGTGGGTGAAAAGGTTAAAGATTCAGAAAGGAATGACTGTCAGCAGCCACTGTACATTAGCTGAAAAGTTGAGCAGCTGCTCTCCTATAATCTCCCTGCTCATACCATAATGTACAAACAAGTATTAAACAGCTACCAACAGCCCTGCCTATTTATTAGTGAGCACAGTGCCCAGCCATGACTGTTGAGCTATGGCTGGAGTCAGTAGTGTCTACACTCAGAGTAACTATGCAAATGAATTCAGAAACATCACTTCTAAGTGAGTCTGAAGAACCACACTCACCTTGAGGGTAGTAGAGGTTCTAGCTGAGACACTCCACCCTGTTCCGAGTGATCCAAATCCTACAACCATTCCAAAAAAAAAACCAAACATTTCTTTAAGCCTAAGGAAAATAAAAAAATCTTTTTTAAATGATCTCATTCTTATATTAAATTATATCCTATGGACATGAAAAACAAGAGGTCTGGGAGTAAAGTAGTAAGTATTATGGTGTGATTCTGTGATTTTAAAAATGTTGTTGAACATGGAGGGTAAATAACCTGATTTACTACCTGAAACACAGCTTAAATTGTGCATTAAGTACCCAGCCCCTCTTTTCCTACTACATGGCAGTGAGGACTTAAGAGCCAATTTCAGGAGAGTCTACAAATGTACACTTATACTGTCCACAGGAAATCGCATTATCAACTTTGATTTAACTTTGACACATGGAACACTTTGAACAGGCTTAAAGCAGAAAATGTGACATTATGCAACTCGCACAGGACAGCATCTCTTGCAGATAACATTAGCTCCCATTAAAGAAGGCATCTAAATATGTTTTCTAGAGATCTAATGGCCAAATCCCAGTGAATCTTGCTTTGGTAGATTAAGGCATCACTCCTCCCAGCTGCCCATGCTGGCCCTGCCAGAGATTACCACCCTACAGCAGTCAGGAGAGGAGGACATGTGCCATGTCTGAAGGGCTTGGACCACAGGGATGGATTAACAAGTGACCATCCTTACTGCCTCCTGCTGTTCCTTTTCATCCCAGTGCCAGAAAGTTCTGCCAGCTCTGCTGAACAAGCACAGCTGCTTCTGGAACAGCGTGGTGAATCAGAGTGCTGAATCTGGGTTCAAAAGAACCCTTTCTGAACCAGTATTTTTAAACAGGTCTGAACAGTCTTGTTTACTTAATTAGCTGCTTGAATGTGCTTGAAACTCATAAACAATTTCGGTGGTTTTTCCCACCTAGAAAATACCTAGATATATTTTGTGACAAAGTTTGACCCTTGATTGAGTCCTCAAATTAATGTTCTAATTAAATGACCCTATTAGAAGAAAACAACCTGCCACTTTCAGATGAGGATGTCATTCTCATATAAAAAAATTTCCTCTTCTGTGTGAAAAGGAAGAAATCTGTGCCAACTGCTGCTTATGGCCAACAATTTTTGCTGTTGCTGTTTAATCACTTTCACTGACAAACAATACAAGTTTTAGAAGCACAATTCTTACCTTTCCAAAGATAGGATTTAAATGTTCCAGTGGATTCAATGCAATCTTTTTTAAAAAAAAACATCCTCTGAAGCTTACACATGCCTGTCACAATAACCTGGATGACATTGTAAAAGTTTTGGAGTTCACCTGCATAAAATGTCATTTAATGTCCTGTTTCACAAATTATTTTTTCAGCCTTATCCAGAAAAGGTAGGACCTCTCTGAACAGCATTTTCAATCATGACCTTTTAATACCCTTTATCTTTACAGCAGAGGTAGCTACAAAGGCATTTGTTGGCAGTGTCCATCTAGTGAGGGCTTTTAATTTGATGTGACCTTTTTACTGCCTGTGGCTTTCACAAGATTCTCTGCCATTCTTGCCATCAGAAAACTCGATATTTGGAAATTTTACTGTCATTTTCTGGTTTATTTTAATTCCCTTTTGAAAATCTGTGTCAAATGTCATATAGCTACAATGCCTACCATTACTATGTACATGCTCTGGAGCAAGGAGCAGAGCCTTACTTTCCAAAATAGGTGGTTCTACTCAGTAGAAACATCTAGATGTAAAGAGCTGAAAAAATCAAGCTTCATTCTTGTACAGAAAAGTTTCCTCTGCCTGCAAATTAGCATGGACACCAAGAGGTACTGTGTGCAAGAAGGTAAAAAAATACATTTCTAAAGGACTTTGACATTTCACCATGTAAATCCCACTGGACTTTGTGCCATTTTGCAACACTTTTGACACTGAATTGTAGAATATCCTGAATGATGAATATAGTAAATTTAAGACAGATGTGATCAAAATTTAGTAAAATCACCAGAGTGCTTTTCAAAATTGACAGCAGTCTGAATTACCTAATTAAATTAGAGAACAGAATTAGAAGGAAAAGGCCTTATATTTTTGAGTAGCTGTTTTCATCTTCTGGTCCTTCAAATAACTTACTTTACAAATGCTTGAGGATCACAAGAGATCTTTCAACCAAAACAGACAAAGCTGTAATACAGGAAAACAGTTCTAACTTACCCCTTTTTTCACTAGATCACTGCTGTTTGGTTTTCCCACTGTGATACTGGATGTATTCCCAATAGGCTTTTCAGCAGGAAGTGGTGGAGGGCTATGTGGGATGTCATTTAAAGCTGTAAAACAAAACCAAAAAATCCTAAATTAAAGCCTAATTAATACCTTCCTTACATGGATCAGCAATAAGTAAAGGAGTCCACCTTGGTTTGGGGGATTTTTTGTGTGAATACAACTACCTTCCTCAAAGCCAGAACAGCCAAAGGGAAGAACCACTTAAAGAATAGTGAAGAGAAAAGGGACATGGAGGGAACACTGTAACTCTGAGGCTGAATTCAGCAGTACTTCCCACCCTGCATAACTTTACCCTCAGGACACCAGCAAGTTACTGCAGACTTTCAGGGTTTCAGCTGCAGTACTTGGTGATATAATATTAGATGAGTAGAAGAGTTTCTACTCCTGGGAATGTCAGATTCATTACTGGATACCCTGAAACGCCATCACCACATTTCTAAACTTTTTTTTCAGCTGTCAGCTCCTGGAATATCCTTCAGGCTGGAAAACAGCTGAGGGTTATTTCAAGTAACCTTGAAAGATCAGGAGACTTGGATGGAAGAATCTCCAAAAAGGTAAAGGCAAGAAAATAAATTATTGCCTGCTACAAAATTCAGGATGACAGGAAAGAGAGATGGAAGTTCCCAGGTAGTCTTTAAGGAGCTAAGAAAGTTTAGGACATGGAAAAGGAAACAGTACAGCTCTTACTAGGCAAGAGTGATGATGTCCTCATGCTCAATAAAGAACAGAAAACTCTCCTAAATATATGACATTTGCTTTCAGTGTCTCTGCCACTGAAATCTGGACAGGTTTTGCCAGCATATTTACCAAGTATTTTGTCTTTATATATTGGAATCTTGTCATCTATTTTACAATCTGTTTGCATATCACAAAAATTCATTTAATAGAAAGAATTACAGACACTTAAGCTCTTCTGACTTCCAGCTGAACTTGGAGTTACATAAAAATATGTGTAGACAGCCTGGACATTTCAAGACTGATGACATAAAGAGGAGAGATGCTATTCAAAATGAAATTTTCAGTTCCTCATTTCATGAAAATTATTCTCAACAAAGAAACAACACATAGGAAGGAGAAGTGTTGTTTATTTTTAACACCTTCATTGCATTACTATTATGTAAAACACTGCTGCAATGTTTAAAAATGGATCAGTTCAATGGATCAGTTCAATTCTTAGGAGAAGATTACAGTTTTGTTGGCAGTGACCAGGCATGGAGGAAAAAAACTAGGAAGTTCATCACTTTTCTGAGCTACTGTGATGGATGAAAAGTAAAAACAATACCTGGCAGTAATTCCAAAAGAAATCTTCTCTTATCACGTCTTATTATTTAGCACTTCAAATCTTGCTTTATACACAGATGGCCTAATTTCCTCTCCCTTATTCTTTTTAAGGTCAAAATTAAAGGAACTAGAGGAACAACAAAAGCAACAACAAATCCCCAAGAACTAGAAGGCAGGTGTTATTTTCAGTGATTTATGAGTGTAATAACTGAAGTGGAAGTTTAATGCTTCCTTTCTAACAGCATCTTGACAAAAATGCTAATCCTAATTGAAAAATTCACTGTAGTTCAAATTCTTAAACATCCAGTTCTGTCCCCTTTTTGATAGTGCTGGGTGGGCTGGTTTGGGTTTTTTTTTTTTGTGTTTGGGGTTTTTTAATTAGTGTTATTTTATTTTGTTTGCTTATTGGGTTTTTCTTTTTAGTTTTTGCTGATTCCTGACAGAATTTACCTCTCTCAATAAACAAGATGGTGAAAGACCCCCTGTACTGAGATTATGTGGCCCCTTTACAATGTAAATCCTACTATATCCATTTATACTTTGGCCCAGTTGTACTTCTCTCCTCTTTTAACTTTTAACAGCTTACATTTCTGCAGCAGCTCCTGTTTGACAAAAGGCTACTCTGCTTTTTTGGAATCTGCTTCTGTTCCTCCATATCCCATTAATCTTCCAACCACTGACTCCCATAAGGCAGGCAGTCCATCACAACCTCCTGATGTTTGTAGCTAAGGACCAGCAGCTCTTTGTGGAAAGTTCAATTACCACTAGAGAGCAGCAAGGAACCAGTTATCTACAAGTTCAAAAAGGAATCCACCTCAGGGAAAAAAAAAAACCAAGGAAAAGAAAAAAATGTCAGGTAATTGGCTGGGTTTTTGTTTCATTTTATTTTTAATTGTAATTACAATTTCCTTTATAGAGGAGAATTATGTCATGGTTTCTTTAGAGTAGTTCATAAACATATTCTTCCAATGGAAAAAACCTTTCATTTTTAATCAGGTATTAATAGAAAGACTTTTCCTCACAGCTTTATCTTCAGTCTTCTCTGCATTTTTAATCATTTCTACTGCATTCCTCACATATGCAGGGGAAAAGAAAATTTAGTATTTTAACACTGGGTTGGTGATGAGGGGAGATTGGAAATAATGAGTGAAACTTAGAAGAAATACCACCTGGACATACAGTTACTACAAGTTGACTAAACACCTACTAAGTGTGACAAAACACCATTTTGAAACATGAGTTTTAAGAGCTATCTTTTGAACTTTTCCCTAAGCTTTGAGGATCAAAGATAAGGCCAAACAGAATTCCACAAGTATGCACTCCAGCATACAAAGAGCAACACAAAGACCTTGTGGCTCTCTGATAGATTTCCACTCTGAGACACTGTCAGTGTCATTTGTAAAGCTGTAAAGGATTAGAGGTGAAAGGCTTTAGGAATATGGTAACTCTCAGAAAACTATAATCAAGACCTTGGCATAAAATTGAACATTAGGTTTTTGCATTCCACTTCTCACATAACCTTTTTTTATTCCCTCAAACTGCTACCTAAACATTCTTGCTTAAATGGCCACAGATTTCAAATCTAGCAAGGATCAAGGGATCTTCTTGATTTAAACAGTGAAAATTACGCTAAACATCCCAACCAAGCTGTGTTTGAAGGAAAATTTAATGTTTGTTCCTTTGACAAGGAAGCTTGGGAGCAGCACTAAAATAACCTCAGCTGAGGTCAGCACCAAAGTAATTTTGGCCAAAGGCAGAGCTCCATGATATGGTTGAGCACACAAAACAAGCTTGCTTCTGCTGCAAGGGTCTCCTCCAAGTCTTCTTTTCCAGCCCTTAGATCTGCTCCTTACACAGTTTCACCTCTGATACGCATCAGCTCCATCAGGTTAGAGAGACATCAAACTCAAGGCAGAGATCCTGATGAGCAGCTGGGCAGCAGGGAGAGTGGAACATGATGTTCATCTACCTCTCCGTCCCACCACAGCCCATAGGTTGGCTCCTCTGTCTTGTCAAACTGTACCATGGGATTCCTTTGGCAGCTAATATTATTAGCTAGTAAACAGCAAACCAATTACTAAATGTTAAGTCCCAACTGAAATGGTTTTCTAGCACATTTCTCAGACATTTGGGAGAAGAACTTACATTTCCCGGGTTTAGCTGGGATTCGGATCACAGTGGGTTTCCGAGCTAAAGCTGGCTGAGCTGTCTGTTCCTTGGCAGGTTCATTTTTGGTAAGGAACTGAAATGGATCTAAAAGGAGGAAAAAACCCAACATCTTTAATACTTACTTGTTGAACACAAATCTTACTAAGTATTGCTCTTATTATTAAGGATATTTATATTTCATACCCAATACAGTAATAAAAAAAGATATATCAGGCTGATGCAACTAGTATACCCAGATCTTTGTAAATAACAGGTCTTCTCTACATCTGCATTCATAGTTGACTTAATATAAACATGCTCCAGATACCTCCTGGGATTATTTGAGCCACTGAACAAGAGGAACTGCATTGCTTGGTAATAGGGACCTGAAATCAGAATGGCTTTAGGGAAATGTTTACAAAGCAGTTGCTGTAATGCACTGACATAGCTGTGAAAACATTCACTGTAAAGTTTTAATCAATACAATCTTGCCAAACCTAAACAATCAGCACTGCAGCAGATAAAATACCTACTGAAACATACAAAACATTTAAATACTACTGATTACAAGACGTTCTTGGCTGTAGAACAACTAATTCTTTTGAAGACTCTGCGTCATTTTGTTCGTTATAAACCTGGTGACATGGAGGGAACTGGTTCAGACCAAAGTCTGGGAGTTGTGCCTGAGCTCTGCCCCTGCTTGTATCACTCACTCCTCTACAAGCCTGCCCAATCATTCCACTGGTAAGACAGGAGCAATGTTTCCCATGCTTCATTATCTTAAATGTTGGTCTCTTATTAACAGGCATGGGAACATAGGCACATATAGAAGGCAGCTGTAAAAATACTCGTACATAAATAAAAACCAAATTAATGTGTTCTTTTCAAGTACACCTTCATGTCAAAGAGCAATACTTCTCTCTTGTTAACAACTGCTACTTCTTTCTCTGACATTATCAAATTCTGCAGTAAAATGGCAATGCTTAACAGTATCATAAAATGTACAGTAGAAACTGGAGAAGGACTCTAGATGATAAATCTGACACATATTCACAGCCACAACAACCGAGTCTAATCTCTTCTGCTGGCCTTTTCAGATGTGTAGCTCAATGAGATGTTATTTATGGAGTGTCATAGCCTAAGAGAGGAACTATGCAGGGCATCTCCTTGGATTCCTCATGACTTTAATAAAAGCATACCCTTTCCCAAAACGACTGCCACACTTCCTGACAAAGTTGGAAAAATTTGTATTTGATAAAATTTTATCTTCAATACTTAGAAAAAACAGTTATGTCATATGAAGTCAGGATTGCACATGCCTTGGTGGCCACAGCTCCCCCTTGCCAGTGCATCTGCCATCAGCCCCCTCTGGCAGTGCCCCCAGCTCCTGCTGCCAGCATGCAGCTGTCACAACAGCAGGGACAACATGCCCCAGGGCCCATGCACGTTCATCCTGCTCAGATGTCCACCTCCCACTGGCCCCTTGTTTAAGACTTTCTTCACAGGCAGATCTGTGCTGTACGGGTGTGCTGTGTGGATTTGTGCCGTGGCCTCTCTTAAAGCCAACCTGCCCACAGGTTCTCCTGAAACCCACCCCAGGTACCTTCAGATCACATTTTAATCAGGAATCAAGCAAATCAATTCCTTCTGTCAGGCTGCTTGTACAGCACCTGTGAGTGTACACTTCAGGTACAAAGGATCGTGGCAGGTCAACAATCTGCCTACAGATAAAGGCTACAGTTAAAAATAAACTCTGTTACCATCTAGACAAAAGATGGCTCCATCACATTGTGCCCAAAGATTTCCAGTCCATCCAGAAATTAGCGACAGGCTTCATGCTTTACAATGTAAGGGTGAAACTTAACATTTTGTTCGAGTTACAGATTAGCACATGAGGGCAGAGGGTTTAGCTGTCTTCAATGAAAGATGCACCACAGCAAGAGCTTTTATAGAGGACTTGAAAACACAGACAAGTGAGGTGGAAGCATTCTGGAAGTACAGTCATTACAAGAAATCAAAATCCCACCATTGGAGCAAGCCTGCAATATTCTTTTACTCTTTTATACTTCCATCTGCTAGCTACAAAGCTAACACTTGAATTTCATTAAAAAAACCTGAAGATTTTTCAAACCTTAACTTTTGTGCTGGTGGTCAGAGTGACTTTAAGTGCAGCTGAAAAAAAAACCCTAAACTGAAACTGGGCTTTGTTCTCTCTTTTAGTTAACTGGCAGCTCTCCATCAGATTTGAGGAGTGACCCTGATGAGGCAGCGAGGCCTCAAAGCTGCATCGCCTGTTGGGAAGTGGGAGATGCGTGAGGGGAGGAAAGGTGAGCAGGGCTAAGTCATGGGCTCCTTGACACAGCATGACCATAAGGACCACTCTGGCACACAGAGCACCTCTCAGGGTAAGGTTCTGCAGAGCTGAAGGAGGTTCTGCATGAAAAATGAGGAAACAATTTTCCAAAGCTTCCATCCTCTAAAAATACAGACATTGTGAGACTAAGTGGAAATGCTCTAAACACCCCAAACAATCACAGTTCTGAATTCTTGTAAATTTAAAGGAGATTTAAAACTGTAAAAAATTGCTGTTTGTCAGCTGTTAATCACTGCTATGCATAGAAACACTTTTCTTGACCATTCAGCAGCTGGCAGAGGTCTCTACATCAATACATCTGACAATTTTTAAGTCTGAGAAAAGCAATTTCTAAGGCTGAGAAAACTATTTGATGAACGTTAGTTTTCCACTCATTATCTTATGTTCAATTATACTGTTGTCACCTCATAATTAGTTTAAAACTCATTACCTTGTTTGTGTTATTCCATTCCCCAGTGCTGGGCTTGCAGCAGAAATTGGCTGAGAAAACAACTGCGCTGCTTTGTGCAGTGGGACTGACAACATATCAAATTTTTATGTTGTTTAACAACAATTGGGCATCGTTTGAGCATAATTCATGGAGGTGTGAAAACAGAATTGTTAATATACTCATTTAAAGCTTCTCAGCTCAAGGAAATTAATCTGCAAGTAATTTTTCATAACGTATCAACAGACTTCTATTGATTTTTTTTAAATTAAAGTTTACAATGATGCTTAATGTTTGTGTCTTCCTTAGTCTCATTTTTCTAGAGCTTCTGTTTCAAAGGTTTATATGAAAACATATATTAGTGTGCTTGTTTGCAGGAATGACAAATGAAAGCCGTGTATTCAAATAAACTATACATAATCTCCTTTCTTTCAACAATTTTGGAGAAACAACCTTCCCCCCTCCCCTCATTCTCATACATCACCCTTGTTTAAAATTAAAAATGAAGAGGTTACAGAAGAAGCAGTAGGTTTTGCCCACATAAGAAGGAGAGATGGGTATCTTCCTGGAACATTTATTGGTAGTCTTTAAGTGAGAGGTAGTAAGATGGTAATGGATACCTCAGCAGGAAAGGGGAATCTCCAAACAAATATAAGTGGAAAGCTAAAATCCCAGACCAGTACTGCCTGTTGTGGAGATGCTCAGTCCTGCAAGAAGTACCCAGTACACATGAAAACAACGGAGTACAAAGGTGTGGATGCTGATATTACAACACTTGTCACTACAGAAATATTCAACTGTGTCTACTTTCAAGGTTTAATTTAAAAGCCTGAATCAGCTGTTAAAGGCAATACTCACACATTCTTTTCACACAAAACAGCATTGTTACCAGAGTCTTCCAGGAACAGACCTCATCAACAAATGGTTTTATTAAAACCTAGCCCTGTGAGAGCACTCAGGTGTTTATGGAAGCATAATCAAACTCTGCTTGGGGGAAGATTCTCAACAACAGGCCCATCCCTAGTAATACAGCCAGAGATTCAATGGAAACCTGACACATAACACCCCAAAAATGGGGATCATGCTCGAGAAACACTGTGAAAGGTCCCAATCAAAAGTCTGATGTTCACTCTGACATTTTACATCTCAACCTATTTACAATGATAAAGAGATGCATTAGACAGGTATGGTATCTAAATTCCAGCATCAGTGGTTTTATCAATCATTGGCTGGTTTTACCAACTGCATTCCACAGTATTTTTCATCAAGCAAATTAACAGTTCACTGTTTTCAGAAATGGATTTCTGACATAGAGAGAATAATATGAGCTACATCACCTTTCACAAAATATGCAATTTGCAGCTCCCTCTGCATGGAACATTGTCTGGTCACGACTGTAACTTTTAACAGACTGGAAAATTAAAAAAAAAATTTAAAAAGAGAGAGAGAGAGAGAGACAATGGGATGCAGGTTCTTTCAGTATCTGATCTGTGTATAACCTCAAAGTAAGTTCAGCTGACACTCAGGCTTCTCATTATTTTCGTAAAACTAGGAGACTAGACCAGCTCATTCAAATAAAAGGAATGCAGTATTATTCAGGAGGAGACTTAGTACTGCTTCAGACTTAAAACTGGAGGAAAGGCAAGCAAATCTGCTTTGCACAAAGACATCACTGTGACAAAAGTGCACAAAGACAAAGAACTATATAGAGTTTTGTATTCTCTGGAAAGTACAGAAAAAAATTTGCCAAGACATGCCACAGAAGATTTGACTTAAATCTACTTGTTGAAAATCCAAGCTGTCCTGAACTGAGCAACGGAATCTCATCCATGTTGTCAGAAAGCTGGAGAGGAGATAAAATAAAATATACTACTAGAATAGCAAAAGTTCTTAGACTTTTGTAACACTTGATGGCAATAAAAGCACTAATGGAGCAGAAAACTATAGACATACTACTTGTACATATAGAGAGATATAGATGGACCTTTTCTGAGCTTTCAGCACTTCTCTCTCCAAGTGTGGGAATGCCCACACTCAGGAGCTGTGTGTATCTAAAAGCATAACCATTTGGTTCATCTGTACTAGTAAAGGTGATAGAAATGTACACTGCCTCTGGCACAAAAATATTGCTTATACCAGCATGAGCTGGGAGAGTTTGGAGGCTACTCCTCTATCACTGATCTAGTCTGGAGTAAGAGTAGGATAGTTCAAATTGCAAGAGCCTTCAGGAGATCGCTAATCAAACCTCCTGCCCACAACAGGTCAGCTGTGAGGGCACATTGCTAGAAATTGGTTGTATAACCTGGTCTGTCTCAAAAATTAGATGCCGGAGGGTATTTGGACATACAATGGGTGACCAAGAAAATAGACCCCCAAATTACTGTGAAGATTAAGAAACACAGCCTTGCCCATTCTTGTCAGGTGAAAAAATGATTTCTTATTGCCAAGAGATTCAAGTGCCCCAAAACAGGCAAGCTGGAAATTTCCAAAGCAGGTAATGGAAAGCAGTCAGACAGAAATCTTTTTTTTTAATTGAAAATGTGAAGGACAAGGTAATTTATAATGTTGTTTATAATACCTATCTACTCCCTTGCAAGAATCTCACATGCTTTCAGCAAAGAAAAGCTTTTTTATAAACATTTTCTTTTAAATAAGCATTTTGTTATTCTCTGACAATCTTTCTGAACAAAGGATAATCACATTTTAGGTATTGTAAAATAAACGTATTTAATTATCAGAGAAGACAGATCCTATTAAGAATATTATTACTTTTGTGTTACTTCAAAGCATCTATAGACCTAGAACTCAAACCAAATTAATTTGCATTTGACAACCTAAAGGGCTGCTCATCTATTACGTGGCTATGATTTAAAAACCTTATTTGTTTCCTGAGCCTAGATAGAAGGCCCTCTCCTGTGCCAACTTTCAAGGTCCTTGAAGGCTTCAATTTATATCCACTAAGCAAGCACCTGTAGTGATTGAAGTTAATGGATGCTTGTTACCACTTTTCCTGGAGACTGCCAACCTTGCAGCAGAACCAACAGGACACGGCACAGCCCCCAAACTCCAATACTCCACAGCAGCATGTCTTCAGGTAAAACTGGTTTTGCAGGGGTTTATGCCAAAGAGCAGATTAAAATGGATGAGACAGCTCATTCTTTTCTGGGGTGGTAATTTGTCAGCACGTAAAAAAGGAGACAGGTGTCTTGCAAATAACCACAATAAGAGTCATTGGAAACACAGCTGAACCTGAAGAAAAGCTGCATTATTTTGATGATATGTCTGGACTAATCAACCAGTTAGAAGTATTTCCTTTTTTTTCTTTTTTTCTTTTCTTTTCCATCCTGAGGAAGCAATTAAAATCAAGCAGCTGGGCAATATCCCCACAGCAGACAAATCTGAAGTTACTCAAGCAGCAGTTTTTCTGAATTGTCTATAATGTCACACAAATGCCACCATTCATGCCACAAGAAGCAACAATACATATAAATGGATAGCAGCATTGGTTTGGTTGGGTTTTTCCTCAGCAGACAGACAGAAATGAACCTTTATACTATGATAAAGTAGTTAAACAGACAGACAGACAGAAAAGACAACTAAGAAATGCAGTAGCTGTACTACTGTTTGACCTGAACGGAATGAAGATATCAAAATGTGAGCTGTCTCCTGCTGGTAAGGTAAGGGACTCTCTGAACCACTTTTCAAAGCATCTGGTTTAAATTGAGCTCTGCTATGTCAGGCCCAGAGCAATCAGTGAATTATATGCTGTTCCAGAGAGAAGGAAGAAGAGAGAAAGAACATGAGCTTCGCACATTCGAAAAGGAATAAAAACATTGTAGCAAGATCACCTCCAAAGTTTAATTTAAATGTGTGCTGTAAATGCACCATTGCCTGATCTTTGTCCAAAACATACATTCTCACAACGTTCAGCAAGCAGGCACACTACATGCTTTGACATAGCAACTAATACAAGTTACAGGTAAAATCATGGGTCTTCTGAAGCAGTGAAATTTACATAGTTAAACTTGCACTACAATTTAATTTCCAAGCCTTCGTAAAAATGGGCGAGACTTGAGCCCACTTTTTTTACCAAAACTTTTAACCTTCAGGAACTGCACAAGTCCCTGTCATCAACCATATAAGAAATGCAAAAGTCTCTCAGATGATCCAAAATATCACACCTATCATCAAAGCATTAGAACCTCAATGTGTAGAGTCCCGAACAGACGCCTTCACATTCTACATGACTGACTTCAATGATAGTAATTTCATTAGGATACAAATGGCTATAAACTTTGCATCCAAAATTATGGCATTTAAAATAGGCATCAATTTTGGCTGATAACAAAGCAGTTCTACAGATTTGTCATTCCTGACTTCTCTTTCCTGGCACTTCTCTTGGGCCAGCATCATGAGTTGGCTGCAAGATTCTATCACAATTCACCTCTTTTGAATTTTGCAGCTGTTGAGCTTCCAAAGTTCCCATAGACTTCAACTCTCTGAGTGGATGCTGAAAGCTTTAAAAAAATTCTCAGTATCCAGAGTCTCTATTTTCACCAAAATGATTCCCTTCCTCATACAAGTTGGACATGGATAAAATCATTGATGTTGGGATAAGGGTAAATTCACTGAACTAACAGCTGTGCTGCTGGAGATGCTGTCAAACACTGACAAAACTCATGGGATTGCTTGAGGTAAACTTGAAAGAGAATCATTCAGGTAGCTTTGGTAGTTAAATTACCAGTTAAACATTGATATTTAAACTGGTGAACTGAACTGGTTTGTTGTCAACACTCTTGATCTTAGCACGTGTACAGCATTCAAGTATCTTTCACTACTGTGGAGGTGGTAGCCTTCTGTTAGAGGAAGCTGATGGCTTTCATCAGTCAACTAAATTGCTGTGGAGACTCTGAACTTTGTTTTGCCTGTTTCAACTTTTCATTCATATGCTCACTTCAACGTCTGCCTTCTGTGCCCTCCTCATCATCCACTGAACTTGCCCTTCTTCCCTTCGCAGCAGGAGCCAGCAGCAGCAGGGGTGGATGTGTCCAGGGCTGTTTGCATTGGCCTAACACACCTGTGCTGTGTCAGACAAAAGGAAGCTCTGATAACGCTGCTGTCTGACAAACAAGATGTTGGTGCTTGGTTCCCAATGCCATTGCATAAAAGCCTTCTTCCCTTCCTAGGGTTGCCATAACAACAACCAGAGCACTGTCATTTTGCTAAGTGATGACAATGACAAATATGTAAGAAATGCAAAGGTCTGGGGAACTGGGAGCAAGATTAGAGCTTCTCTTCCTGCCTTCACAAAACATTTTACCATGGATTCATCTTGCAAATCCTGAGCTGTTCCTATGGGAACGTGAGGAATAGCTAGTGTTAGTGCTCTGTGTTGCCTCATTTTCAGAGAGCCAGTGTTGTTCTTGTGGATGCTCTGTCAAATCATTGCATAGTATTAGTTATCCAGGATATGATCTTGAGCTCAAAAATGCCAGCAAAACCCTGGAATTAATCCTAATTTTACAGTGTAATAAAGTGGTAATGCTGCCATGCCTTTTTCTCTTTAGGAGTCAAAAAGTGATTGCAGCGAAGATGACATTTTATTGAATAAATAAAATCATGGACAGGTGACTGAAGAAGTCTGGAATCTATTATCAGAATAATTCCTCTGTTAACCATGAGAATGGAAAGCATTTTCTTCTTAATTAAATGAAGAATAACAACTAGGGCATCAACCAGAAAGAGAAAGAATAATATTCTTATAACTTCACCATGAAAGCTGTTTTTCTCAGGTGATTTTCATTTGTGATCGCTCAACCTCTGGTTTAATTCAAGAATTAATGTTACTTAATTTTTCTAGGTTGGAGGCAAGTCTGTCTTTTAGTGTACATAGCCAAAATAGAATTTTCCTTTTAATACATTTTCAAAATGTAAATATTCACTTTTCTTGCCTGCTACATTTTCCTTCTATTTGTTACATCTATTAATAATAATAATAATAATAATAAAAAAGATGGAAACTACAGAAGTTTTAATCCAAATGGCTTTTTTTCTAAAACCATCCACATATACAGTGTCTGTTCCTTGACTCCCATCTCCAGACACAATGATCATGCCTCTGTTCCCACCTAGACAGCTTCAGCCATGAAGTTTTGGTGATATTTTTGCAATATTCCTGGAATCTGTCAGCCCAAGAAAGAATGGACTTGTATCCATGTTGAAATAATCGCCTCTCCTGCAGGATCTTCTGTTGCCTTATTTTTGTTGCTTTCATAAGCTCCCCTGAGAACTGTGTGTCTGTATGTACCAATCTTAACAATTTAAAACTTTAAGGGAACTTTCTACATCTGCCTTGGGGCTTTTATGACAATACAGAGGAGAAACAATAACAAATTGGAACTTCATCTGACAATATAATTCACGAACTGTGAAGAAATTGCATTTGTTAACAATCATTAATATTGATTTACCGTGACAACTACACAGCATCTACACTTCTCTTTTGCAAAAGTTAAGATGATAAATGATGCGTGGTGAGCTAACCCTGGCTGGATGTCAGGTGCCCCCCAGAGCTACTCTATCACTCCACTCCTCCAATGAACAGGGAGAGAAAATGTAACAAAACGCTCTTGGGTAGAGATAAGAGCAGGGAGAGATCACTCCCCAGCTGCCCTCATGGCAAAAACAGCTACCCTCACCCCTCCCTTCTTTCCAGTCTCAACTTCACTTGGAATTTTCTCACCTCCTCCCTGAAGCAGCACAGGGGGATGAAAATGGGGGTGTGGTCAGTTCATCACATGTTGTCTCCGCTGCTCCTTCCTTATCAGGGAGGACTTCCCACACTCTTCCCCTATTTCAGCATGGGATCCCTCCCACCCTGCTGGACATGGGGAAAGCTTCTGGCAGCTTCTCAGAAAAGCCACCCCTGTTGCCTCTCCAATACCAAAATCTGTCCATGCAAACCCAATAGATGAGGTTAAAAAAACAAAAAATCATAGCTAGTTCCTTAACAAGGATTTTGTATGACACACCCTTTGCTTTAAACAGAACTCTCCCTGGATTGCAACAGAGCTGGTGAACTAAATCAGACGTACTGAGTATTAAAAGGGCAAAACCTATTGCTATAAAATGTAATGACAGCCCAACACCCACCTGTGTCTTAAACCACCTAAAAGAACACTAAAAAAAATTGACCCCAAGTGCTTAATAGTATCAAACAAGGTTTATGAAAGGAATGTAGTTCTAGTAATTGATCTGTCCACATGAAATAATTATTTTTCATTTATTAAAAAATTCCTGAAGGTGTAGTTGTCTTACAAGAATGCAGTCACGTGACAAGACAAGACAGAAAGATAGGACAGAGGAAATAAGTAGGCATTGATGAGAGGGACAGAACACCCCAGTATATTTCATCATGAGTGTTCCTAAATGCCACAAACACTGCTCCTTCTTCAGATGACTAGATTTCCACTACAGAACTTAAGGCACTCAAATGCATTAATCACATTAGATGGTGAAAGATAAGCTGTCCCAAGCTCCCCAGAGAGAACTGTGACACATTCTGGAGGTGACATCTAGCATATAACATCAAGTCTTTTATCATTATTTTAGTAATCACATAATATACCCAGCAGACAAGTTCTGAGATTTATGTAGCCTTG
Source organism: Notiomystis cincta (assembly GCA_013398075.1). Taxonomy (NCBI): domain Eukaryota; kingdom Metazoa; phylum Chordata; class Aves; order Passeriformes; family Notiomystidae; genus Notiomystis; species Notiomystis cincta. The sequence continues at coordinate 36,283 of VZRX01003048.1, forward strand.
AAACCTCCCGAGTCTCAAAATCCATGTAATTTTATAGTGATTTTGACATAATAGAAAAGCAAAACTTTCTTACACACACACAAACCCCAACAAGACAGGTAGATGTAACTCACACAAGGATACACCTGCAAAGAATAACCCTAGTGACAGTTTAAAAAAATTTCTTCTTACCTGCTGCTGCTTCAGAACCGGTGCTATCTTTAACTCCACAAGCTGGACTTAGGGGCAAAACATCATCATCAAAACTGATCAGATCTCCTTCCACATCTAGTTTATTTTGCAAAGCAGGTGCTGAGGAGTTGGCTGCAGGGGACAATTCCCCCAGAGACTTTAAAACTTTTTCTTGGGCAGACACAGAAGGCCGTGGAGGAGCAGCAACCGGTTTTAGAGAGGCCAAAGAAAGGGCAGGATTTTCTGGGTAACATGACTTTTTAGGAACAAGAGGTCTTGGAGCAGGAACAGGAAATCTCTTTTGTCCATCGCTGTTTTCTGCAACTGATCCACTCCTTGCATCAAGAAAATCACTACTGCTACTTTTAATAAGGCCAGGTTTTGGCTTCTTTGGCAGTTCAGGTTTGGTTACAACACTGCTCCCAACTATTTCAGGCTGAGGCTGCAATTCCTTGGAAGGTGTTGATTTGCTTTCAGTCCATGCATCCCAGTCTTCTGAAATTCTGCCTACCCCTGGCTTTGGAGCAACTACTGGCTTCTTTGTAGTAACAGATCTTGGGATGAATGAACGAGGGGCAATTTCTGGCTTCTTTGATAATCCTGAGGTATCACTAGTGCCTTGGGATTCAAAAACTTTGATCCTTGAAACAACACTATTCTGGCACCTTTCTGTACTCATGCTGTCCATCACCAAGTGATTGTCTAGTAAGCTGTCTTCATCTAGAAGAGGTGACTGCTGAATTGGAGGTTGCTGCTGTTTTGCAGTAGAGTGGTTCACTTCTTCTCCACTGTCTATCTTACTTTCAGTACTTTTGACCACGGGTCTGAGATTGCTTCTTGATCTTGGCTTTGGCACAGGACATATCACAGCATTGGGATTTTCTTGGCACCTCTGACCTTCAGGATTTTCAAAGACTATTAAAGGATTCTCATTTTCTGCAGGAGGCTTACTCAGAAGAGATGCAGGAGGCCTAGGAGGTTTAAGAGGACTCTGCCCTGCTAACAGAAAATAAAATGTTTTACTTATCTATTCCAGAACATTTCATTTGTGTTACTTTTTGACAGCCATCAGGATGGTAAACATGATGGCTTTCATTAAGAACTCTACTGGTGCTTGTAAAAACACAGTTCTGTTCCTAAAAAGATGAATGGAAAAATATACAAACTGTAGGAATAAGCTAAAGGTTGCTGAAATGCATGGTATCTACAAGCTGAGTTCAAAACTTTCTGTTAACTTGCAGCATTGAGGGGCATGCAAACAAAATCCAGACTGAAGAAGATTACAGTAGCTTCCCCAGCTTGGTTTGTACACTTTTCAGTCTGAATGTATGAAGTGCTGCTATTTTAATAAGGTATCTGAGCTCCTCTGGCCCCAAAGTTCTGATTGTCATTAGGCTGAATTGAACAAAACTTTCAAGATTTAATGATAGTCTGAATGCAATGACAGCTTTTCAGAAGAAAGGATTTTTACAGAAATTTACAACAGTAATAGTTCACAGAAATTTAACTGTTATTCATATTAAATGCTGCACAGACCAACAATAAACTACATCTTCAGGAGACAGAGTAAGGCTTTCAACAAAGAGAAATCCAAAATAGTCTCACCTCGACAGCCTGCAGATTCCCAGTGTGTAGGCACACTAGTTTTTACATTACTTCCTGGCAAATGGCTGATTAGTTCCTCTGGAAAGTCAGTTTGTGTTGCAGAAGTAGTGGTATGTCTAGGAGCAGCAGCATTATTGTTATTTGTTGTGTTGACTTGCACTTGATTGATTTCTTTTATCACCTGCTCGTATGATGGTGGAAGCTACAAAACAGAGACATAAATATTGAGGTACATCCAGATACAATACTTTTAAAATAAAGGGGCATATAAATTAAAAATTACTAATATACAGAGGAAAAGAATACTGTCATAGTCTTCTATTCAACGTGATGAAAGCCTGAGCAGGTAAAAATTATTCCTCTCTAACCTAATGTGCTTTTTACCTTTGTAAATGAAACATGCCTCATGTAAATTCAAGCTCACCTCAGCTGGAAGATGCTCATTTCTCCTCCACTGAGCATGAGATGAAGCAGAAGGAAATCCTAATCCTTGAGGAGTGACAGGGCTTGCACCTGGAAACCAGGAGGATGGCCGCAGGGGTTCAGCAGCAACTATTGTAATTTCAGGACGCCTGGAAATGAAGGCAAAAGGGAATAATTACCTAAAACAATTAAAAATAGTTCTTTTAAGTGTAACAGTCCAAGGTTTGCCTGGAATGGGAAATCAAAATAGCTCAAGTCTTTTTGATTTAACCAAAGGTGTCTTTCCATGATTTCAAAGCAAGAGCTTACCTGACCTTTCTAACAAACACTTAGGCTTCCATTTGAATCTCCTAATTAAATGCTGCAGCCAAAAAGTAGGTTTATTGGCTTCAGTTAAATAATTTACATGCCTAAAGTACTTAAACACAAGTGTAACTCAATTAGATGGCAGAAGTCTTAATCTTCACAGATAATGAGAAGTAATCATGTGTTTGCCCTTACCCTGCTACAATCTGAAAACAGTAGGGTAGTTAAAACTGCTTCTTGGCTGGGTACCTAAAAACTTGTGAATCCTCAGATCTCAAGGGAAACCTTCCAAGGTACCAAAGTGGGGCAGGGCAAGCCTCACAAGGCCTTTGGGACAGGGCCTTTTTGCTTCCATCATCCAGTACTACAGGACTGTCGTGACAGTGAAGGACCCACAGGTAGCACCCCTGGTTTATCACTGTAACAGCTGGCTCAGAGCATCAGCTGCAGGGGTGGCCCGTGCTCCCAGGCCATGGTCCCTGGAGCACCACTGATCCATCCAGAATCTCACACAACATACACTTGGAAAAGAGACTTTTGTGAGTAGATAAAACATCTGCTTCCAGAAGCTTCTGTCTGCTGACAGAAATAAACCTGCAGAACCATAACTTCTGAAACTATGTTAAAAACAATTTAAAAAAAGAGGGGTACGGTTCCTTCACATCTAAAATAATGGCAGACTTAGTTCATCAGCCATCCAGGTTGGTGACCTCCTTTCTCAATACCTTTTGAGAAACTGAAAGGAGGCTTGAAAGTGTGCTTATTTTCATTGTGAAGTGATCCCGTACATAGATGTCAGGAAAATAAAACAGTTCTGCAGAGGTTTGATGGTTGGTTGCATTCTTTTTTTGAGGACACATACAGAAGTTGATGAGAGAATTTCTCAAACTCTTAACCTACCCTGAGCTTAAAAATCAAAGTATTTCTATTTTTTTCCAAATCTTCTTTAAACATACAAAGGATAGAGATAAGGAAGAAAAAAAACTAGAGGAGAAAGCCTTAAAAAGTAATACTGTGACACAATCTAACAAGGTTTACAGTAACACCTAATTGCAAGATAAATAACAGCATCATACCTTCTATCCCTCTGTTGATCACTATGGCTAGAGGTCCGAGAAGCTATTTAAAGAAAAGAAACAAAAGGTTTTGAGAGGTTAAAATATATTGTCACAGCAATGTGAGGATAATAGCAGCACCCTTACCAATCAACTATCAATGAAATGGAGAATATAGAGCATCTGATCCTAAATCCCAGATTCTAAAATTGGCCAAATTTTAAAAAAATTATTTGTATTAAATATGAGAAGTTTTTAAAATATTCAGAGTGGAGTTTCATAATCATTTTAAGTCTCTCTATGGCCAAGTTACCACCAAGAGAGATGGTCCTGTCCCCTGTCTTCTTCCTTCCTACACTTTCTTTCCTACATTCTGCATCATGGGGGCCCTGGAGTTGAAACTTCTTTTCCTTTCATTAAAATGATATATGAATTAAACAAAAAGAAGTGTTAAACATATCTGGCTTTGCTTTTTGATGGATAATTTCTGAGATGTGCTCTTTAATGTCTCTTTCTGTTTGTTTTATAGATGGGAAAGGTACTAAGGCACAGAACCTAAAGATATTTTACCCTCCTTCATGTAAAAAGAAAATATTAAATGTTCCCATTAAAGTTTAAATCGCTTGTGATTAAGAGTCAGAAACATTTCCTGTTTTTTTCAAACCATGTGTTTTAAGTTACACATAATAAGCAAATCCTGACATCTTCTATTTCCTGGTTTTGCCATATTTACATTCAAATAATTTTTTTCAATGGCCACATTGCGTTTTCATTTGGATTTCTTTAGAGAGAAAAATAATCTTAGGGAAAAATTTTTTGTCTAGCAAGTGAAATTTAAGGAAGTGGTAGCATCATATTGTGCAACATGACAGCATCATTAGCCGAAACCAGCAAAGCATACTTGATTGAAGAGTTGCAGAGTGTTGTGTCAGACATACCTCTTCGACAGGGCATTTTGGATGTGCACTATTCATGAGTGCTAGAGGAAAAAAAGAAGGGGTTACAGAAGACAAAGAGGAGGTGAAGGAGAACAAACCAAGGCTTCAGAGTGCCAGAAGCCATGATCAAATGGGTTAGTCATGCAAGCATAGTGCATGTGCCAGCGTTGTAAGGAGACAACTGCAATGTCTATTCACAACATAGTGTCTTGAAAAATGAAAATAAAAGTACATTTTATTTCTAGTCACGTGCCAGTTTTAACACTGGCTGTTTAGAAGTTTTCCTTGCAATAAATTAACCATGAAGAATATAACTGAACATGGAAATGTCCACTGTATGGCTCAACAAGGAACCGCTGTGGGAATGAGGAGAGGGAAATCAAATCTCTTTGAATGCTTTTTCCAGTTTAAAATTCTGGTTTATTTGGGCCTCTCTTTTCTCCCTTCCAAAAATAATGAGTTACACTGAGGACTTGATATAGGTGCAAAGAAGTTGAGATCCCATCATTTATACTCTCATCCACCACAGAGTCAGGTTGAGTTGTGTAAGAGGCACAACTCAAAGTTTTGGGCATGATTTCACATCTAAATCAGTTCTGTAAAAATTGTTTGACTAAGTAAATAAACACCCTCCCTTCACTTTCTTGTTCAGAGATCTCAACACAGCACTGATTTAACACAGACACTAGAGGAAAAAAAACCCAAATTGACTCAAACCATTCAAATTACGTTTGCAAAGATGATGGAAGAAAGTGTTCTTTTGGTAAATATATTCAAGACAACTGCTTGGGTTATAGCCCAATTCCAATGATAAAGGCAGGAGAAATAAAAGCTAATTAATGAGGAATGTAAAACTGAATTGATAAACCTGTCACCTTACTTCACTATTTTTTCATTTCTAGATAAATTCTACAAGCTGTTTTCTCCTGTTAGACCCTAAATGTGCTTCTATTTATCAAAGTTATTAAAACAAACAGGAAAAACCTAAGAAAAAAAGCCTGAATTATCTTTTTCCTTTCTTAACATAGGCAAAAAAATCCAGTAAGTCTATGTAATCCATCAAGCTCAAAAATTCAAGTAAACAAATAAGGTCTCTTGAAAACAACACATTTGAAATATTTATAAAAAATAACTTTACTAGTTGATATATATAAAAAAATATCTCTTTAAAAGGACTAATGTCCAAGCCATCATATCTATTTTTGGAATGTACTCATTCTTCTGGAAAGAAAAAAATCTATTGGATATTTACGGAATCAAGTTACTTCAATGCGTATAAACATTTATTTTTTAATGACATTGACAAAGGTCTTCCCTTTTTCTGTCGACATCTCCTCTACTTTTGCTGTCACATTTTTTTACAACCACACTTTTAGAACATATTTTGTTTTGGAGGCTCTTAAGAGGATTTAAATCCGCAGTAGAAACAGAGGTGAAAGCTACTACATCTGCTGCTCTCAGGTATTCCACAAATGTTAGGGAAAAGCAAATACACACTTTCTAAATAATTCTTGTCCCCAGACTTGCACAGCTTTTATTCCTTCACCATTTCAAAGAAATGAATTTAAATTAAAAAGTGCATGAAAGAAGGCATGAATTGTTGAAATATAGTACACATCTTACTTATAAAAACACAAGAAAAAACCTGCAGCCATTTTTCTGGCCTTGTGGTCTTTTGATCCTTTAAGTCCATTCTTCATTCCCTTTGTGGACTGTCTTGAAAAAGCATACTATTAATTTCTCCCTCAGATTTCAGATTATGACAGTTTTAAGATTTAAAAAACCTCTCTTCCATCAGGGGAATCAATGGAAATGTATTTCAGTGCAGATTTATACACTGACCACTGAAAACAGCTAATTTCTCAACTTCAGCAATGAGATATGCTCAGGCTGAGAATCACTAACATTTCAAGAAGCTTAAGTTTGGGGTATTTAAGTAAAACAAGCAAAGCAGCTTCAGAAGGGGTAGGAGAGGAAAATATCAGTGCATAAACCCCTCACTTTTTCATCTTATAACTTTGTTGGTCTTGGGGGAGCGGGGGGAAATCAACTCTTACCATTGACACTCTTTATTTCTGTTAGTGTCAATGAGGCATTTTATTAGGCAGTGTCAGTGGGGCATCTAAATGTCTTTAACCTAGCATAGCATAAAGGATTAACAGTAATACTGTAAATAGAGGGCAGATCAGTGACTTAAAGATTCCTCTTTTCTATATATTTCTTAGAAGAACAGTTTAGTGTGGTTTTCCAACTATTTTTAAATGTGCAGAAGTACCAGGTATTCTATTTGTGCTGCATGCTTATGTTTCAAAGTTTTTCCTCTACTGCTTCTTCTCTGGGTCCTACTTTTCAAGTGTACTTAACATGTCATTTGTATTTGAAATAGAAACTTTATTACACAGATTATGGTGCAGGGGGTATTTTAAGCTATGGGATCAAAATGACTGTGTAAGTACAACCACCATTATACCAAAAACCCGTAAACTTCGATGCTACAGACAAGCTGGTGGCAACAGAAGTCTGACATGCAAAATTGAGCCTTTGGAAGAGAGCTGGGCTAGAAATTAGTCTTTCAGGCCACCTTTTAAGGCAATACAAAGACAACTGAAGTTATTAAGGATCTGCTCAGAGCTAAGGTTCTGTTGTGAGCACTGAGTGCTTCCATAATGTAGACAAGGCATAACAATAGTCTGATGCTTCCATTAGCACATCTCTATGAAATACTGAAGTTTTGTCACTGCAGAGTGTTTTAAAAGCAAGTTTAATTTTGCATTAAACATTGGTAAGATAGCCTCAAATAGGCCAAGACTTTCTACTACAAGGACACGTGCTGATATTTAAAACACATACCTTCTTATAATGCTTTCTAAAACCATTCTACCAAACATTTCTAAAAACATTTCTACCAAACCTATGAAATATGGAGACTATTAGACTAAGAAATTATTTGTTTCACTATAGAGGTACCTAGGAATAAAGGTTATTCATTATAGTTCTCAAGGAAAGCCTTGAGGACAGGCAAACACTCTCTCCCTTACCTACAAAGGAATGCAGTTTGAAAAACTGACAGAATGGTCCCATGAAAGAGGCTGTGCTTGCAGTCTTTGCAATATCAAAGGTGTTACATGACTGCAGAGATCCTTCTTCAGGAACACTAAAATGATCAGATAATCTTCAAGCCAACACCAGAAAAAAGAGCCTTAACTTCACCCAACGCCTGATTAGACTGTTTCTGTAGATTTGGAGGTTCAAACTAATTGGAGTTTTTCATTTATCTCTGCAATAAGGGAGTTTTCTCCCAAACTGTTTCTTGGCACAAGGGGGAGGTCTTGCTCCTTTTCTGGTTCTGTTTCCAGGCACCTCGGGGAAACATTAGGTTGTCTGACACTACGGCTGGGCTGATTTAACACCTGAATGTAGCTAAAGAGATGGTGATGCCCAATTCCCCTTCCAAACATGGATTTTTGATTCCCCTTGAATGAATGTTAGCACTCATATGACCCCACAGCGAGTTCATAGTGATAAAATAATAACTACTGTCTGTACAGTTTTTGTCTCATTTTATGTGCCTGAACCTGCTCACCTTGGGCTCAGACCACCAGCAGCATAGGGGGAGGAACATGCCACCCTCAATAGCAGTTGCCTTCCTGCCTCTATTGCCTGGCTCCAGTGATTCTTTGTGCAACTTCAGGGAGGGAACTGATAAAAAAATAGCCTAGAGTGGTAACAGGGATTCCTCTTACCACCCCCAGGGTAGTCCTCAACACCCTTTTCACAGTTGATTTAACTGTCAGGCACCATAGAGGCTGGCACTGCTGCTGAATAAAATCTTCATAGCTACACCCTTAGAGCAAGCCTGTAGTTTTACTCAAATTTGACAACCATGATTTATGAAGGCACTTCACTCCTTCCTACACCTTTCCTTCAGCTGTATGTTCCTGCCTCTGCACCATTCCCTGCATTATGCCAGCCCAAATGTTTGTGCAGATGGGGAAGAGAATGAGGTCATGGAATTGATCTGGTTGGGAATAAGTGGGAGCCAAAAGAACCTAGGAAGCCCCCAAGCAACACAAACAAAATGAAAAACAAACAAA
>VZRX01003057.1:0-14230 GCA_013398075.1 Notiomystis cincta
GGGCTTGCTCCAGCAGTTCCATGCCCTTCTTGTGTTGAGAACCCCAGAGCTGGAAGCAGTGCTCCAGGTGGGGTCTCAGCAGAGCAGAACATAACAGAGCAGCAAAATCCCCTCCCTTGACCTTCTGGCCGATGCTGCTTTGGAAGCAGCCCAGGATTCCCTTGGCTTTCTGGGCTGTGGGCACTCACTGCCAGCTCAGAGTGAGTTTCTCATCAGCCATCACCCCCAGTCCTTCCCCACAGGGCTGCTCTCAATCACTTCTCTGCCCAGCCTGTGGCTGTGTCTGGGATTGTCCCAATGCAGGCGTAGGACCTTGCACTTGGCCTTGCTGAACTCCCTGAGGTTTGCATGGTCATATCTCTCAAGCCTGTCCAGGTCCCTGTGGATGCCATCCCTTCCCTCCAGCATGTCCATGGCATCATATACAGCTTGGTGCCAAGAGTGCACTTGATCCACAAATCCTTCAGCCTTTTTCTACTTCCTGTAAAAGATTTAGAAACAAGAGAAGACATCCTAATTCTTCTTTTATTTTGCAAAATGTGTGCTAGTATACAGATTACAGCAGAGAAGGTGATGTACTGGGACAAAACCCAAGAACTGTTCATTCTCTCTGCTCTCCCTGGTGTTGTTAAGGAAGGCCAAAATTTTGTGTATTGGGTAATTGCTTTCTTTTCTAAAATGAGATATGTTTGTAATGGCGTCATTTAACAGCTGATTTAGGGCCAGATGCATGTGCTTTATCTGCTGTTTCTTGCTTGACTCTGGATCTTCTTATATGTACTGAAAGCCAATTTTTTTTATTATTGTTACTGGCTCTTGGCTACAGTGGTATTTGTGATAGAGATTCCCTTGATTAATTATATACTGCTTTATACAGTCATCTGATGAGTTTTTAAAACTTTTTAACATCTTTCCTGTTCTAAGAGGTTAAATAAGCTGATGGACAAAAATCACTTAGCTTTTCTTAAGGATTGTCCTCCCTTTACTCCATGGTAGCCCAGCAGACCTGCCAGATTTCCCACAGATGTAGGTCTTCTGATGCAGTGAAATACATTTCTTCTCTTTGCATGCATGTTTGCTTGTCTGCTCTTCATCTAGCTTAAAGGCTGTGATTCATAGTCTTTTGACCAATGTCACTTGAGTGAGATTTCCAGGAAGAAAATGCATTTTTAGACACCGTAACCTCTGAAAAATTCTTTTTTGAGTGATCCTGATTTGCTTCTTTCCTTGCTTTCCAGTTTCCCTTATTGTGTGTATTCATTCTGTGACTCCATGCTGAGTCCAGAACTTCTGAAGGAACTTTAAACCTGAGGGGATTGTAAATCAGTTTCTGTCTTTAAATTTCCCCTGTGCTAGAGTTTGATTTCACTGTTTTCGACATGACTTTTACTTTGAGGATGCCAAAGTTAATTAGATATATATGGTCACTGCTGTTCAGTGACTTAAGTGTAAGTACCACTTCCACCGGAGAGAACTTAATGTAATGAACTTCTGGCACAAAAGGTTGTTTTTCCACTCTGTCAATCTGCAGGGTTAACCTTGCCATGAGAGAAGAAAGTAAAGCTTGCATTTTTTTTTAATCTTTTTTTTTCTCTCCTCTCTGTTATCATTTTTTTGGGATTGCTGGATTTTTACAGGTGAACGGTGATTCCCTTTATAGAAAAGCTCTAGAATCTTCATCTGCCCAGCTGAGAGTATGGAGACTGAGGACAGAATATAAAAGACTTGCCATGGGTGTGCCTCCTTTGTGAATTACAGCCTCCTTCAGGCAACCCAACCTGTGCCTCAGAGCAGTAGCCCTAACCAGGCTGCCCAGGCAGGCAGTCCAGCCCTGGCATGGGCCACCCAACTCTGCTGCCATTGACCATGAGGAAGAAAGTTACACCACTTAGAAAACACCTGTATGGGACTAGGGTGATTAAGCAAGAACAGGCCAAATCTTTTCTAATCTCTGATATCCTCTAAATACTTTTCTTCATGTAATTGTAATAAGCAGTGGTATGGTTATGCCCCCTGCCTCCAAATGCTGTTTTCCTGACTGTCCTTATCATCTTTGAATAACAAAATCATGTCTTCAAAGCATGCCAGAATAAAATACTTCAGAGATTTTTCATGTTTTCTGCTAAAATACTCCGAACTGACACAAATTTGCAAAACATTTTTGAATTAGTAAGCCTGCACTGTTTTTAGTCCCTCTTGCTAAAAAAAATAATCTCAGGGAAAAAAGAGTGGAAGAACTGCTGTCATTTTCTATGTCCATAAAATTTCTGCTTCAATTGTGTGATAGTAAGATTTGTGATCTGCCACATGTGTGGGGAGAGAGGAAGTAGTTTTTAATGGCAGACACTTTTTTGTGAATGGGTTAGTTAACTGACTTTCCTTAGCAGAGAGGCTGTACACATTTGGTCCCTAAGAAGTATGATTCTTGGGATTTTATTTTGTGTTCATGGGGTCTTAGCAGGTTTCTATCCAATTAAGTTTCTTTTAAACTTAAACAGCTTCTGTAGTCTCACTGCAATCATCAATCTCTAAGGTACCCCTCTTGTACCACTTCTAAAATGTCATGTACAAAACTAAAGATTTTTTTTTCTGTCTTTTTGAAATCAATTTTAAGGAGTTAAGGTTAAAAACAGTCCATAGCTTAAATTACTCCATTGTGTTTTAATTGCCTTTGTTGCCCTGAACCTAATGAGACTATTCTATGTCTCTAATCTTCCTTCCCAACTTGGAAACTGGCAGGCAGCCTTTCAGCCATAGCTGTGGAAGCAGTCACTTTTTAAAAGTTTGTTAGTTAGTTACATCCTCCATAATACACATACTTTCTACAGTGAAGAAAAAATTAGCCTTGGCTTACAGGTTTTGTATATTTTAGGAAATCATATCCTCCAGAAGAATAAACAAAACCTGTAAGTGTATGTGTGTTTCCTCTGTGAGAATTCTTTTTTCCCTTCATAGAAACAGCTGTGTGACCAAAATATCACAGGTTTTTATTATATTTCCTGACTTTACCTTATGCTAAAATATGCCAACATTTCATATTCTCGAAAGAAAAGTGATACTTTCCTGAGTCTCAGCTCTGTGCATAACTGCAGTAAAAGCTGTTTTTGCAGAACAGAAAATCTCTGTTTTTCTCATCCTTAATGCAAAAGGAAAGCAACAGGAAATTATTTGTAAAAACAAATTCAGCAAAAAAATTCAGCTTTAACAGGGCACAGTTCATATCCTATAAGACATCCAATGTTCTAAATGTTTGTTCTCTATCAAAATGCAGTAGAGTTCAAATTTTAAGGTTTTATTTCCCTCCTAATAGTATTTGTAATGTTTTCCACTTGATGCATCTTTGCCTTTCTTCTGGTTTCCATTAGTTCACTTTGAGCAATTCAGATCATTCTGTGAACAAGCTAATTCTTTCTTGTGGAAATTAAGTTATACAGAATTGTTTCTTTGGTATTTGAGTATCCATGTGAAATACTTGAGTGCTGAGTACCACATATGATGTTTTCTGGAAGATTTGCCAAATTACAGTTCTTATTCCTTAAGAATATTTTGAATCAAAATACTAGATATTGAGAAATTGGCACTCTGAACATTCAGTAGATGACATGTTTGCTGAGAAATTAATTAGCTTTAATAGAGTGAGTCATGCAAATGAAAACACCATCATGTACCAGTTGAATGTTAGAGTACATGAAGGATAGTGGTGGTATTTCGTAATAAATATAATAGATTTTAATACTCTTTCCTCACTTTACCACAGCCTTTTCCATGTGCTTATCCTGAACCTAGCCATTGTAGGAGCTGGAGTAGCAATGGCAAGATTTTATCCAAATATAGGAGGTATCATAAGGTGAGTGTTGCTTGCAGTGAACTTCCCTGTGGTGTTACTACATGTTTGTGTCTTGATGTGGAAAAGGAGCGCTAATGATTGTACCTCTATATTTTGTTCTGACATCTGTTATTGTGCCTGTGTGTCTGAGGTGGTTGAGTTCTACTGGAGCTGAATTTGAGGACGTTGTAACTATACTCATGAAAGAATATAATGCCAGAAGAAAAGTACCTTCATTATTGTGTTCTTTCTCTCAAGTTTGTGTTTTGTATTAAGACCATTTGAACCTGGTTTGAAGGTCCATAATAAAAATCCAAGAAAGCAAGTAACTTTAAAGGGAAAAGTGGCATCAAAGTTGTGCCTCTAAATGATATTTTAAATTTACTATGTTGATGAAAAGCTAGAATTTCTATAATTAGAAAATATTAGAGGAAATAATAAGGAGTCTTATTTTACTGTGTTTGACATCACCATGTTTATATGCATTGTTATTTATTCTTGGTTTGCATCTTTCCTAAAGCAACCAGGAGAGGGAGGTATTTAAAAATACAGAAATCTGCAATTATAAAACCAGAATGACAGGCTTGGATCTGACCAAAGTAGCAAAATAACTTACTTTTGCCTAGTTGCTGACCTTTGAGGGTTCCCCCATTTCCTCTTTTTCTTCTGCTTCTCCCTATAGTAAAATCTTTTGTATTCCAGTAATAGAGATGGTCTAGTTAATCATCATCATAGACTGTTAGAATGATAGAATGGACCTTAAGGTTGGAAGAGCCCTTGAAGATCATCTAGTTCCAACCCCTTGCCATGGGCAAGGAACACCTTCCACTAGACCAGATTGCTCAGAGCCCCATCCTACCTGGCCTTGAACATTTCCAGGCACAGGACATCCACAGCTTTCCTGGACAACCTGTTCCAGTGTCTCAGCACCCTGACAGGAAAGAATTTCTTCCTAATATCTAATTCGGTTAAACATTGTGCAATTCATGTCTCTGTTTGCAAACTGTTGCTTATCTCTTCTAATGTGTCTACATTGTGCATAGTAGCCAAACATGTTGAACCGTGGAATTCCAGGAGATATATTGTCTTTATGCAGTCTAACTTGCATGTTTGCTGGTTTTGTGTTGCAGATGATTTCTCTGTATTACGAGCTTTCCTCTGAAAGGAATGTTCAAATATATGAAATAGCATATGTTGTTACTTAATAACATGTGACTGCTTAGTAGGTGAAAATAACAAGAACATTTTTGTAAGCAAGGGAGAGGTTAGAAAAAGAACAGTTAAATGTTTCCTGTGCTGTGGTTGATCATGTTACCATGTTCCTTTTAGGTCTGGAGAATAATTTGCTATAAACTCATTAAATAAATTAAAATAAGAGTTGCAGATTCAGGAACATTTCAATATTTAAATGCTTTAATATGTGTCCTCAGATGGCTGGGGTGTAATGAGGTTTGCAGTTCTGACAGTAAAGGATGTGTAACAGAGGATGCACTGTCCATTCTCTTCTTTTGCATGTTGACAAATTTCCCCAAAGGAAGTAGAAACATCAAGTCTAAGTAAGGGATTTGGTCCCCAACAGCATCACAGGGTGTGACTGAAAGGACAGAGCCATGTCAGAGTGCAGGTACAGGCAAGCAGGGGGCTGGGCAACACAGAGAGTGATAATTAAATGCTAGTGAGGGAGGTAGAGGTCAGCAAGGAAGAGAAATTGATGTTCAGAGATTGCAGATGGTATTCATCCAGATTGTTCATTGGTTTGGCGGGGGGAAATGACAGTAAGAAATAAAAATAAATGCAAAGCATTTTTTCCTTTTTTTTTCTTCTTCCCCTCTTCCATCCCTTTCCTCAGATACTCTGGAGCAACATGTGGTCTGGCCTTTGTATTCGTGTATCCATCACTCATCTACATGATCTCCCTGCACCGTGCTGGGCAGCTGACGTGGCCAGCATTGATCATTCACATCTTTATAATCCTCCTTGGACTGGCTAATCTGATTGCACAATTCCTATTGTGAAAACTCCCCCTTCTCCCGTGGCTGTCACAAGTGGTACTGTGATATTTGGCAACAGCCTTGAGCAACACTGTCAGGCACAACAGTCCTTAATCTGAGGATCTTGAGAAAAGCTGCACCTTTTCTCAATCCAAAACACATCCTTCAGGTGCTTTACAAGAAACGTGTCTTGCTTCTCTGAAAACACTATTTTATGAGAAGTGAAATAGTTCAGACTGATGAAGTTCTCCTGGTTTTGTTGAAGATACATCAAAAATTAAGAAAGCTGAAATATTTTAATTTTTTACAGCACATTTCTCCAAACACAAAGCTTTCAGCCTCAAGCTGTGGAAGTCTTTCCTCCAAAGGAACTGTCCTTACCTTGATTAGCAGACATGCTTTCTCAGTATTGTTCAGTGACTCTTTGAAATGCTCTTTTGTTGCAGTTATTTTCCTGATTTGTTTGGAAAATGAAGAATTTATTGTCTTTCCTCTTTTTTCTAGGTTAATTTATAGTCACTTGGGTCAAAATGCACTCTTAATTTTGAATACGCTATTAAATTGTTTTGGCAATATTTTTCCTCTAGGAAATTCCAACAAAGAGAAACAATAAACTCATGTTTCAGTGTTTTATTCAGAACCAATATGTACACAAGTTATTTGTGATCTTACAATACAAAAAAGCCAGGAGGATAAAAAAAGTAGAACAAGACAATTAAAATTAGTATTCCAGGCTTGACCTCAGTTCAACTCTGTTACTGGGCTATTATGTGCTGTGAAGTTGTCTTGTCAGGAGTTGCATGTGGTTTTATGGATGCATGGTGTACACAGCATTCGTTGATCACAGGCCTGCTCCCCGCTCTCCTGGTCTCTCACCTTCCCACTGCATTGCTCTAGACATTTTGGATGTGAGCAGAGAGACAACGCCAGCAGTCTGCAGAGTCATGGAGGAAGGCAAAGAATTTAAGTTTTAAATAATTCTTAACAGAAGCTGGAAGAATCTGGGAAGGTTTTGTTGTGAGGTTGGGTGTTTTTTTAACTTCTTGTTTACAAATTAAGAGGGTGTACATGCGTAAGCACACCTTCCTTCACCTACCTTCTGTAACTCTGTGTCTTAACCCAAAACATGCAGTAATTAAGTTGCCAGACACTAGTGGAATGTCATTTTTGTGGTTGGAGAGAGAGTAGAAACTCCTCTTTGTGCAGAATTTCAGTGCATTAAAACAATCAACAAATGTAGAATAATTTAAAGAGAACTCTGAGCAATGCTAAATTCCAAAGTAAGTAAAAGAGGAGAAAAGTTGGGGTGATGCAATGTTTGTGAAGTAGGAGTTGGGAAAGATAATTACACTGCAGGGTAAGAGTTCATATTTTCATGAGAAAGACAGTGAAAAACATAACCTAAGTTATTAACATGCTTCTCTGGGAAATTATGTGAATTTTTTTAGTAATTATGTAAATCCATTTGTTTCTCTTAGACTCCTCAAGCTGTGTAAAGGACTCTCTTGAATATCCTTTGATTTGTATGAAATAAAAGATTATATGGGTTTGGAATACTATCTGCAGAATACAATGACTATTTCTTATTGTTCTTTTCTTGTGAAACTTTCTGTGCCTTTAAATCAGAATTGGATCATCATCTGTCCTGTATTAGAGAGAACTATATACCCCATCCTGGTAATTTTCTCCTGTGTAGACTCTTACAAGAGAAGTACTTGAAAATCAAAAGAAAAGGACAAAAGATACAGATTTCCTAGTATTGTTGGCTTATTCACGTTAAGCTCTTGTGCTTATTATTATAGATTCAGTGCTTAATTTACATACAAACCCTGATGATTCGATTATATCCTTCCTTGTTCCATTTGTATATTGTGCCATGATTTATATCCTTGTCACTGAAGCTGATAGTAGAATGCCCATTGATTTTAGCAGAGTTATATTCTGTTATGATCTAGTAGTCAACAGAAATTCCTAAGAAAGAATTCTTGGTGAAGTGTCCTAATTGCATCTTGCATCTGTCTCTTTTTTCAGTTGTGCGATGTACAGTGACTGAGTTAAAATTTAGAAGGAAATTATTCAGAACATTTATAAAAGGCTGTTTTAGCTCTGTGTTACAGAGATAGATTCTTGCTGTACTGCTTATTTATACAAGCCTTTAAAAGCTTTGATTTGAATAACGGACTGATAAGCATTAGAGTGATAGCAAATATTTCATTACACTCTCATCTCCTAAAGCATGCTTGCATGTAAGAAAGTATTTTTTAATTCTCCTGCATGCAGTTGAGATTTTCACAAGCATCAGGAGCAAGTCAGGAATGTGTAAGTAGATTGGTATTTTCAGGAATTCTTTTCTTTGTTAGCATCCTAAGTTAAATGATATCTTAAAATTTAATGGCAATTTAAATGCCCTACAAGACCAGAGGTAAATTGCAGTGTCTTTTGTAATAGTTCTTTACAAAGACACACTTCATCTGCAGTGATGGCCAGCTAATTTCAGTTCTTTAGGTTCTGTGTTCCAGGATATCATCATGTGATTTAGCAAAGCAAGAAAGTAATATATTGACCCAGTGGTTTATTGTGAAATGTCTTTTTTTACCTTCTCACAGAAGGAAAATAATTTCTGCCAGAAATACTGAAATCTGTTTTTACACTTGAACTTTGCTGAAGTAAGCTGTGAGGTGAAACACTTTCAGCTCTGGGCATTGACTGAGAATCTAAGGTTTTCTTCCTAACAAGTACCAGGCTCCTTGTTTGGCACCATCCTGAACTCATTGTGCTCTAACAATCCAACCCTCCATATTAAGTGATAACTCAGTGATGCAAACTGAAATTTTTGTTGCATGAGGTTTGAGCAGCTGCAGTCAATCCTCTGTGGTGATACCATCAAGCTAAAATCCAGATCTCAAGATACATAAGGCGTTAACCCAGCATGACCTTCAGACATTGCCAAAGCATAAGTAACCTGGGGAATTCCCAGGAAGCTCCAAGAGCAGTTGTGGACATGCCTGTGTGGTGAATTTGTGGTCTGTAGGTTATTACACACTTTGAGCACTGATGCCAAGGGATTAGTTTTTCAGTGGGAGCGTTGTGATGAATAAAATTAGTTGTATTTTCTAAAGACAAGGACAGATGACATGGCTTGTAAGTCTGTCTTCTCTTAGTACATGAGAAAGAACTGCCTTCCCTATATGCTTGTACTAATCTCATTGCCTTCTCTGTAATGGCCTAGCATCATTTTGTAATGTTATTGTGGCCCAGATTCTTCCTTTCAGCTTCTAGTGGTCTTCATAATTTCTCCTATGCTTACTGGCTCTCAGTTTTCCTTTGTTCTTCCAGTCTCTCACAGCTGCATCTGTTCGTACTAATTTTTTCCTATTCTGCCTGGATTGGCAATGTAATGCTAATGTATTAAATTGTGTAACTCAAACGACCTGTGCAGCAAATATGAGCATTTGGGATTCAAACATTGCAGAGGGTCTCAGGGAGGATATTTTATGTAACATTGCCTGTTTTCTTAGAGGTTCAGCCTTTCGAACTCCTTGTGCAAAAATATGTGAAGATAATGGCATTTTGAGTGCAACACTGAACTTTGTCATGTTGATAGCTTGCCTGCCCTACCTCCAGGCTGCTCCCTTCTCCAACAGGCTTCTACAGAAGGGTTGTCTTGGGTGTACATTTTCATGTAACCTTTTTTTCCATAGGGAGTCAGCTTGAGAGTGTGAAGGCTGCCAAAGCAGTTGGTTTTCTATTATGGCTCTAACCTGGCATCTCCCAGCTTTGAGTGTTTGACTCCTGGCAGGTGTTAATGAACATGTAAGGACGTGCAGTCAGCCCCAAGGTTGATTAAACTCTTTTGTAGAGTTTACTAAACCAAGTTTATATCCATCCATCTATGGATGTCCAAAAAGCTGAGAGGCAGCAGCAGTATAACTGAGTTACATCACAGCTAGAGCTGTGATGGGCAGGAGGAGAGACTTCCTGGAGTACTGAGACCGTCAAAGGTAGGATACACAGTCTGCAGTATGGGAAGTCCTAGAGATTCCTGTGTACAGGAGCCAGACTGATGCTGCAATTCCAGGTTCTGCAGTGAAATGGTAGTGAGGCAGGTGAGAGAGATGGTAGCCTCTGGAAAGCCTTACAGGATATTGTGCTTCAGAGGACAACTGCACAAAACATCTGTCACCTTTAGAACAGATACGAAGGTACCTACCTGAGAAAAAAACTAATAACAGGAAAAAGATTAGTGCCTTTTCTAAACAGTGTCTCTCTTCCTTCAGCTGGAAGCAGAAATTTTAGTTTCATTCCTGTGGGCAGTTCACAAAATCTGGGAGCTGTCTTCAGTAATGAAAATGCTGTTTTAGTAGAGTTTTCAATAACTTCTTAATAGGAAGTAAAATACTAGTGATAGACAAAGCACTGATGTGTTTGGTTTAGGTCATTGTACAGAGTTTAATGGGGGAGTACAGTGTAAGCTTTTTCCTCTGAGTCAGTATTCCACGAGATTGGAACCATTATCAGTGTATTCAATTCCTTTGCACTTGAGAACACCATTAAACTTCTCTTGGAAAGGAACAGGACTCAACTTGCCAGATCATTGCTACCTCTGCCTCCTGTAATTTCAGATGGTGGAACCAGTGCCACATAACTGTTGCTCTGTGGTTTGTATTTCCAAACACCAGATGATCCAAGAGGAGCGGGAAGGGTCTCTTTCTTTTTTTGTCAAATTTACCTAATTATGGCTTTTCTTACATACATCCTTTTTGTAATCCTGAAATAGATTTAACAGTCCAGATGAAAAATCTGTACCTTTTTTTGGTCTCATCTCAGTATGTTTGTACTGCAGCTTGGCTAAAGCTCATTGAATTATTTCCAATAGCCCAAAGACTGTTTAAAAACTGCTGTCCGTGTGTTTCTTTTCATCATTGTTTGAATGGCCTTTTTTTCGATTCTGTGAACCTTGTTAACTTCTGACATTTCATTAAACTGTTAGAGGAAGTTGAGATTAGTCAGGTCATTTCAAATCAACACAGCGAAGTCATTCAGCTGCAATGCGAGGGGAGGAGGAATGCCTACACATTTGACCACCAGGCTAGATACCAAATGCCACACCAAAGAGAGACATTGTCCCCACTGCCCATCTGGCTTCTTCTCTTAGAGCAAAAGGTTGATTTACAAAATTACCACAAGGCACTGAAATTACAGGCCTGTCCTGGGAAAAGAGGGAAGGCTATTTGCTGGTTTTTTATTTATCTCTTCAGTGAATACCTTTTTTTTTTTATTTTGTATAATAAGAGGCCAAGTTAGCATAAGCAAAGTCTTGTACATCCCTTCACCTTCCAGCATAATAGATCAAGGGATGTGGCTGGTGCAGAGTGGCAGACGGTGAAGATGATTTCCAGTAACACTTTGTCCTGGCTCCAGAATGTGGAAGAGCTCATGGTTGCCCTGCATTTGTTCTCCTATAGAGGTGCAACACTCTTCACTAAGGCAGGGCTGAATCTCACCTACCCTGTCTGTCATCCTTGGGCTGGAGGGGGAGGATTTGCATGACTAAAGTCCTCTGTTATGGAAATACAGCTGCTGTTTAGGGTACAGCCAGATTCACAACAATGGGCTAAAGATCATATCCTGGCTCATGAAACTTGCCATGAGCAGATTACTCTTGACTGGTGTTTTTAAGACTAGATTTATTGAGCCTTTGAAATAATTTCTGTATTTAGGATGCCACCAGCTCCCTATTTTTACAGGGTTGGCTCAGGCTCAAGTGTCATCTTGTCTATCCTCATGATACACTGTATACCAAAGGAGTGCAAAGTTAGGGGTGAACTCTATAGCCAAAACTCCAGATAATTGTGATATCTTCTGTGAATAATTAGCTGTGGTTTCAGAGATGTAACAGAATTTCTTATTCATAATGCAGTGGCAGGAGGCTGTTGCATTTTTTTAAACAAACTGATCTGGCCTAAAAGAACCTTGGTCTATAAAAATATGGAAAATATGAGTTGCAACTGCATGTACTGTTCCCAGTTCTAATCCAACAGAAGAAAACAAGTTTAGTTAAAGAATAACAGAAGGGGACAGTTTTTGCTCTCTGAGTGCACGTATTTATACTACTTTCTGCAGGCAGCCAGTACCCCATCATATCAATTGCAATAAATGATGGACTAGAGCTTCTCCAGAAATAAACTCTTACCTAAAGGTACATGTTTTTTCATTCCTTTCCTGTCTGTTTTCATAGACAACTCATGCCCCAGTGAACCCTTTTCAGACAGGTTTATTCACCTGATTTCCACCCTGGTAATAAATTGACATTTAGTGGCATCAAAGGAGAATGTGCATGACCACAGGCTTCTACACCTTCCTTGAGAACTTAGGAGACTGTCCCATTTCATTCCACAATCCCCATCTGCCCTGGAATGTCTAAACTTACCTCTGAGGACAAACTGCAAGTTAACTTCAACCATTGAGTAAACTTGTGAAAAATCTGGCTTCTGTGGTTTATTGTGAGGGCTCCACATGGCTTTCTTTAACACATGACTGAGTCTTTTACCTTCATCCCATGTGTTTATACAGGGAAAATCAGGCCATTGGACAGCAGAATGTTTTAACATGGCATATGCTTCCCTGTGCACCCTGACTAAAGCTAGTCTCATAAAAATTAATTTGATAAAATTATGTTCCCTGTTGAATCAGGGATAGAAACACATCAACCTCACTTTATCCAGTATGTGAAGTGTCTGGAAAAAAATTACATGGTAAGATCCCTACGAAAGACAACTACAAAAAGAGAAGCTTTAAAAGTCATCAAAATGCACATAAACCAAATTTTCTGGCAAGGGCAACCTAGACCTCTGGCTTACTTGGGATGCTTGCCATCAATAGGAATCTTTCCCTTTGCTTTCAGTGGGCACTGGTTCAGCCCCTGGAGAAGTTACTTTTGAACGGATTTTGGCAGTTAAGGGAAGATTCCATCAGAAACAGCAGGACTCCGTTTTCCACGAAAGGATCTGGGTATACTTCAGCAGCTGTTACTCAGATGCAATTGGACCTGCATCACAGTTTGCATGCTATATTGTTGAGTGTGAAATATTAAATCTATTTTTTTTAAACTCACTGAAATGGTGAGCACCAAAGTCAAACACAGAACATAAGTGGGAAGTGCAATTTTCCTTTTTTTCCCTTTTTTTTTCTTTTTATATTTTTCTTTTTTTCTTTTTCTTTTTCTTTTTCTTTTTCTTTTTCTTTTTCTTTTTCTTTTTCTTTTTCTTTTTCTTTTTCTTTTTCTTTTTCTTTTTTGTGGGGTGGGAGTAGGGGTGCTGTTTGCCTTGGTTTTGGGTTTTCATGCAGTGACAACTCATACAGGAATACACTTTTGAAGTGCCCTCAGCTGGCTGTGTCATTCTAGGGTGGATCTTGCTAATTTTGTTTTGACTCCTTGGGCAAAAATTTTCTCAGACTCTGAGATTTGTGTGTTGCTGCATTGTGGGTCCCTGTGTTCTTGTTCTTTGTATGTTAGTTATTTGTCAGTAGCATTTCTCTGTGGAGTATTTTATAGCACTTGAACCACATGGAAAGTATGCACCAAGCTTAACTGCTAAATTTGGTGAATAATCTGTTGTGTGTAGATGTTGTCATGTATTTCTGGGGAAGAAAAAACCCACTAAGGGCACTCTGTCCTCTTAAAAAACACTTGTAAGGAATGGTCACAGAGCTTTAAAAGATCTTCCCTCTTCTAAGTGCTGTGTGAATTTCCATGTGATTCACTACCTTCATTACTGACTAGAGCCACAAACCTCAAGCCAACAGACAGCTGGAGAGAAGCTGTGAATTTTTTGACCACGTTTATTTTAAATGTTTAGCCAAAATATATATGAAGTCAGGGAAGACTCAGAACTCCATTTTCTGCCGCTTCCTTCTCCGTCAGCCTCATCACTTGTTCATTGTACCACACTGCATTTTAGATTTGCTAGTTGTGTTTTGCTTGACCCCACTGCCAGCTGTGGCTGTTCTGGCACTCCTGGTGACAGTTCTTCAGCAGATGAGTGGACAGCTGCGTAGCCCATCAGGGCTCTCAGAGGAGCCACTGACCTGCACAGCTCAGGCAGAAGGAGCCTCTTTTAGGGATCCAAGACTTTCTGGTGCTGACCTGTTTTGGGGAGGTACCACTGGGTGTACCTGACACACAAATAACATGCACAATAACATGCACCTCCCTGCTGCTACTCAAACCCCTGAGGTACTCTTTGGTCATGAAGTTTGCCGTGCAGGGCTGTGATCAGTTGCTTCCTGTGGTCACTTGGGTATCCAGTCCACCCAGAGGATGAGTCTGTGGTGGCAGTCAGCTTGGCAGCCTGGCTCTCAGGAACAGTGAAACATCCTGGTTCTAGCTCTAGGCATATTGAGCTCGTGTTGG
>VZRX01003057.1:28330-69910 GCA_013398075.1 Notiomystis cincta
GCCCCGCGCCCGCACGGGGGGATCTGGTCGCTGCCGCGGGCCGGGAGGGGAAGGGAAAGCCCCGGGGGGAGGGAGCTGCTGCAGCTTATCCACTGACACCTGGAACTCCCTCTTCTCTCTGATGTCCTTACTCTTCCTTCCCTAACCTTCTCTGTCGGATGAAAACCGGTAGCGGCAAAAGCCAGTGCTGGAGAGGTAGATGTCTGGCAGATACCTGCAGCCCGGGATGCGTTTGTTATCCCGAGGGTGTCGGGAAGCTGTCCTGAGAGGGGCCGTCATCACGGAAAGACGCCTCATCCCGCCAGGGTCCTGCAGGGGCAGACGGTGCTCGGCCGCAGAGCAGGGACTCGCTGTGAGGCTGAGTGGAGGGGGGTCCGGCCGCCCCGGCCCGCGGTGCAGCTGTAGCTGGAGGCGAAGTGCAGCAGTGAGGGACGGTGTCGGGGCAGGAGCGTGCCCCGGTGATGGCCAGGGGTCGAACCGACACAGCCACAGCACACTGCCACAGCGCTGCAATGCTAGTCTCGGCCAGCCCAAGGATCAGCGCATTCCCTGTGTTACTTACTTCTGTTTCAGTCTCTATTGACACTACTTCGTGTCCTGCCAGTTCGCACTAACTGCAGTGCAATAATATCCTTTTATGTAATGATACAGAGTGAAAGAGCGATGATGTCGGTTACCGGTCAGAGAAGGGGCAGTTTAACTAAGTAAAGAAGTGGCGCCTCTCGGCAGTGAGAGCCTGGGAAGCGTCTTTACTCTCTAGAGGTGTACTTCTTGGTCGGTCTTAGTAAGTGCTAATTTTGGATGTTTGCTTCTTAAGCAAATAATGTCAGTACTTCAGTACTCTAAGCACTTTCTTGTCATGTTCAGTGGATGGTGTTCAGGCCTAGCTCATGAATTCCTGCTTGGCTGAAGATGTTCGTAGCGTCAGGATAAACATAATGAACAGAGTTTTTCTCTTGCTGGATGCTTCAGATAGCAATGATACCTGTAGCTAAATGTCATTAAAATGCAAAATTACAATGAATGATGCATTGCTCTGAGGTAATGTTATAGGAGAGAGAGCTTTTGCAAAATAATAGTGGATCCATGTAATTCACTGGGAGCTATCTTTATGCAGATCAGGAGTTTTATCGAGCTGTGCTATTGTGAGGCTTAAACTTTCATGCTGTCTTTATGGTGAGTGAGGCAGTTTTGTCTGTCTGGATAATTGTCATTACAAAATCCTTATAATTAGACAAAAGTTTTGCACTATGCATATGGTTTGGTCTGTATGAAGCATATGGGCATATTGTGAGTAATCTTAAGTAATAATCAAGGAAAGCAAAATATATTGAAAGTAAGATTGCAGAAGCATGTAACTTGAGGGTCATCCACCTGGTAGGATGAGGGTTTCCCCCTGCTGCTGTCCCAAGCCATTACCTGGGAAGGTGGCTTCTTGACCTTGCTCTGCAGTGCAATATCAGTTTACACACCTTTCTCTTCTCTCCCCCTCACCCTGTATCACAGATGCCCTTATCTTGTGCCTCAGTGTGTTGGAGGGTTTCCAGACTTTTTATTTTCCCTTGGGCTTGTTTCCTTCCTGAAAAGTCTGAATTTGCAGGCAATGCATGATATGAAGTGCCCTGACACCTGCAACTTTGAACACGTTGAGTTACAGGTTTCAGTGAAACTCCAGCGGAGACGAAAAGACACGTGTTTGCAGAATGGGAACGATACTGGATGTAGGACCAAGTTCTCTTCCCCTTCTACCTGACTCTCATGTGGCTGAGACAGGCCCTGAGAAGAACACAGGTCTTACCTGAGTCTAGTAAGCTGTTTAATTTTTTTGCTGTAAAAAGAATAGCTCGTGATGATTGTGGACTTCAGCTCCCGCTTTCCCCTGCCCTTCCCCCTGCCCGTGCACTTTGGTATCTGCTCAAATGACGGCGGTAGCTGCCCAGATAGAGTGACTTGCCCCTAGGGGTAAGCGATACCCAGTATCTCCGCTGCCGAACGAAGGTTTAAAAACTAGGAAGATGAGTTTCAGCTGAGGACTGAACCTCAATCTTTGTGTAGTAGCCCATGCCCCCCCACAGAAAAGGGGTACCAGTAGCATACTCGGAATCCCCAAGGTAACTCTTGTCGCTTGATACAGAGCTTTTCTTTTTTCTCCTCTTTTTCCTGTTCATACCTTCCCCAAAGTAAGTGGGGATGGGGAAGAAAAATTAATTTCATTGTCTCAGTAATGCTGGACTTGAAGCCCAAGTGGTATCCAAGCATGCCACTTGAAGTTGCAGTGATTTGACACACCCATGAACTCACTGCAGTGGAAGCGGGTGATTCTGACTGTGTCTCTGTTTTACTCTCTTCCTGTTTTAGTCAAGCCATTTTTGTGTGGTTTCAACTTTCCCAATATAAGATTTTCAAAAGAAAGGGAAGGGGAAAAGAGCTATGCTGTGGTTTTTGTGTGTGTGATTTAGATGGGTTTATTGAAAGGTGTGACATGCTTAAGATGAGGTAAGAGAAGAAGAAAGAAGAGCAGGTGGGGAGAGGGGAAAAAAAGTAAGAGGTAAAAACATCTCCCCCCATTAAATTATTAGACGATTTTTGTTGCTTAAAACTTGAGTCTAAGTTTCTTTTAATTGTCCTTAAGAAAGATCTCTTCCCTCATCTGCCTTTTTGCCCACTAAAAAAGAGAGAATTCAGGGAAAACAGTCTTTGGTGCCCAAGAAAATAACTCCTTCCTTCTTACCAGCACAATAATTCTCTCCTTCTAAAAATAACGCTGGTATTTCAGCATTAAACTAGCTTTATGTTCTGCAGTCTAAAAAAGGCAAAAGCTGCAGGTTTCTGCAGTATCTGTCCTCAGCTGGTGTGAGGAGGCTGTATCTGCAGTGCTGGGGGTGTGTGTGCTGCATGTCCGTGTGCAGCTCTGCAGTGCTGCAGGCAGCACCTCCCTTACTCCCTGCTCAGCTGCCTCTGGCACTGCAAAGCATGAGTGGCCTGCACTGCAGGATTTATTTCTCCCTCACACTTCTGTTACATGACTCTCCTGGGTTTTCTGATAGACATTTTATATAGCATGTCAGAGATTGGCATTCTAGACAGCAGCAAAACCATTTTTCACAGGTAGATACTGAGGCTATATATATACTCTCTGCCACTCTTACAGGTCTATTGTTTGATTGCAAATCAGGCTCCTTTTTCATTAAGGCAGGTAAACAACACTTAAAGAACAAAGTTGAGAAACACATGGCAATATTCCTGCAATCAAAGTGGAAGAACTTCCAAATACATTTATCTTTAGATCAGACTCTCATGAAGACAAAGTCAGATTAAAGGAAGCTCTGCAGAGATTACCACCAGATCCATAAGGAAAACACTTTCTGTGACAACTTTGGGACTATTTCGTCTGGTCTGTACTTGTTGAAATTCATGCCTGATTTGAGTGCAGAGGTGCAATACAACAGAACTGTATTTCTCTAGTCCCTTGCCTGACTATGCAATTACTGACAAGCTATTATAAGTGATTGGGGAGCATAATTGTCAATATGTGATTGCTGGTGTAATGCAAGAATATGTCCAACCCAAGATTAGAAAAACTGAAACCTTCTACAGAATTCAACCCTTTCTGCTCTGATTCACTTTTCTGCAATATATGTGAAATAGTGAAGAATTCTTTAAATTTAAAACTGCTGTGGAATATAGTTATGTTTTTGTAGGCATTTCATCTTTCTTCCTCTCCATGTCCTACCCTGTGACTGTGGGGAAGGTGAAACTATGGCAGTCTTATTTATACATTATGGTGATTATAATTTTTTTTTCCAAGAAACTAGTCATGAGTAAGGGAAGGTAAGTCCTTCCAAATAGGGCATGTGAACTGAACCCAGAAACAGTGATCACTCACATCACTTTCAGCTTGCTGTTTAGACACTGCTGGACTATTTTGTGATACATGACAACATGCTGAACAGCAGATGCACGTGCACAGGTGTGACCTGTGGGGGTGAGATGGCAGGACCACCCTGCCCACCGTGCACAGTGGTTTTGCTCCTCTCTCTCGGGAGTGTGAACTCCTGCCCTGGCTGAGGGCTGCAGTCCCGGTGACAATGAAGGTATTGCTGTTCACTCCGGGCAGGCTCCTTCTGTGTGGGTTAGCACTTCCTGGTTGCCCTAGTTCAAATAAAACCTCCTCCACTGTTGTTTGTGACTCACTGACATATGTGTCACCAGGCTTATTTTCCACATCATGTGGGTGCTAAGCACTTCTTCAAGTGCATGAAAACATTGTAAAGCTGTAACAGGTACATGTGAAAGAGTAGTTTGTTTTCAGTGACACTATCCAGTAGGTACCGTGACATGGTACTCATTAAGTTGACACTCTCAGTTAATTGGAAACATAATTGTTACCTGAAACGAGGAAAATCTTTCCTCTCCTACTGTGCTTTCTTCTTTGCAAGTCACTTTTTATTTTCCCCCACATAAAGGAAGATGCTCTACCAAAGACTCTCTCCCTCTTGATCAGACACCTGCAGAAAAACTTAAGAGTTCAATTAGTTAATGAACACTATTTGAAGTCAGCGGTCTGGTTCTTGTTCTGCCAGCTTTTGCTGTTGTGTATCTTGTACTAAGTTCTGACTCAAAACCACAGGTTCTTGCACTTACTTTTTACAGCAATGGGTGAATCCTAGAGTCAAATTGTGAGCTCGGGACTATATTCTTTCCTCTTGGCACAGTAGAGCAAGATACTTATCAGCTCTTGGGTTCCTTACCAGCTGCTTGAGTCCTGGAGATTTTTTTTCCTTAGCCCTAAAGAGTCAGAAGGGCTCTTGCAGCTTTCTTACATGAGGGTTGTGGCCTTTGCATAAGGGAATGGGAGGGGAAGGGGCTTCTGACATTTTGTGTACAAAATTAAATATCACACTACAATTAAATTATAAAATAGCTAATCTCTCATAGCTGAAGAATTCCTGCCTCCCCTCTATACTCTTGAGTGCTTGTTTATGCTGTACAGAGCTGCTGCAACATGCCTCCTGGATTTAAAGAGTTGGGCAGGATGAACTCCTGCTGACTGAAAGCAGCTTGGTCTGAAGGCTGCACAATCCCAGCCCTGATGGGGGGAAATAAACAGTTGATTACTGGTTGTCAGCTACTGCATAGTTCTCTGAAGGAGCACTGCTGCTGACCAGATGCTGATGAGGGGATAAAGCTGTGATAATCCTCCATCTGTGACTCTGTTGCAGCAGTGGAAGGCAGGTAGCACAAAGAGGTGACCCAACTCTTGAAAGTACCCAATGAGAAGAGAACTTGAGCCTTGTAGCCTGCCAACTGACTTGGATTTACCATCCCCAACAACTGATAATCCTCTTTCCAGAATTAGTCCAGGAGAATTAAAACAAATTCACCTTGGATGGAGAAAAATAAAAGAGAAAGTGCTGAAGAGAATTGTATAGAAACCTATTGGCAAGATATGTCACCCACAGAAATATGACTTTAAAATGAGCTTGATTTATTGCTATATCTGCTTAGCTTGGTGGAGGTGCTTCTCTTCCTTATCCTCTCTCCTTCAAAAGAAGCTTGTAATTCTTGGGTTTTATTCAGGTAAAATAATTAATTGAAAACAACTGAAAAATCTACAAATATTAGAAATTCAGATAATTGATGACTAGCAAACAGCTAGTTTTATGACAAGAATTAACCATTTAAACCATTTAAAGCTATTTTGAAGAAGCAAGATTTCTTTAGAATACTTTCTGAAACTCCTTTGAGTTTTTTTTTTTGTTTTTTGCTTGTTTGTTTGGTTTGGTTGGTTTGTTTGTTTGTTTTTTAATTATATTACTGCCCCTACATCAGGACACACTAGTCATAGAATCAGAATGTGTTGGAAGGGACTTTAAAGACCATGTAGTTCCAGCCCCTCCTGTCATGGATAGGGACACCTTCCACTAGAACAGATACTCACTGCAGCTGTAACAATAGATTTCTCAGTCCTGCCTGTGAGTAGACTTACAAGCAATTTTCCAGCCAGAATAGTTCAATCCTGCAATTTTAAAACTGAAAAAAACTTCAGTAAAGATCTGATGCCTGTCTCTTCTTGTTTAACAATTGACTAGTAGTGAGTTGACCCACTTTCTGGGAGGAATTTTCCTTTTTCAAGTTATGAGACTGATCTCAAAGGTACAGAATTAAAACTGTCATTGATAAACCTGCACTGTGTTTTTGCCTCTACTTTTGCCAGATTCTCTGGTGCAAGAATCCTTCTCATGCAGTCACATACAGCTGTTAAAATCAAGACTGCTTGTTTGTATGGAAGCCAAAAATAGGCCTAAATAAGCTTCTTTAGCAAATTATGATATAGAAAGATGATGTTGAAACTTTCTAGTGCACTTACCAAACACTGGAAATGACCAGTACAAGAATAGGCTGGTTTTGCTCTTTTGTAGACTTCACTGATTCATCTTTAAAAAGCTGTGACCAAGAAGCAGTCTGACTCAGAAGTTTGTGAAGGCACTTCAGTTTTACCTGTATGGTACTTCAACTCAGTTTTGGCATCTCTCATTAATGTGGTGTCTTGATATTTGGCAACAGGAAAATGAAGGGGATTTAAAATTTTAAATTAGAAAACACTGATATGTCAGATCAGGACATCCTGGAATGTCTATCAACCAGATGCTGCTAAATGAAACCAGAGCTATGGATGACCCATATCAGTACACCCTTATTTCTGTGATGCTGCTGCTGAAACACTGGATTTTGCTAGACATGGTCTAGATTTTAGTTCCTTCTCTCCTTTGTCTGCCTCTGATAAATATGCAGGTTTCAGAGGAGCTCTGTGGGGTTTCGTTGGATCTCATAAGATAGTTTCAATTTTTTAGCCATGCCTGGTCTAGAAGAACAGTTGACAATTTTTTATGTGAACTCTTTCCTTGGAAAGGAGGAAATTCTACCAAACAGGAATTGTGCTCAGTTTTTGCCTTAGTGTAGAAGGCATTATGTATCAAATTTCAGCATCTTGGGTGGCTTCTGCCTCTCTTAGAATATGGTGACATTTTTACCTCAAATTAATTAGTACATTTTTGTCCATTTAACTTACTTCTGTTATTACAGAAAAGTCTTAGATTAAAGATTAAAAGTCTTAGATTACTGAGTCACTGAAACTGAGCAACATTTTCTGAAACTGGAGTACTGGGACAGTAAGGAACACACATATCTGTTTGTCTGCCTTGTTTTGAGGCATGGAAGGGCAGTGAACTGTGCTTATCTTAAGCTGAAGGAGTGGTTTGGAAGCTGGTGGTGGAGAAAGCTGAGAGAATAAACTGCCAGTTATAACCAGGGTAAACTTCTGATATGCAGCAAGATAATGGGGAGCATTTATGGCCCTTAAGGGGTACAGAAGGCAGACAGTGAGATAGAGCCTGTCAAATAGCCAGGAACTATGCTCTATTAAATTCCAAAATTCATCTCAGTCATTATTTTACTTAGTGTCTGCTTTCCTTGGTGTTCTTTTGAGCGAGCTTTTTGTAGGCTTTTGCTGACTTGTGGAAATTGAGGCTTCTGTTTTGTGCTGTCAGGTGAGCCTATGCTGCAGTTCACTTAAAGGACTGCAAGCCAGTGTGGTGGTTGGCTCTAACACTAGTGGAGATCCTGGGAATGGAAGCCAGGTCACTATTTCTGCTTGCAGACTCTTTTCATTCTCCCCATCTCCTCTTTTAGAGTCCAGTCATCAACACTAGAAAATTATGTACTTTACTACACAGAAACTGAGATCACAAATCTAATGCTGATCACTTCTACTGCAAAGGGAAAGCAGCCCCTCATCTGCCAGGAGCACTGTAGGACTTGCTGTGCTGTGGCATTATTCATTGTGCTCACGTGTCAAGAGCAATGTTGTGTAAATATTTTTCCCAGATTCTGAAGTAGTGGACTTTCTGGGCAGTCTCCTGGATCAGTACAAAACAAAACTTCTCTGATAGCTCGAGCTATCAGACCGGTCCTTGTAAAATCTGTTTAGATTGAGCTTTGTATAGAGTTTATTTATTTAGAGTTCTCACAATGTACCACTAGAGACTGCAGACTTCAGTCTAACATGAAAAAGAAGTCCTGTTCTCTTAAGCATGGTGGCATGCAGCAGTGTGTACAGTGTAAAGTGATGTTGTGGTGTATGACAGGGTGTACAATGTCATGGAAACTCTGAGTCCCTCTGGAGCACTGCTGACTTTGTTAAAGACTGTTTAATACTGCTGTGCTTGTAGGACTCGTTGGAAAATGAGCATTTACGTTCCTGACAACTAATTGCCTATTATATTTCTAGAGACTGAATGGTATTTCAAGTTAGGGTGTGTAGTTATAGGTGAAATGCTCTGAAAGCCTCTCGTTGTGCACTCCCACAAAACAAAGAGTAAAATGGGAATATAGTTACAACTTCTGGAGTTTAGAAGAGAAGTAGTCTTAAATGACATTCAGAGTTGGTGTCACCTACATTACAAAAATGTAAATCCCTCCCTGTCTTGCCAGCAGCTGACCTTGACAGTTCTGTTTCTTTGGCTGTGTTGCCCTCCTGGTCTGTAAGCTCAGTGATTTAGGTAGATTGTGTGCAGAAATCTACATCTCTGGGGGCATGTACATAATTTTTAATTCTCTATACAGTACCATCAAAGCCTTTCACTGAGTTTAATGCTGAGCACATAATGCAAGCAGTGATGAAATATTTAAGTTCCCCTACTCAGGAGGGGTCGTAGTGGGAGAAGTCACCCTTGTTTACTCTGGCTGCAGCCAGCTGGGTTCTTCCCCACCCCTTGAGCAGCCCTGCAGTGCAGAGAGCTGCTGACCTCTCCTGTTCCATCCCTTCCCTGCCCCTGCCCCCCTGTGTCTTTCAGCTCTTGGGCTGGGGTCTCTTATGCTTTCAGGTCCCTCAGTAACGGGGCAGTTGGACTCTGCCACTCTGGGTGAACTGCTAATGACTTCCAGGTGTGTGTCCATCCCTGGGCCAGCTCCAGCCTTCTCTTGCCCTGACCAGAGCAGAGCCCAGGGCACAGTCTTTGCTCCTGACCTGCAGCTGGCTCACTTGTCTGGTGTACGTTTCTCTAAGCAATAGAGCAGGATAGGATGTATCACTGTCCTGTTTTTGCATTTTTTAATTTGCATTTGCACTTCTCTAAGTGCTCACAGGAGAGACAGTTGCATGGGTTTTAGAGTAACATGTACTTAGTGCTTGTCAAAGTCCATTGTTTAGTTGAAATATAGATAAAAGGGAGAATACCCTTGCCATGCTAATGTTTTTATACAAGTGTTTTGACCTGTTAAAATTAATTGGGACTACAGATAACTGAACTAGTGCTCCTATGTTGAATGCAGAGAAACTGGAGTGTGATGGAGTTCTGTTTTAGTAAATGACTGGACTAGAAATTGCATGCTTGTGTGGAGGCTGTTCCAGCCCAGAGGAAGGTTTCCTTTGCTTCCTGCATCCATCACCCTTGTCTGGCATAATAAAAAGTGGTGAGGAACTTGCTCAATTGCTGATCTGGCTTCTCTGCTGGCCAAGTCATAGGTCAGAGGACAAATATAAATGTAAGTAGCATAAAGTTGCAAGTAGAATAGTAGGAGAGATTAGAATGTTGTTCATGCTTTTAAATACATGTGTCCTGTTTACTGAAGCCTATCACAGTTTCTGGCATTATCAGAACAATCAGTTTGCTGGTATTAGAAATACTTCACATTCCTTAGTGTAGAAAACTAAGATAAAGTTCTTTAAAGTGGCTAGGAGGTAAGTTGTGGGCTACCCACTTGTCTCAGCTACTGCAAATAAATGGTGCACTGATTTTTCTCTTGTACACCCCTTGCCTTTAGTTATCAACAATCTAAATGCTTTCTCATTATTTTAATCTCTTCTTCCTCTTGGTTGTTTTTTGTATTCCCAGAATCTCCTGTTTTAAAAGGTGTTGATTCTTTCTCTTGACTGTTCATAGAAAGAGAATTTCAGCCTGTCTCCTTTTCTGCAGAGAGCAGTATCTTTTACAGATGTTTCCAAACTCTCTCCAGTGGCGCAGGGTTGACCTGAGTTTATTTAAATCTCTTGCCTGTGCCCTCACCTCAGACTGCACACTGAAAAATGAACAGTGAAGCAAACGTGGTTGTCCTAAAAAAAAAGCAAAAATACATATGTAAGAGTAGGAGAACTTAAATTCTCTCTTGCTCTCAGTAGTAATTAATACCTGTATAGGTTTAGCTTGAAACAATGAAATTTACCTCTCTATGGGGTTATTAGCAGCATCATCTATCTAATGAGAATGTAAGCTGTAAAAAGTATATTCAAAAAAGTACCTGTTTTGAGGATATAATTTGATGTGTTTTGTGGAGATTATTTCATTATTTCTCTGGTACAGCTACAATTATTGTTTGACACTCCCTACCTAAACTATAAATTGTGTACTTCTTTACAAAACCTGAAGCTGACTTTGTCAGCATAACAAGTGCAGAATGTACTGATCATATTTTTCAGAGTAAGTGTAGAGAAACGTAAAAATTCTTCTCAGTCTCATGTTAGTCCAGTACAGGTTCTCTTAATTAACTCTTACTTGTGAGTTCATTGTAGCATGCAGAAAAAGCTTTGGTTAATAATCAAGCTGGCATGTTCTCATTTGCCATAGTGTCCCTTAAGGGTAACTACCTTTCTCCCAGTTCCTAGATATTAATTTGTTTTGTTGAAGAGAACTTCCTGATTGAGCACCAGATAGGAGTGTAGAGTCATTGCCTTGGAGGACTTGAAACAGCAATTCAGCATGAGTTTGTCTCTAGAGCTTCAAGTGGAGATTCAGTCACTTGCACAGATAAGGAGGCCAAGTGGCTTAATTAAGGTGTGTTTACAAAACACAGTGCATTCCTCTGAACTGCTTAAAATTGTGGGGGAGAAAGCACTACTGATCAAGATGCCATTTCATGAGGTGTTGAAGCTGATCTGTCCCAGTCTGTCCCTGTCCTTTATTCCACACCCTTGGCTGCATGTTCCTCCTCTGTGCTTTAAGCCAGCTCTGACAGAGACACAGCTGGCCAGATGAGCCAGCTAGTACAGTATCACTGACACAGGTAGAAACTTCAGGGCTTTCTTTCCTTCTGGACATAAAACAAGAATATTCTTCACTGGTCTGAAGTGTTTATGGCAACTGCTGTAAAAGACACTAATTCAGCTATAAGTTTAATTTCTCCTGTTTAAGAAAAACAGGCAGCTTGCTGCCAAAGCTGCATGGACACCTGAAAGTCTTCAGAATCCGACTTCTTAGGCCTCCAAGCTTAAGCACCTAACTCTAGAATTACCAGAGGGATAAATGCCACAGATCAGAACTGTAGTAGAGTGTTACACACACTGTAAAAAGATGGTGGATTGGTGCCCATCACTTCCATTTGTAGGATGAACTGTGAAATTTAAATTTTTTTTTGTTTAGTCTTTAAAAAACCACAAAAAATATAGCAAATCAACATTTTTTGATTAAACAGACTTCCTTTGGGAAAAAAATACTTCCCTTTCTCCCCTTGGGTACTGGTATTTTATTTTTAACATTCTTTTTCTGTGGGTGGAGGACCATTCTCACATGGACTTCCTCCCTATTCTCCTAGCCTGGACCTCCCTTCCTTCCTTTCCTACAGGCCTCTGTCACACTCTGTCGTCCAGCCAGCTGTGATCAAATAGCTCCTGAAGGCTGTGTATGTTACTGTGAATCACTGTAGGTGGTCAGTGGAAACCACACTGCAACTGGCTTGGACCTACAAATTGGGGTTGGAAACTCCTTGTGAACTCAGCATACCTCATGTAACTGTACAAAAGTGTGTTGCCCTGTTCTTACAGTTCTAGCCCAAAACTTAGGCTGTTCCTTCCCTGCAATCCCTGCTCAGTAATTCAAGCATCGGTCTTGCCTCTTTCTCCCTCTTTACCCTGTTTGCTTTTTTCTATTTCATGTGTATGAAGCTTGCTTACCTTCATAGGCAGAGGCTTCAAATCTTTGCAGTCTCTTTTCCTATTCAACTTTGTTACTACATCTGTAGCTTCAGGGTTATAAAACCATAGGGTGTTTTGGGTGGAGGCAATATTAAGGATTATCTCGTTCCAATAGGCCTGCCATGGGCAGGGACACCTTCCACTCCACCAGGCTGCTCCAAGCCCCATCCAGCCTGGCCTGTGGGATGGCTGGAGTCTGTTTGTGTGAGCATTGCAGAAGTGTGTCCTTTTGTAACAGTCAGAGCACTGGAGTGACCAGGTTGTTGTCTCTTTGTAATTAAAGGGGAGAGAAGATCAGAGCACTGCTGTCTGGTTTTGCTGCTACCTAGCAAAACAGAATCTCTTGGTCACTAGTTCTTGACAAGATTAGCTGCACAATTTTTACCAGAAAGTAGATAAAATCCAATTCTGATATGTTCCAGTCTGAGTGATGGGTGACTTCAAGCAGTAGCCCTCTTATACAGCTGAAGGTCATGCTTTATAGGAGATGAATAACAGCTAAGCCGTTATGATCCCTTAAGGTATAAAGCTACCTGGTTCAGCACCTCGAGGTTGCTGCTGGTGAGAAGGCAGGGAAGGTGTACTGTGAAGAGGCTGAGAGCTGCTCTGCAGGATTGCCTTTTAGCCTGGTGATCTTGCACCACATCTTGGTCACTGTTTGCTCCAGTTTGTAGGAGCTAATGAGTCTGAACATAAGTACATTCCCCAGAAGCTCAGCCTGCTTAGAGGTCATGGAGATGCTTGGCACCTCTGGTGGC
The DNA here is from genome assembly GCA_013398075.1 of Notiomystis cincta. NCBI lineage: Eukaryota > Metazoa > Chordata > Aves > Passeriformes > Notiomystidae > Notiomystis > Notiomystis cincta. The sequence goes on from VZRX01003057.1 coordinate 41,057, forward strand.
AATACTGGCCTGTTATGTACATTAGTGGTGGGGTTTTTTTCTGCTTACAGTGAAAAGTTCAGGGCTGTTTACTTACATGAACTAAGTCCCATCTTCTCTCCCTGTAAAATGAGCAACAGTAAAAATGCTACCACTATTGGGGATAGGTTAATGGTCAACTGAATGCCACTTCACAGAATCTTCTAGTCCACTGTTGGAAAGCAGAGCATCATTTAGATCTTGTAGTAGGAATTTAACAGTAATGGAAAAATAAATGGAAATGGGCAGTTAGGGTAAGATCTACAGACTTCCTTTTTTTTTTTGTTTTCTTTTAATGTAGATTATACAGATGAGTTTTGCAGTCACTTTGAAACTGTTCTCATCTGACCCGTTTCTTTGCTGCATTTTATTTTCCTTCCTTCCCAGGTTGAAATTTCTTATGTGTTACAGTTCCTGATATTAAATTTTAGCAGCTTTTCTGGGAACACAGGTATTTGTGTCTGTGAAGCAGCCCACTTCTGCAAAACAGAAGCTGCAGCCTGAGCTAATAATGAGCGTGTGGCATTTCCGTATGTGAAAATCTGGTGACCTGTTTGAGGAGATACGATTGTATCAAAGAGGTAATGGGATTACCACTCCATCATCCTGCTGGGATGCAATAGCAGAGGTAAAGACAGGAAGCGTGGACCCTAAGTTCTGTCAGTGGAATCTTGCCATGGCCTTGAGAGCAGGTGAAACTTGGCTTGTGAACCTACAGCAGTGCCCTTTGGTCAGAGTGACCTTCTGAGTTTTTCTGTGTGGCCCCCTCCAAGGCTGAAGGACTGCAGTTCAGTTTCATCTGCTTCTGTCTGCCACTTGTGCTTGGTCATGCTTTAGCTCTTTTCTCAGTCACTGAAGCAGAAGGAAGGAGAAAAATCTTTGAGATATAGTTGATTCAATGGTTTACCATGCCACTTAAAGAAAAACTTTGTGCTTGAAGTTGAATAAGCTTAATGCCATTTGTGTTTTGGTTCAGTTTTTCTATGTGGGATGGAAAACATCAGTAAGTGTGGACAGCTTTCATATTTCAGATGATTTGTTGAAAAAATTTTCCCTCTGCTCCATAAGAGGATTTAAATTTCTCCCAAACTGCTTTCTGTGACCGTAGCAATTTTATCACAAGAGGGGTTGAAATCTGGGGTGCTACCAACCATGTACAGTTTCAATATGCCCTTCACAAGCCTTTGCACTGCAACTCAGCAGCCCAAATAAGGGGCCAGGATTTATCACTCTGTTCCTACTGTTTCACTCTTGATGTCTTTTGTTCTAATGAAGTATGCAGCAATAAGCTTACTTAAAACACCTTTAAGCTACTTACCTGGCACTCAACAGGTGTCACCAGAAATCAAAGCAATTGCTCATCAGGTTAATGTCTTTGATATGTTTTCTGTTCTCAGAACAGCAGGTTATTTATACACACCCAGTAATCTTTTCTCCTTCAGTAATTGCACTCACCCTCCAATTTATATGTAGAGTGCCATTTTGCAGAATTGCATATTACCTGAATGCTGGGACAAATACAAAGTTATTTGACCTTTTTTACCATGTTTTAAAGCAAAATTTACTTTTTGTTTTGTTTGGTGATTTAGCATTATGTAATTTTGCCTTTCTTAATTTACTTCTTGCTCAGTTGATCAAAGGAAAGGTGGGGAGAGTATGCATGGTCTTATTTGGTTGAAGGCTGGACTTGATGATCTTGGAAGTCCTTTCCAACCATACTGATTCTATGAGAAAGTAGAATAGAAAGAAAAAGTTGGATTTCCTGAGGTTTGCAAATGTGTATTCCATGGCAGGTGGTTTTTATCAGAAATAAGTTAGACCTGAATGTAATTGTCAGAAATCTTGATGGCTTCTTTGTCATGACTGTCAAGTTAACTTGTAGGAGAGGGAATTGGTAATATATCACAGTGTGTAAATCCTAAGAGCTATAATTTGTACCCAGGTGTCAGTTGCCATGTTAATAACTTGTATATGTACATGCAGAAATCTTCCAAAGTGTACAAAAGCTGTGTAAATGCCATCTTAAGGTACAATCTCATTACCTGGAGATGCAATCCATTCAAAGTGTCCATTGGTGTCCCTGCAGTTGTCTCGTTCCAATTACCTGCATGAAAACTACTTGCATGAAATCTTTAACTCACTAACCATGACAAAATCTGTGTCAATTTTTTGTCTAATCTGTAGACACTGACCCCATTACAGTGTATAGAACAAGGCTGGGAAATCAGATAAAAGCCAGGGTCATGTGGTAGTGGCAAAGGGAGGGGGGACCAAGGGACAAAAGGCTGCCTGCCCTCAATAACTGTTTAATCATGTGAGGGGCAAAGGCTTTTTCTTGAACGTAATCTTGGTTCAGCATGGTTCAATGGCAACTTACAGATGGAAGACTTTGAACTTGGTATTTTTTTAAACATCTGTACCTGATGGGGAACTTCAGAGTCTTTCTGAAGTGGTCTTGTAAAAGACAAGTGTCTATAAACAGGATTTGGTAAGTCTGTGCATTGCATGATAATTAGGAAATTTGAGTTATGCATGTTTGGTAGCTTCCTCCATGCATGTTTAGAAATGATTTTTTTTTTGATTTAACCACATGTATTTCTTGTTTTTGTTTTTTTGTTTTCCTTCCCCCAACAGCTGGCTTACCCCTTGGTGTTCTAAACTTGGCCAAAATAAAACCGTATCAGAGAGGCTTTTTCTGTAATGATGACAGCATCAAGTATCCGTTCCATGACAGTACCATCACATCCACTGTCCTCTACACAGTGGGGTTCACCCTGCCCATTTTCTCTGTAAGTAGCTCATATATAGGGAGCTTTGGTGATGGGAGTAAAATGTATGCCTTCCAAGAGCTCAGCACTGTAAATGAGTTGAAGACAAGTCTATACAGGCAAAATCCCATTTATGTGTAGTCATATGCATGTGAAAGGTGCTGTTGCTACTTTCTGTTTGCACAGAAAATCTGGAACTAATCTCTAACTGCTAGTGTTGCTAATTTCATTTGTTTTAGGAACAGGAAAAAATGTATCTAGACAAAGATTTTATCACTAGATAGGAAAAATGTCTTCCAAAATATTACGGAATGATTACATCTCTTGTTCAGAATGGGTTAGTTGGGTAACTTAAATACTTGTGATGTTAAAGCTTGGCACTGTAATGCAGTGCACACACCTATAGCTGGTGACTGCTGCTTCCATGTACTTCCTACAAAAATAAATCTAATTTTGACTCAGAAGCTTTTTCTAAGCTTGAAAGTAATGCGATTACTCCTTAAAGAAGAGTGGGATAAAATGGGATACAAAGACTGAAAATCTAATTGCTTGTAGAAAAGAGGCTCAGTGTTTTAAAGACCACATGATTTTGACAGAGAACAATTTAATTCTTCAGTATGCTTTCCTAACGATATTTTAAGCATGCTTGTATCCCAGTTTTTAGTAAGGTTTGAGCTGATTTAGAGAATAAAAATTTAATGGTGCAGAATAGTCTTGAATCTGAAGCTACATCTTGTTTCTCCCTGCAGTATTTGACCAAGTCATATGAAAGATGATAATAATATTTTATTATCTGAAAAATATATAAGCTGAATTAATCAATAAAAAGTATATTAAGTGGTTTAAGAATGGCAGGCAGTCATTTAAAACAAGTGAACAACTACCTGCAGAACTTCTAGTTGTATCACTAGTATAGTGATTACTTTTAAGGAATCACTTTTAAGGAAAGTTTGTCACTTTGACAAGTCCGTATATCTTCAGCACACCTTTGGGAAAATTTATTTTCCAGTAGGTTTCCTGTGTGCCTTGATTGATATGGGTACAGACGAAATAACAGTTGCAGCTCTGCATGCTTTTGGACTTTTAAAGAAATGTTCTAGCTGCAGTTCAACAATTTGTTGAATTGCTTGATTTTTTTATTATCCTTCATTTTTAGATTTGAAGTTGTTACTGTAATATAAAGTCAATTGAGAGTGTGTTTTCTCCTGGCTCTAAATTCACAATGAAAATCTGAACATTTAAAGAATGGTATGGACTATTATAACTTTAGATAACCTTTGTAATGAAAGTTAGAGCTTAAAATTAGATGTGTTGGTAATTCCGGTGTATTTTGATATTCTTCTGCTCTGATACTTTTGTAGGAGTTATACAGTGGATTTTCATTGCTTGTCTTTGTGCAGGGGCTGGAGTTTACAATTGGAACAACCACTTCTAGTCTTCATGCTGAGAGGTTTTTTAAAAAAACAGATTCTAGGGCACTTGTAGTTGTTACAATAGAGTCTAACCAGATAATTTACTTTTCAGTCTGAACATTTTCCAAACCTTAAAGCAACTGCTTGGTGTGATTAAGGTGTTAACCTGACTCTCTTAATCTCAGTTTTAGATTTAGAGAGCTCTTTAGTCTCATGCAAGAGGTAAAAAAATCTTCCATAGCTACTGAAAACTAAGGGTTAGGGTAAGCTGTACAGCTAGGGAGTAGGAGACATGGGATGTTACAACTTCCTGAATTGAGAGTGGGTTCCAGTTGAATGGTTTCTGTCTTCAGGATTGCCTTTATTCAAAATGGACAGGAAAAGTTGACCTGTCTGGGAATGTGAATTCAGAATGTTTTTTGGTTTGGTATGAATCACTGGAGGCTTGACACTTTCTTCAAGGCAGTTTAAGTTTTTGGAAGTAGTGTGTTCCAGACTCAATATCCTCAACAGGAACACAGCTCACTCATGAAAGACTTTTGGGCAATAACTCTGATTATCCCAATCTAGTAAAAATGGTTATCCTGACATAAGACTTTACTGAAAGGGAAAGAATGAAGTAATTCCTTCCTCAGTGAAGGAATTGATGACAAAAATTTTATCTAGAGTTGATGAATTACACTTTTGTACAGACTTTTCTTCCCTAATCAGACTACCTCAAACATAATACTTATTCCTAAGTGGTAGGACTCTTTTTATGCATTTGCCCCTTGCTGCACTATGAACCTGCTTGTCTTCAGAATGTAATAAGAAATGACCTGAACATTTTGCTGAATAATAATTAATAAAATGTCTTGTTGGGGGAGGCCCATAATGGAATATACAATACCTTCAAAGAGAAAAAAGAACAACCCTAAAAACCCCAAGACATACATAGATATTTTATTAAGTTTCTTGTACATAAAAGAAACTAGGCTGCATGAACATGGATTGGTTTTTATGTTATATTATGAAGATTTACAAGATGTGCTGGAAACTCAGAAACCTTAAAAAATAAAAGAATGCTCTTAGGAATCATAATTGTATTTTTAGCTCTGAACCCTTTCTGTTGCTATTGCCACCTTTTATCAGGAAATAAAATGTTTGAGAAACTTATGTTTATTCTTTTCCAAGTGCCACGTCATAGTATGATGCTTCTCAATTTTCCAAATTGCTCTCTTTGTCCCGAGGGAAACCACAATTTTTATATTAGAATTTTTTGAGATTTAGGGTCAAGTAAGTCTTGGTAGTGGTCTAGAAGACTAAATTTCTCTATATGGCTAGGCAAGTGTCCAGAGCAGCACATATTCGTTACATCTGGCATTTAAGGAACCCCAGAAGCTCTTTCTGATACTTCAGTCTTACCAAGTCTTTTAGATATATTTAGAGAGTAATTCTGTGTAATTTAAAAGCCATGGCTAGAGGTTAGTGTCCATGGCTTGCAGCTCTCTGAGTATTTGGAAATGTACTTGGTCTGGCATTTTTGGTCTTCAGTTGTCTGCATGAGACCAGTGTTTTCAAGTGTAAATGACAAATTAATGTCAATATCTTTTCCAGTGAGGTCCAGTTATGTCTATTTGTAGATGTCGTGTTCAGCTGGGCTTTTCTGGTAACTTCATCTCCAAACTGATGTTTTTTTTCTCCAGTCATCTTGTTTCTTCAGACTGCTACCTTCAGTCATGCAGCTTCCCTTAGCTCCAGGGGTAGGTGACACTGGGGGAAGGAGAAGCACAGAGCAAGGGAAACCTCTCTGAAAGGAACATCCTTCTCACCAGAGGAGCAGGGCAGCAGAGCAAGATGAGAGCTGCTGAGTTTTGTCTGCTCCCTGTTCTGGGGTTTCTGTGTTTCCCTGCCAAGGCTTTGCCTGGCAGCTCTGTTGGAGAGCTGAAGGCTCCCAAGCTGCTGGTAGGTTTCTATTACATGATGGACGGATGCAGAGAGAGGAGTTCAGATCTAGCTCAGCCAGAGGGCTGCACTGACTTTCTGGGAAACAAAGCAGCTCTCCACAACTTGTTGCTACCAAAATGAGTAATGCAAATGCTGATGCTCCTTACAGGGAAGTGTTTGTTAGTACACTGAGCTTTGGTGGAGACACTTCTCTGGGATCAGCACTGCTGTTTTGAACTTCTCTGAGAGAAGGGAACATGACTGAGCCTGTAGGACTGAATTTCTCCACCTTGAACACATTTGAAAGGTATTTGGGTAGTCAGGTTACATTGATTTCTAAGTAGTTCAAACAACAACAAAAAAAGGCCAAATCAAGCATTCCTAGGTTTGGTTTGGCAAAGTGTCCTCAGTATCATGATGACTTCCCAAAAGGGACCTGGGTAGCTTTGCTCCTGTGCCAGCTTTAACCTATTAGGCATTAGGCTTAATGTTTTTGGGAATGTCTGCTATACCATGTGTAACAATGTTCTGACTGAAACTTTTCCTTCCTACACATTAGCACAATCCTACTTTGGAGTCAATTTACTGATTTCTTTTATGCCAAAAGAAAGGGATCTTTTATGCTGTTTATGAAAAGGATGCATTTTGAAGGGAAACTTTTATTGACAGCAGCTATTAGATTGACCAACATAAGCACTTACTGAACTAATTTTGTTTGTCTTTATGGACAAAAGTTGTTACTGCTATGATAGAAATTAATAAATCGGGGGATTAATAAAACCTATTGAAGACTGTTGACTGGTAGATGTGCTCTTCATTTTTTCAGCAGTGTCAAAGCTTTATGACCCACTGTTGTTTTGCAACTAGTTGAAATTAGAAGTGTTGTTTGACAGTAGAGTGGGCTTCAATTTAACTCCTCAGTTACAGGTTACTTGTAAGGGATTTTAGTAAGACTGCCTCTTACCTGGTAAACTTTTTGAAAGGGTGCTCATGTTTTATCTTCATTGTGGTTTTTTGGATATATTTCTGGCATTGGAAACTTTTTTTGTGCAATGCAGTTGAACTTCATAATCTGTCATGAGTTTTACTTGATACTAACTGTTCATCTTGTACTACTACAGGTCAGCATTACCTCTGAACCCAGCCTTATTCTGAGGAAAAAATGCTAAGTTTTTTGGTACTCTTTTTAAAGCCAACATAGTAATAATAATCCATGGTTTTACTCTGTGAAGTTTTAATGTGCAGGGTGATGCATTTTACTGAGCTATTGAACTGATGAGTTGAGATCAGTGGCTGTGGGAGAGAGATGCTGAGAAGTAGCAGCATCCAGCTTTTGGCTTCACTTTTTGACCTGTCCATGACATGAGTGTTCTGGTGGGGCTTGGTTTGAAATCAGGTGAGGAAAGATCTGAGGAGCACCATTTGCCTCTGTTACTTGTACAAATCACTCTTACTAAGTGCAGGTGTATTTTAAGTAAATAAACTGCAGCAGCTTGCTTGTTAGCCCTGTGGTCTTGGTACTGCACTTTGCTCAACCCTTCAGATACATTTCTTAGTGTAGTGATGGAGAGTGCACACAGTGTATGGAACTGAGCAAGAGAGTTGGCATTCTGACACAGGGAGGAACTCCAGACAAGGGCTTTTAAAAGGCTGAGTGAAGCTTGGTCACAGCTGTGAGAAAGCCAAACAGTCACACTGGGGTTTTTAAAGTCTTATTTAGCAGAGTATACAAAAGGGTAAAATGGAATAGGGGGAAATGTAGGTAGAGGCAGTTGCAACTTACTTGAAGCTTTGTAATTTAAGGAAAAAAATTACAACCAATCCCAAACAGTCTGTGGCATAGATTTTTCTTTCTCTCAAGTCTGACCCACAGTTACTGATCATGTGCTGTTGGTATTCAGGACTTAGACCAGAGACTGGAGGGGGTGTCAAAAAAGGGAAGCAACTGCACTAGGAGCCAGAGACAAACAACAGGGAAAGTAAGGCAGAGAGTGTTCCTTCTAGTGCTACCTCCTCAATTTCCCTTCATCTGGCTCACATCATTGTACCTCTTTCTCTTCTGCCTTGAGAAAGGAAATGCTCATGCAAAGAGAAGGTTTTTACCCACCTTTTCAGGAGAAAGCTGAATGTCAAAAAAATGGAACCATTGATCTTAGTGAACTGTGATGTTTCATTTCTTGGTAGGTGCTCTCCTGAACTCTAAAACTCCTATGAGAAATGGAAAGTAGCACTGTTCTTACACTGAGGAGAAGCCAAAGTCTTAATTTAATCTGCCAAGAGATTTGTAACACCATACTCAACCTTCAGAGAATGTGAGCAGTTATATCAGCTCAAAAGTTTTAACCAAGCTTTTGCAAAATCAATATTTTTCCAGGTAGTATTTCTAATATTGTAATGAATATTGTGGGTGTATTTGCTGACAGAATTAGTAATGAAATATCTACAGCATATTTGGAGGAAATGTTAACTTCTACTTTCTATATGAGCTTCTGGTGTAAGGAGATTAAACCTCAAAATAAGGTTTTTAAAAAGTATGTCTAGGTGTCACTTCTACTTTAAAGCTACAGCAATGAAGCTGGCAGTAGATAACAGCACAAAAGTGGTGGCAGCTTTTTTTGAGGTATTGGGAGAGAAGATGACAAAATCTTTTTAACTTTGTTTTGTTTCATTTCTGAACTCTGGAGAAAGATTTCTACCTACTGCTTAAGCACAGATGTTGAAAGCTACTTTCTCAGAAAGACACCCACTGTTTCCTGGTGTCAGTCACATCTGTTCTTGTCCTAATCTCTGTGATAAATGAGGATGATGGAGAACTCAGGCTAAAGCAACAGTTTTTTTTTTTAGAAAATCTCATTATTTAGACGTGTATATTCAAATGTTTATTTCAACCAAATCTTAAGAAACTAAATAGTTATGAGATTAGAGAAAGAATCCTTAAATGAACAAATAATTCACTTAACTGTGAGAAGTGAGCAGTAGGAGTGCGTGCTCCTTGTCCTTTGCAAGGAAGGAAGATGTCAAATAGAGCTTTTTGGGAATCTGCCCTGTTCAGTGTAGTCACAAATGCCCTGGAGGAGAGAGTGTGTGCAGTGAGGCAGAGGAGTGGGGAACTCAGAGCAATAAATACAAAAGATGGCAGTAACATAGCTGGTGCAGTACAGCGTGGAGAGGTGCCAAGTGATGTCCTTCCTGAGGAGAGAGGGAAGGACAGCTTGAGGGAGGTGTGTGATCTGATATTCTTTCTCTTCAGAGTGGTAATGGACAGCTTTAGTGGAGACATTAATTCATGCCCAGTGAAGAAACATAAACAAGATGAGAAATTTTGAAAGAAATAGACCTGTGTTGCAGAGGATATTTATGGAAAAAACCTAACATAATCAGTCATCACTCCAGTTCATGAAGAAATCTAAGCCATTATACTGTGAGTCAGACTTAAGGACAAGGGTTATAGTAATCATTTAAAATATGTAATCTTATCAGTTGAGCTGCTTGTGTTTCTACATCATGTATTCTGATTGAAACATTTCAGAGCTGTATTTCTCCCTGTATCTTTATTACCAACTGTGTTTGTAGTTGCTTAATTCTTGGTTGCTTGTTGGATCGATATTGCTCTTTTTTTTTTTAATATCTACTGTGTATGCACTTGGCTGATTTACAGCCCTTAGACTCGGCTGAACTATACAAAACCAAACTCTTGTTTTTGAGGGAAAATGAGGAATATATCCCAGCACTCCATCTCTCTCTGCACTTGAGACTGATGAATTAAAACCAAATGCACTTGCCAATTCTGACTGAATACTGTTTCAGAAGAAATTTCTTGTCAAATGGCTAAAAGAGTTAATGCCTTTGAAAAGACTTGTCTAATGGTCACGCTATTGTATTGATACACAATGACTACAGGAAGCAGACATTATTTTCCCCCTGCTATTTTGAACTGACAAGCTCCCAACTCAACAGAGTTGTTTAACCTCCAAATGCATGGCTCTGAACTCATTACTGCCCAAATCTCCATATGTTCTCTTGCCTCAGACTTTAAGAGCTGTTTTGCAGGCAGAACTGGCTGGCCTTGATCTTCCACTGTATCAAGGAATTGCCAGCTCTGTCAGCAGTACCTCTGCTGCTTATTCATGTATATGCACTGCATAACACCAGCTCATCAGCTTTATGCTTGAGATTACCCTACAGGTAACCTCTTCCCAACCTTATAATTCCTCCTCACACGCATGTTGTCATTTTCCCTTTAGGCAATTTCTTCACTGTGATACAACTAGCTTAGAAGATGAAGTGTACATCAGGGAAGCTTTTTGGTATTGTCATAAGAGAAATATTCAGTAGAGAGCCTTTACTGCTCCTCTGCTGTCTCCACTTCTTACATAAAAGGAGTGCCTAAACTTGCCAATTTCTTCTGCTTTCAGGGAAAACTGAGCCCAACTAATTCTCCATTTGATGTGCCAGACTGCCCTTAGAAATTGTAGCTTTTTTAAAAGCAAAGTGGGTATTTGTTGGATATTGCAGGACCTTTCTTTTAACTCCTCATGGCAATGTGTCTGTGGCAGATGAGCTGGATTTCTTCTTACAGTGATTCGCTGTTCAGTCTTTGCTGCTTTTCCTTGAGAAACTGCTTTTTAGATGTTTATGTGAATAAATCTACTGCCAAAGTACACCACTTCCTATACCACAGAAAACATTTTTTCCTCAGTTGTCTCTGTGGAATTAAAGGCATTGACACTAGTGATAGTGGTACCATTATAAAGACAAGTAGCATTTGGTACCTTCAGTCATTTTCTGTCCACCTGTACCAGGAACTCCCATGCTTAGGAAATTGCTGCTGTGATGCAAAAGCTTATTCCTGTCTTCTGAAATTATGGCATCTGTCAGGGTGAAAAAGTAACATGTCCATCACAGCTACAGGGAAACCCTACAGTTTTATTTGATATAATAAGAAGCTTTGCCTCTTTATCACTTATGATAGTTCTGCTTGTTTGTTCTGTTTGCAGTAATGAAAAAGCCAAACTATTTTTTTCTTTATTGTCTTAAAGGGAGAGAAACTTCCACTGCAGAAAGTATTTAAGATACATATTTGAAATAATTCTGATTTGATTTTAGAAATTAAAACACCTTGAAAACCCACAAAAGCACACTTTGCTGATTTAAAACAGAACAGAACTGTCAGTATTAAGAAGGTTCTCTTATTGGCTTCACATGCCAGAAATACTTGATGCCACTCTGGTTTGGCTTCTACTTTTCTCTTCTCTCCCACCAGTTAATAATAGTGCAGTCAATCCATGCATGTTAAAAAGTAAGTAAATCAAACCTGCTCCATGGAGCATGTTCTGAGGGATTAGGTATTGACATTGGAGAGCACTTTAACCAAAAAGATACCAAAAGCCCCTGCTGACTGCCTTGGATTGAGCAAGAGGTAAATTACAGGTGTTGTAGTTCTGTGACTTCAGTTTACAGTTTAACACTAATAAGGTAATCTGATCAGTTTTCCTGTAATCTGTTTTTTAGAAATTAAAACTTTTCTCTCAAGCTTTCGTAGACCATGTATCCTTTCAACACTGAAGGGTACTGAGAACAGCAATAAAATAAATGACTGGTGGAATTACTTCTTGATTCTGTTGTGCAGCTGGGGGAAACCAAAGAAACACTTGTTATGTTTACTGTATAAGGTTTATTAGCAGTATTGTATTTCAGTGCATAGCTCTTCCATTTAATGGCTACTTAATGGCACCTTAATGGCTACCACAGATAGATACCCAGAACTTTTAGGACTCAAAGTAAAGGAGTTGGAAAGAAATTATGAAAGAGATGACAGTAATTTTATTTTAGCTGTTCATACTTGCTACCGAAGCAAAACTAAAACAGACCTTGAGCTGTTTGGTATTTTGTTTGCATGATCTGGATACAGGAAGGTGCAATTACAGGCTAATTACATCATAATCTCAATATTGCTGAAGAGTGAGCAGGCACGCTTCCAGCAGCTTCAGTCAGCATGGAAGAGCACAGATCCTCACTGCATGAGGGACTTCATTCCTGTGATCCACACACCTCTGCTTTTCATTTCTGATTTAGTAGATGGAAATTACGTTTTAATAAGCTCCCCCCCGAATAACCCCATCATTCTGAAAATTTTCAATCTCTCACCTTGAGAAGCTGAAACATCCAGGTGTGGGTTAGAGGAAATGAGGAGTAGGGGACCATAACACCATTATTCACAGAGCAGATCTTTTAAATGGGTAATGCAGAGCTACTGATTTGATGTCAGTGACACTATCTAATTATGAACACAGGTGTTTGTGGCAGTGTGCTGAAGCTGTGATACGGTTTTTTGGGCTGAACTTAATTTTGTGAACAACTGCTTTACTATGATAATCAAAACTACCAACTCTAAAGAAGTTACCATGTAAATAATCAGGAAACTCTGATCTGTATATGCTTAATTCTCTGTATTTGGAGGTCCAAACAATACATTTTTCTCAAATACTCAGTCTGGAATGTTGGTGTTAGTATGTGTGCAGGGCAAATGATGAAGTTTTCATTCCATACATATTTTGTAGAATCAGTGGTGTTGGAAACACCACAAGATCATGTTGACAAGTCACCTTCCCTCACCATGGCTGCACATGCTTCTGCCTCATCCCTGACACAAGTCAGCTAAATACTAAACAATTGGTGATGTAATCATGACATCTGTCACCATACTGACACAAGGGGAGGGGAAAAATGAGGTCTGGGCTGCAGTGTTTTTCAAAACCCTGATATTCTTCCTGTTAAGAGAAAGGGAGAGGAATTTTTTTTCCTAGTAGGAAAGACTGTGTTTTTGCACTGTCTGTGTGCTGGCTGGTATCTGAATGGTTCAGTGTTTTGGTGAGGCTCTGGCTTGGCTCTTAGCCTGTCCTGCTGTCTTTCTGCTTTGTTGGTGTGCTTGGATGGCTTTCAGAGCTGTGTCAGTTGTAGTCTTGCTGGCATGGAATTGGAAACAACCCCTCTTGACAATGACAGTGGTCTTTTCCTGCCACTTTTGGAGGGGAGGTTTTGCATGCTCTTGGTTCCATGCCTGCAGCAGTACAGAGGGTAGGTGCATGGTTCTTTGCAGCAGGCTTAGCTGGAACTCATGGGCCCACATGACAGACCTGTAACAGCCTGATCAATGAATAAGGTTTGTCATTCACCAGAGTTCCCTTCAGGAAATTTCCACCTTTTGAGCCATAAGTTTGTGATTTGTTCTTTGTTTTCAAACTGAAGTATTCTTTGAAGCACATTATGGTGTGCAGAACAAAACTGATAGCAAATGATGGTGAAACCCCAGTTGTATGACTTGTGATGGTCCTAGGAGTCAGGCTTAGTTTGAAAGACTTCCTGGGTGGAGGGAAAGATGGAAGAGAGTTGTAAAGGATACTAGGTCTCTTCTCTTCCCTAACAGTTCTCTTGATGCTTGGTTGGTATCTTTTTTTATTCACTTTTTCTCCTGTTCTTTACAGCTTTACTTTTATTTGCACATGCTTGTTTGGGGCTAGGTGTGTATCCAGAAAGGAAGAGGTAGGCTATACCTTGGCACAGAGGTCTTGAGGAGAGAGCTAAGACTACAGCAGACTTCCTTCTGCTGGGAAGGAAGGATGGAGACTGTTTATGTCTGTCTTTCTGATCCCCTACTGGTGGATGGGAGTCTCTCCCCAGATAATTTTTGTTGTTTAACTTTAAAGTGGCATGCATTTTGTGTGCAACACAGCTGAATTTTGAGCATAATGTCAAGGGATTTTGGGCTTCTGGGCTCTACATGCCTAAGCTAAAGAAGGTTATTTATTGTTTTATCAAACATTCTTTGTAGTCCTCCACTTCTTGTTTTCCATACAGCCATTTCTTTACAAGGGTGTTCACCCCTGTACACCAACAGGTTGTGCAGATGCTGTGTGTGTGTTAAGGATGGAAGAAAAGGATTAGATTGTGCTAATTTGCATCCTGTTTTGAGTTTTTAAAAAGCCTTTGCTGTTCAAATGACTGGTTTTGGTTTGTGTTGAGGGTACCTTAGTGTGCAGTAGCGTGCAGCATTGTGCACCTCGGTGTTGTGTCCTGTTGGTATTAGATTGAACCAAAGGGGGGTCCCCTTTGGTGGAAGAGGTGGGGACAAAATCCCCATTCCTTGAGGCTACAGGGCTTGTGCAGTGACTGTGTTGTTCTAGGAAGCTATCCAGTGTGTGAGGAAGTGAGGGGATCGCATGCATGTGTAATTTCCTTTTCTCCAAATTCCCAAAAACTCCCTCTGCACTTGCACTCCCTGAAAAAGCACCTCCTTTTCTGCTTTCATGAAATGCAATTTATGCTCTTCTGACTTGTAAAGCTGTCCAGAGAAGGTGTGCAGGGGCAACTGTTGCTCACTGGAATATAAATAAATATTTGATAGTTGTGCCAGTAGCAGCAGCAGATTGAGCACCTCAGTGGTTGTCACTGAACTATTTACTCAGTCACGGTTTTGGCATGCTTCCACGCTTGAAGTGCCAAAACGTGAAGATGAGAGGAACCCTGCCCTGCTCTCCTTCATTCAGCAATCCTTCCTGGAAGCTACAAAGTCAAGGCAGTAGTCATGGACCAAGGGAAGTGCATAACCTTCTAACTTCCTGCATGCCCCTTCCTCTTTGTGCACTCTCCTTGGAAACGCGGGGCTGTGGTCATTGCCAGTTTGTGTGGGGTTTGTAATGTGTTTTGTATTCCTTTTTGCCAGCTGGCTTGCCTTTTGCAATTCTCAGTTCACGACGTATCCCCTTCCAGAGAGGCGTTTTCTGTAGTGATGAATCCATCCGGTACCCATACAAAGACGACACCATTTCTTATAAGTTGTTAGCAGGAATAATTATTCCTTTCAGTATAATTGTTGTAAGTTAAACTTTTCTTCATTGCTTTTGATTTCAGTGGGGGTGGGGAAGAGGGAGGAGGGGTAATCTGTTAATACAGACTTACAAAACTGTATTCTGTAAGATTTCTCAACCTTAAAATAAAGTCCTTAGGCCAGGTGCTGAAGCGGTAGAAATGGTGGTCTGGCAAGAACAACTTAAAAGTTTTCTTTAACTGAAGTCAAACAGCTAGAATTATAGAAAAGAAAAATAATACCACAGAACCTTCAAAGTATGGTGGCTTGATTCTGTAGCCTGAGAGATAAAAGCTTCTTACCATATTTGCTGAAAATAACACTAATGAGTGTCTCAAGTATTTTTATTTTAAGACCTGCTACTTTCAGAATATCTGTGTGCATGACCTATTAAGTCAGCATTTTTTATCTGCCACAAAATCTTTGGGAATGCTTTTGTGTGTGGAAGTATAACAACAGATACTAGTCTATTTAAGAGAAGGATTACAGCTTCCAGTCAGATGTTATCCAAAGCATAAATGGAATAAAAAGAATAAGTAGGTGGGGACTTTTTCCCTGGATATTTTCCTGAAGGTCTGGATAAAACTGCTTTCATACTGCACCTAACCTGGCTGAAATCAGGGTACTTTTCTTCTTCCCCCCTCTTCACACCAGATCAGTGAGCTGGACAGGTTATCTCTGTCACCACCAATTTGGGATCTCTCTCTGACCACAGCTCCTAGCTCAGCTGAGTTGTCCCAAGTGCACAGTGACTCTCTATCCTTAATACTTAATTACATGCTGTCAGCTGAGCTAACCTAATAGCTTACTATGTATGGACAAAAGCTGAGGTCCTACCCTGTCTGTTGCCACCTCTTGTGGCTTGTCTGAGCTGGGATCAGCTAGTGAAATTCCTTAGCCTGGCAGAAAACAGCCGCTTTCCTTGATGACATGGAGTGCAAAGGGCTCCTGGAAGAATACCATTTCTGGGGCAAAAAGTAGCTGGGACATGTCCTCATGAGCAGAGGGGACAGGTGGACCTGTTCAGTTAATCATTTCATATCCTAAGTCTGGTGCAGTTCCTACAATGGCCCCTTCAACAGGGGCCTCAGGATCCCTGTCCAGATATGCTAAAAAGCTTCAGCGTCCACTGATGGTTCTGTTGGGTGATGTCCAGTCTCATCAGAGCCACACTTTGAACAGAATTAAAACTTTCTCATGCCAAGTAAGACTTTTAGGCATATAAATATTTATCCAAGTATATTTAGGAGCCAAAAATGAAAAGGCACAGCTAAACGTAACCCTCAATATTGACCAGCTGTTTCACTGGGCTAATGGGTTTAAGGCAGGGGGGATGTTATGATAATCCAACTCTGCCTTGCAGAGGGACTGCATGGATTTTTATAAAGATTCCAACATAAAGGTCAACTTGCAGCTCATGTTTGCTCTTGGGTGGAATTTTTTTTTGCAAGTGGTGAAATATGTTCTGAGAATTGAAACTGACTTGCCTGGTTTCCCTGTTCTTGGAAAAGCTGCTTCAAAAACTTGCAGAAATATTTCTGAAGCAGATGAAATTTTGGGTGGGAGGAGGGATTGCATGTTCTGTTAACTGGCAAGTGGTTTATGCTAAAGATCCTTCCTTTAAGATAAAACTATATTTTTTTATTACTACTTTGGTAGTGTTATGTGAGAGCATCAGTGCTTGGTCACAAATGAAGCCCATATAGCTTATCTCATTTCTAGAGCAGTCAAAACAGCTGAGAGAGGAAGAACAGAATAGAGCATGGAAAGATTGATGTTTTGCCCTCAGTACTTGGCTACCAGCCATTTGCAACTCAGGGACTTCCTGAGTCAGAAAAGGCTCCACTGAATATTGTTTTTTAATGGATGTATTCCCTTTGAATTAATCCAATCTCCATTTGAGCCCATATGAATATTTAGCTAAAAAAGTTTCTTTTGACATCAGGGACCATCGTTTAGTGGTGAAATCAGGCTTTTCTGTCAAGATTGCTTCATAGTCAGATGGTAAAAGCAAATATTGGTGTCCTTTACTCAAAGCCTAGTCAGATTATTGAAGATGAATATTCTTTGATGTCTTTCCAGTATAGTAATTGCACTGACATCAACTAATTTTTACCTGATCTAAGTGACCTTCTTGCAGGTTTTGCAGCAATGTTCTTTGAAAGGGAGTCATTATTTACCTGTCATGGCTATTTGTGCTCAACCATCTTCCTTAAGAGGTTACTTTCTGGATTAAGTTCTATGTACTTTACTGAAAACTTTCTCAGCTTTAGTCCATGTTCTGGTATTTCTCTGCTCCAGTGCATGTTTAGGTATGCTGAAGGATGTAAATCTTCAGTGTCACAGGTCTGACATTGGTATTGTCTCTTTGCCTTCACGTGCAAAGCCTCTGACAGGCTGTCACTCTGCGTGCCTGGGAGGCAGTGTCTAACTAATGGCTTCATTCAACAAAGCTCTGCTTTCCTGGGATCCAGGACCTGGCACTCTCAAGTGACAGAGCCATAATTTTAATTTTTACATGGTTTTTTCAAGATAACTTTACATAGATATGTCCAGTCCCCCACACATCTGATCATCTGTTTGAATTGATATTTTCTGTACAGAATGGGACCATCTGGTTCAATACCCAAATTATCTGGAGTGAAGTTCTGTATTTGACATAAGGAAAAAACTTATTTTCTGCAAAAGATAAAGTTGCAAGAAAATAAAATTAAATCTGCTTTCTTGTCAATTCTTGATACATGTACCTTGGACATGTGGGGTGAAAAATCCTTGGAAAGATCTCAGTTAAACCTGTCTTTCCCTACTCTCATTAGTTTTCTTTTCTCCCCAAAGAATTTAATTTCCATGAGGGATAGGAAATTTCTTTGTTGAAACATCTGGCCTTTAAGATCTGGATATAAAGTCTCAACCCTTCAGAGCAGTTTCTGGTTTCACGTAAAACCTAACAAGCTTAGAAAAATTTTACTCAGTAGAGATTACTTGAAGAAGACTCAATGTAAAATAACATGATTAAGTTCAACATGAGGTAGGGTAAAGTAAAAGAGTGTTTCTCTTCTGTGTGGAAGTGTTTATAATGTTTGAACATGGTTACTGCTGACTCTTGGAAAACTTAAATTTGCACCTTAATGTTTATAAAAAATTGATTTCTGAAACTGTATGTGTGAATATTAAAAATAATAACGTAACACTTTTCTTTTAAAGTTATTATCTTTAACTTGTTGTCCTTATTTCTCTTTCAGATAATCCTAGGAGAGACTCTCTCAGTCTTTTATAATAATTTGCACTCGAATTCGTTTGTCAGAAATAACTACATAGCCACTATTTACAAGGCCATTGGGACCTTCATTTTTGGTGCAGCTGCCAGCCAGTCTCTGACAGACATTGCCAAGTACTCCATCGGGCGGCTGCGCCCTCACTTCATCGCCGTGTGCCAGCCCGACTGGGCACGGATCAACTGCAGCCTGGGCTACATCGAGAACTTCACCTGCCATGGGGACAGAGCCAAAATCAATGAGGGCAGGTGAGTCTGCCTGGCCTTGCCTGCACAGCACGACTTTGGCTTGGGCCACTGAGTCTGGACGTGCTGGTGCACTTTTTGTGCTTCTCCTAGAGTAAATTTATTGTAATGAATTTTAAACATTCAATACTGGGGCTTTTTTTGGACATGCTGGTGCACTTTTCGTGCTTTTCCTAGAGTAAATTTATTGTAATGAATTTTAAACATTCAATGTTGGGGCTTTTTTATCCAATCTGTGAAAGCTTGTTTTATTAATGTATAGATAAATGCCTAATTGTGTGTTTGCTTCTGCTTTTTTAGAAAATGTGAGTGATTGTATTTCTTTTCAGTTTCAATTGGGTTTTATTTGTCTTTCTAAAATGTTTTTATCCCAATGAAGAGAAGAATTTGAAATCTACCTTAGAAATTGGATGTAGAATGGCAAAGGAAATGTTTTAGTTCTGAAAAGAAAGCAAGTAAAAGTCCTTATATGCAGAACTATTAAGAAAATTACTATAAATTTTTCTTATTAATTTTTTTAAAATCTTGAACACTTATCTGCCACTTCAATTGCACCAAGATACTGTGGAAACAGGAATAAGCATCTGACACTTCAAACTTTAGTCATTGTGCTATAAACCCAGTGTTTAAGTGCTGTTGGAAATGTTAGAAGTATGTTCAGAATAATTTGACTTGCTTGACCTTACCTTTAATAGAGGCTCCTTGCCATCCTTTTTTCAGAAGTTCCATATTCCATCTTAGTTCTCTCTTTGTGTAGTTTTTAAGTACATGTGTGTAGTTTTGCTCACTGTCCTCTGTGCTTTCTGTAATTTTCCAGTAGCATACATGGTATTTTTCAGTAGCCATAGGAAAACATTGATGAAATGTGAATGGCTGGTGGTGGTAGAGGAGCAAGAGCATGGATAGGCAATAGAACAGTTCCCTGGGTGTGTGTGGCAAGGGATGGGTGGCAGGGGATACCAGGGGTGGCTTCTTTGAGAAGCTGCTGTGTCCCACAGAGCCAGTACCAGCCAGCCCCAAGACTTTAGTTTAACTTCTTCACGAGTCTTAAGTGTAAAGAGGGGTGTGGAGAAAATTTGAATAAGTTTTGATGACTGAAATGGTTATGAAGTAATCTTTCTGGGGCTTTGGGGATGCTGAAAACCAAGAGTTAGCTTATGCTTAAACAGAAAAGGAGGTTTTTCTTGTATGAGAAGAGTATGGGGGAACAATGGCGTAGTGATCGCTTACCTTAAATTCTTCCCTGCATTTTGTTGTCTCAGACTTCTATATTGGAAGCAAGATTTGTTTGTCATCTCCTAACTGGTCAGCTGTTAGGTTTGTGTTTCCAGCTATGTGGTGCTCCCCTTTTCTGCTGCTACTGTTTCCCCAGCAGAGTGATGTGAGAGGCTCTCCCCTTTGGTTGGGGCTTGCCTTGAAGTGCTCACTTGAGTGTGTGCTTGCCTGGGGGGCTTCTGCTCTCAGCTGAGGCTTTTGCATGCACAGGAAGCTGTAAACAAAAAGTTAGCAAGTGGTCAGGGAAGGGTAGGATAGATTACAGTGGGACATTGTCCTGCAGAGGTGTATGGCCTGGATGCAGTGACTCAGTAAATCTTCCAGAAAACTGGGTTTCAGTGACCTTGGGTCATGTGCCCACACAGAGGCCAAGTGCCCAAGGGCATTTACCTTTCAGTTAATAGCCCACTAAGGGGAGAGAGGTGCATTGCAGGGAGCGTTTTACAGGAAGCTGGAAGAGGTCTGTAGTCTCTCAAGCTGTAATCCAGAGATGAATTTTGATTTCAGTTGACAAAATTATTACCAGTACCATCTACTCTCATTTGTACAGAGTAAATAGGCAGGTGGAAATGCAAGCAAAGAATGAAAACAGGACAATCATAGTGTTGCATGTAAATTCATATGTTCTGAATTGAACCTATTATTCCTGTATAGTAGTAAAAGTTGAGGTTGCATTTGAATATTTTTCAAAGTTCATGCTTGATGAGACAAATCTAATGTTTTATTATTTCATTGAAAACAGTGAGAACAGTGCAAAAATACATTCTGTGGTTCCATTATTCATATTGTATTTTCTGATTGGTTATCTCCTCCTTTCTCATTTCTTCTTACTGTTTTTTTACTAATCAAAAGTATAAAATAGTTTTGGTATGGAGCATCCCTGAGTAGATCAGACTTCTTGTTCTGAGATACAATAAGTGTGTATGTGTTGAAGAGATGGGTGTAAGATGGGAGTTTCTAAAGGATACTTTGGAAGTGGTACAGAAATTAGGTAATCAATCAGTGTTTCCATTTCTTCCTTAGCAGTAAACCTGGAAGGGGAGACATTTGAAGTAGTTAATTTTTTCCCATATGAAGATTAAGGAGTAAGTTGTGTAAGTTCTTTATAGTACTGGGATGTGTAAGTTTGCTTCAGAGTGGGTTCAAAACACCATTTGCAGGAACTTCTAGAAGACTGACCTCAAGAAAACAGCCTGTGTTTTTGGAAGCCCATAAGTTTTATGGTTGGAGGCTGAGCATGTTTTAGGCAAACATATTGCATATTATGTTCCAGTACTGTTTTATGTAAATCTGATGTTTCCAACTCTTTGCATGTGTCTGTGTTGTAACATGGGAGCATGAGAGAAAGATAGTAATTAGTTTTTATTGTTCAGTGGCAACAACAGTATTACAATACATGCATGCTTTACCAGGAAAATAAACCAATGGATTTAGGATTGATTGTCTAAATGAGTAAAGTGCCCATGAATTATGGTTAGTTTCAGTAAGGTTTCACTTTCTAACCTGAGGTTAATAAGACAATTCTTGCTGATTGTTTGCTATATATCATCCTGAAAGCAGACCTCTTCAGTTTGAAATACCTTGGGTTCTCCTTGACAACTTTTATGGTATTTATGCACTTTCATTACTACTGCTGGCTCAGCAGTGCAGAGGATCACAAACACAGTTGTGTGCCTAATAAATCTGAGTAATATTTGTTGAAAGATGCATGTAAGAGTTGGCACATATACATCCAAGTTTGTAGCACTTAGAGATCTCTAAAGTATGCATGGAAATCACTGGTAATATAAAAAATTGCTAGTTAAATATTAACATGTACTTTTTTTCCGTGCCTCTATGTAAAGAAATCCTTTCTTCAGGCAGTGTTTGGCATTTAATTTAAGCTAGACACAGAAGCCTGCAATGAGCTACTCAATGGCACTTTCCTGAGGTGAAGGACTTGTGCAGAAGTGCCACCTCAGGCTTTTATGGAGGTGTTGCTAGGTTTGATGTCAGCTAGTTTTGTTGTAGAGCCATGTAGTATTCCCTCTAAATAAATATTAAGAGTAGTAACTCGATAAAGTTGAGTTACTGCCTGACCTGCCTTGTTTTAGGTACAGAAAAGTAAATTTGATATAGGAGCACAAAGTTTTAGTGTTTATGAATGAAGGGAGATCAAAGTCATGGTGTTCTCCTGTCACTGGTGCTTGCAGTTAGCATGGCACTTTTAGTGTACTAGTATACACTTTAATGCTGCTGAATTGCCTTTAGGATGATTTCCTTAGCACTTACAAATATTTTATATATATATAATTATATAAATATATATAATGACCAGTCAGTTGGCTATTTTCCCTTTCAAACAGGCAAAGCAGGACTCAGTAAAACAGGTAAGTGTGCCAGGCTATAACACTGATGAAGTGGGTGTGTGAGTGAGCAGTATTGACTAAGCTCTGATCTCATCAGCTTTTGCAGCTTCCATTTTTGCTCATCTGCCTTTTCTTCTGGCTTTCCACTGTATACCTTTGCCTGGCTTTGAGTGGGTTGGAAAACTACCCAAACTCCTCAAGGAGAAGTAGGCAGATAGGACACATGAGGCTTCTCCTTTCGTTTTTGGTAGCTGAGGGATATTTCCCAAACCCGTCTGCTCTAACCAGTATGGACTGATGGCAGATTGTTATACATCCTGTTTGTTAGCTTTCCTGCATCCAGCAGACTGAACAGAAACCACAGACGTGCAGCAGCAGCTCTGAATTAGTATTTCAGTGTTCCTCTGGTGAGTGTACTTTGCTGTAGTTGCTGCTTGTCTGAAATGAGTGTGTAAACAGTGAGGCTTGAGAGTCTAGTAGAGTAACAAAGGAGAACATCAGGAGCTGCTATTTTCCTCTGGTATGTGAACACTTGATTGCTCTGGAATAGGCTTATTTTTTACCATCTGGCAGAGAGGAAAAGAGGAAAAAAGACAACTTTATAAGGTATTTGTTCAGTTAAGCTGAAATATATTGCGCTTCTATTGTGAGAACTTAGTAATGATGGTAGGTGTTTCTCTCCACTTTTATTAAGTTCTTTCTACAAGCAATTAAAAATTAAAAATCAAACACAGCTCCCTAAGTCTTCCCAGAAAAAAAAAAAAAAAAGTAAAAACGGAACAAAAACTACAAAAACAATGAAGAACCCAAAACTGAACTTTTGGTATTGACAAGTCGTGTGTGATTGAAAGAATATTTGAATTGGTCTTATTGCATTCTCAAACAATGTAGCAGGTGCTATATAGACCTTACAGTATTTTTAGAACTTAATTTAGGATTGTGCTGTCACTTTGGTGTGTGTGTGTATAAATATATATAATTTTATAAACTTGGCAGCACAACCTGCACATTAAAGCCTCGTGTAAAAGTCAGGTGTATTGAATCTGATACTATTTAAACTTACATTTTATCCACAAAATGTTAAAAATAAGTGTTGTAGCATGAAGTATGCTGTACTCTTACTCAGTGCCTGCTGAATAATTTCACAGGGATGATAATATACAAGGGTGTAATAATGTACTCATTAGTGCTCATGTAAATGATGCCTCCCTAGAACTTCAAGGCTTTAAAGCATACTTCTCTTAATTTTCTGGTTTTAAAATAATTTCCTGCTGTAACAATGTGGGAAAAAAGTAAGTTTACAATGTCTGTATTCAGTAAGGAATGAGAAACACAAATTGGCTAATGCTGTGTTGACAGCCCTTGAAAGCATTTATTTGATGTGTCCCTCTTCTTGCATGTTCAGTGTACCTGGTTGTCTGCTGTGCCATAGTGGGAATGTAAGTCTCTGAAACAGACTAACTGGGGCAAATCCACTTAGTAGATACAAGTTTAAGAATTAATTCAGATACTTGGTAATTGGGTTATAAAGTTATTCTTCATAGTTTTGGATTAACATAAAATATGTATTTTTATACCAATTATGGTGAAAGCTATTTTAAAAAAAAAAAAGCTTTTAAGAATGTCCTCAGAAAAAGGATTAAATTATTTCAGAAAATAAATATGCTGGCTTCTCTTGCTTCTCCTGAAAGATCACTTTCTACCCTTTTGAGTATACCTTTTGAATTACCTTCCCCCCATTATTATTAGTGTCCACATCATCTTGAAGACTGTGGAGATCTTGTTACACTGACTGGCAAGAATGGGTTAAATATTTCATTAATGTGGAGGTAGCTGTGGAGTTTTGACAAAGCCCTTTGAATACTCATCCATTTTCTTAACTGCCTGAGGGACATGCTGGCTCCTTTGTGTGGCATTTTAAAGGTATCTCAACAGCTCCATCATGGCATCCTCTGCCTTCTTCAGTGCCTCAGGATGCAGGTCTCAGGGACTCATGGGCTTCTTAGTAATCATGGTGAGATGGTACCTCTCTTCTCTGACTTTCCCACTAAGCATGCAGACCTGGGAGGCTGGAAAGATCTAATTGCTGACCTTCTCTAGTGCACTTGCATTTTGGTTTTGTGCCTCTCCACCTGCACATTATGGTGAGTTAAAAGGAAGAGGGTCAACATAGGGTTTAATTTCTTGGAACCTACAATTCACTAACTTTTACTCTGAAGTCTATTTATTGAGTTCTCATTTAAGGTGCAGATTTAGAGCCATCCCTGTCTCTTGAAACATCTGCTGTTGAGGTAGAGGTCCTGGCTTGTTTTGGTTCTTCTTTTGAGATGCAGATATGAGGACTTTCTCTTACATTCATATATTAGATCTGGATCTTATAAATGCCAGATGTCCCTTTGTGATGGAATTTTTTGTCCTTTTGGAGTGCAACTGAAAAATCTGGGTTGAATTTCAAATCTGGGTAATTGCTGGGTCCAGCTTTGGGGTTTTTAAAAAATATAATAAAACTTAGTCTTCAGGAATGCTATTCCAAACCTTATTTCAGATTTTGGAACTGATATATTGATAGCAGTTCATAACAATGTAGTTTCAGTGTTGTACAAGGAGACAGTTCAGGTTTCTGTTTCTGAAAGTGGAGGGGACAGTATTCATTACAGCAAAAAGATGCATATAGCAAACATCTCTCCCCTCAATTATTTCATGCTCTTTAAAGTGGAGAAAGCAGGGGGAATGATACACATTTAGCAGGGATCTGCACTCATCACATAAGGAAAGCAGCCTTTTTATTCCAGGAGTGTGAAGTGCTGAAGTATCCTGCTCTTCCACACGGAACAGTTGCAGATGGGAGGCTGTAAGCGTAACAGCTTCTTCCTCAGTCAGCACACTGCAAAGCTGGGAAAGGGAAGGAAGGGTCCAGATCATTCCTAGTTCAGGATGTGCAAGTCAATGTCTAAGCAGCCCGTTGAGACTAGCCCTTTAAAGAAATGGCTTTAGGTGTGATGGCAAGTGTCTAACCGAGCAGTTAGGAGAGTGTGCATGCAGAGCTGTGTGCACACAAACACAGCACCTTTTGCTTAACCTCTCTTCCTGAGCACACAGCAGGGGTGTGGGTGATCTGCAAATGAGTCCTGACAGTGGATGTACTTAGAGTGGTTGCCTTCATTATCTTCTCTAGTAGCTATTATAGGGAATTTGTTGTTAAGAGCTTTGGTAGCTGAAGTTTGAATCGTGTTGTTAACCAGTTCTGAGAACATGCTTTAATATTTCAGAGCTTTTGAATGAAGTTAGAACAAAATAATTATTTATTGTTCCCAAAAGTCTATCTTTTCTCTTAACAGGACAGGAGGAGGCGCAGAGCATGCTATGAGTATTCAGAAAATAAACTGAAGGCCAGCATATTCACATAGGTTGATAATGGCCTTCTCTTCTAATGATGCTAAATTTGGGTGCAGTTTGCAATACAGTTTGTTCTATCTTGTTGCTTTAACACTGGGTAAACTAATTCTCCTTAGTACAAATTCTTGTACAGGGTAAGGGTTTTTTTTCCTATATATAATTGTCCTGGGCATGTGCTAAAGGACTCCTTTACCTACCTGCTTAGGCCTCTTGAGTTTACTATAAATTTTTCTTGAATGCAGTATTTGTCACATTGAATGCAATATTTATTACATTTTAGCTGAGCAGTGCAGGTTTGTCACAATAATGCAATCACAAATTTCTAGATATTTTTGTTAGATATTACTTTTTTTAGCTTCTTTTGCTGGGTATGGATGTTTGGGTGGGACCTAAATTTCAGAGTTCTGGGTTTGGAGGAACACAGATACAGGAATTTGTCCAGGAAACTGCCCTTCCTGGATTATTTGTCAGCTCACTAAGCACATACATAGAAATGAAACCTTTGAACCTGAAGTGGTAAGTATTACACCATATTGTAGAAGGCTGCTACTTCAGAGACACTCTGCAGTCTGAGCTTCTTTGGCCCCCAAAGCAGGCTTGCACAGCTAGCAGGGATGTGTATGTGTGTGAAACACTTCCTTTTAAGTTAAACTTATCTTTGGATATTTGCAGTTCTCTAATTTCAGTCTGTCAGTTTTCTGTTTGTGGTAACAGATAATGCAGCT
The DNA here is from genome assembly GCA_013398075.1 of Notiomystis cincta. Lineage (NCBI taxonomy): Eukaryota > Metazoa > Chordata > Aves > Passeriformes > Notiomystidae > Notiomystis > Notiomystis cincta. The sequence continues at coordinate 67,311 of VZRX01003057.1, forward strand.
GTCAAGGTTTGTAATTATAATTGTATTACTAATACACAGATTCATATTACAACTCAGATGTCTAAAGGAAAAAATAGTTCCCTGCTTCTTTTGATGTATTGCTCCCATGCTGACTGCACTCAAGACAAGCTGTGTGTAGTCTGCCATTGCAAACTCAAAATGTAATCTTCAAAGGAAGCTTTTAAGAAATTAGAGCTGACTATTTTGACATGGATAATTTATTTCAACACGATTGTGAAGGTGGTGCCCTTTACCAATCATTTGCCTGGAATTTGTCAGCTTTTTTGATAGCTCTTTCTCGGGTTGTAGCCCTGCCTGTGAGTGCAGTTACATCACTGAGCAGCTCCCAGTAGCTGGGCACCCCTGCCAGGCTGGTACATAACTTTGTGTGAAGTTCAACCAAACTTTTGAAACTCTTATGTTGTCTGTTCTGTGTATCCCTTCAAAACTGTAATTGTGTTAAAACAAAAAGCAACAACTACAAACCCAAAAACCCATTGCAAAACTTCCAAGGCTTATGCATTATGCACTTCTATTTTAATGAATGCTTTTGTTTTCCCTTGTTTCCTTAGAGAGCAACTGGTTTGCTCTGGAATTTTTGAACTTAAGTCAAGAGACTGAACATTTGCTTTAAGTTAACCCATCTCTATTAAATAACCTGTCTGTCCCTCTCCTTGTCCACCTCCCTGCCTGTCAGTACTGGGAGTATTTCTATAATGAAGTATTATTTTGCATTAAAATTACTTGGCTTTTATAAAATGTACCAATACTCTGTTTTGAAACTTCTTAAAGCTTTATTGAGAACCAAACTGCATTTAATGATTATAGCATAACTAAACAGATTACTTCTCATCTGTCAGCTTTCAGCAGCATCATGAATCAGAAATTTCTGACATGCCAGAGACTTCCTATGTGTTTACTAGGGACATCCTGGTATGTTGTGTATAGCACTAATTAGTTACTGAATGGAGCTTTCATCCTGTGAAGTGCTCTACACTACTGAAATATCTATGTATAGGATTTTTCACTGGAAGCTAAATTACTGGTTTTTACTTCTGAAAACGTACATGCAAAAACAAACAAACAAACAAAACCCACCAACAACCAAAAAAGAAACTGAAGCCACCTGGATACCAAGGCATTTGAAAGGAATGGAAGGCCACACATGTACTTCTATTCAGATGGTGCAGATTTTTCCTAAAACACTGCTTTTACCCTTATGCCTTTCAAGATATAACCTGGCTGGTTTGGGAACATTTACAGTCCTAATGAAATTATTCGTCACATTTGAGAAGTGGAGCTTAGTCAGGGCAACAACACATAATTTTACATGGAAGGAAAAATGAGCATTTAAATATTTAAGCCTTAGAAGCTTCTGGGCTGGCAGTGCTTTTTTAAATGGGGCTTTACTTGATCTGGGAGCAAAAGGAGCTGCCTTTGCAAAAGAAACTAACTGGGAGAATTGATTCTGAAGGTGAACATGTGCTAATCAGCTGAGAGGCAGTTCTGCAATCCAGATCTTGTTTCTGGTCTTACATCTCCTTTGCCCTGGTGTGAATTGGACCTTCTGAGTAGTGATAGGTAACTTTCCTTTTCGTGACTGAAACTAAAACACTTCCCCCTTTAATGGTTTTCAGACAAAGCTGGGCTACTGAAATCTATTTCAGTAGCTTATCATGCTTAAAGTCATTTGAAATCAAAATATGTACCTGTGTTCAGTGCATCCTGAAAATTATTTGGAAGCTAGCTGTGGCCAGCCCAGCAGGTAGATGCATCTTCTCTTTCACAGAATTTCACTGGTTTGCAAAGCTTATATCTAAGGTAACAGGGGGGAAAAATCTTCTAAGACAAAACTTTGGATGTGTATAACTGTATCAACCAAATAGTACTGCAGGAACAGTACTAACAGCTCTTCCACTGCCTCCTTTCTTTTTCCCCTTTGAAGATTACAAGATTCTGCTGAAGGATGTGTTCTGCACACTTGCCAAGCACTTCTTGCACAAAGCAGTTCCTTAAAGAAGAAATAAATCCCTGATTTAGTAGAGATTATAACTTCCTGTCTTCATCCCCTTTATGTAAAACACTACTGCCAATCAAAAAAGTACTATGTGGATAAGTTATGCAGACATAATAAATGGAACAGGAGCATGTAATCCAGTGAATGTGAGAGCAAACTATTAGTCTTTAGAAATGTTGGTTTGAATACCCCTTGCTGCTATATTCAGTTCTACTTCTTCCTGAGATGGGATTACTAAGAAGTTAAGAGAGAGTCCTAATTTTTATTTTCTTCCCTATTGGAGGAGACTATCTAGAAATGTAGTGGAAAGTTAAACTTTCCATTAGTGCATTGAGTTAAATGGAATGATAAAATCAGAGCTGCTGAAAGATAACTGGTTTTGCAATGTGCATGAGGAAATTTCAGTACTAAATTTTGTTGGACTTTGGAATATTGAAAGCTCAAAACATGCGTATTTGTGAGTGGNACTGGTTATTTTGCAATCAAGTTTATTCTCCTGGTGGCTGCTATCAACTTCTGCTGTAGATGCAAAATAGCTAGCTGAAGTAGTCATTGCTCTGTTAGGTTCTTCCATCAGTGTGTA
>VZRX01003057.1:76517-107874 GCA_013398075.1 Notiomystis cincta
AACAGCATTTCAAACCCAAATCCACTTTTCCATAGTACAGTGAAGCAGTTGTTGGTATACAGAGAGCACCCTAATACTGACTTGCCCCTGTGGGCTCAGTCAGACCCTTCTCATCCAACATCTTCTCACATGGTGTTGTTGAGCAATGTGATAATGTGATACTTACAGGACAAACCTGGAGATAAGAAAAGCCTTGTACACACCTTAGGTGTGTAGCAATATATATTGTTTGTAATTTATACTGACTGGATTACAGTCATCTGTCAGGGATCTGAAGCTGTCTGAGCTTTTACCTCTGCCCCATGTGTGTAAGGCATGTTCTGCTGCAGCCTGGGTAAAGGGTGGTGTTCAGGAGGAGTTCTCAGCTCATTAATTGAAGGTAATGGGTCACATTAGATAATACAACTCTCTAGATGCATACAAGATAGTAGAAGATGTCTTGAACAGAATGGACTTGAGACCTTGTTTAGTTAGCAAAATAGGCTTGGAAAAAAATCAGCCTTTGGCAAGAAAATAAAGAATCCTTTATTTTGAAGTTACTAACTTCATGTGGCTTGAGTAATGCTTTCTGGAGTGCCTGTGGCATATTCTTTTGAATCCACGCAAAAGAGCTTGTCTGGAAAGTTCTTGAAGAGGAAATTACGAACCTTATCTGTCTCGGGGCTTTGTGTGTATGAGTTTCATTCTTGGCAACCTCCCACATGGGCAGGTGGCAAGTCAAGTGCATATCAAACCCTGCCTATGCAAGCCACTTCAAAACACCATAAATCCTGGCCTTGTGTCTGTCCTGCTTCAGACACTTGATGCACTCAGAGCTTTCCTTGTGTTCATTCAGTTCTGCAGTAACTGCAAAACAGGGGTTTGCTTAGTAGCATCCTTAAACTAGAGGGCTGCAAATGCCTGTAACTCTTCTAAGATGACATTTGAACAGGAAGCATTTAATTGGAGATCAGTTTGTTTTTCATTAATTAGGCAATGAGTTTCCAGAGCCTTGTCTGTTCCTGCATCCGCTTTTTGTCTCTGGCTGAGCTGTATTGCCCAGGAAAAATAAGAGGCTTTGTGGAGATTAGACTTCTACTTCCTTCTGTCCGATAATAAGATTATTCATCTAGAAACGGCCATGAGGCCATTGTAGGGACATCAGAAGAGAGTTAATGGCTCCTGGGCAGTATGTTTTTGTCTTGCTGATTAACACAGCCTGACTGCATACCAGGAAACCAAACTGAGTGCAGATGTCTTCAAAAGGACAGCTAGTGCAGGAAGGTGAGGAACACACACACACAGAGGCTTGCCCACGTGGCGAGGCAGAGTGCTGCTGCTGGCTCCAAGCCAAACCTGTGGCACTTGATGGCTTGTTCGTTTGCTGAACTCTGATGCTGGCTTGATGTGCGCCCTGCACACGTTCTGCAGCCACGGCTGAGTCACCAGCAGGACAGGCTGCTAACATGTGGCATTACTCAGAGGCTGTGTTAATCACAACCAGACACTGCTTTCTGGAGAGGCTGGAGGAGTCTGCCGTGTGTGGATGGATGTGTACTGCAGAGAGTGTGCTCTTAAACGTGAGAGTGAGTGGCCTCAGGTTGTGCTGAGGGAGGTTTAGATTGGATATTAGGAAAAACTGCTTCTTGGATTGTCAAGTATTGGACCAGGCTACCTCAGGGAAGTGGTGGAATTGCCATCCCTGGAGGAAGTTAAAAGATGTGTGAATGTGGCACCTGGGAACATAGAGGAGTGGTAGACTTGGCAGTGCTGAGTTAGCAGTTGAACTCATATGATCTCAAGGGTCTTTTCCAACCTAAACAATTCTGTGATTCTATGACATTTCTGACTTGGCAACCATTTGGATTTCTTCAAGAGTCTGAATTATGCTGAGGAGTCATTCCTTTCTTCTGCTTACAGGGGATTGCCAAAATTATGAGTCCTGACTGCATGGCTTTGCCAGTATCAGGAGAAAAATCTGCAGTTTTGAACATAATCCTGTGTTGCATGTCCCATCTCATGGCAGAGACCACACATGGAAACATCACTCACTGTATTAGTCATCAAATTCTCTACCTTAACTGTTTGTTGCATGGGAATGTTGAATAGTTTATATTATCCATCTGTTTAAATAAGCAGCAGTATGCATCACTTGTTGTTCTCACAGCACAGAGGTCATTGTACCCATAAAAAAGCTGTTGTGTCTAGCTACATAAGTTTAAAGCTTGGGTTTCCAGCCCACTTCCATGTTAAACTTACAGTTTCTTATACTTTCTAACTTATTGGTACACAGAATGAGTGAAACCCCAGAAAAAAACCTGCTTGCAGACTGTCAGTCTAGGAAGCTATGGTGGAGAATGTATTTTGAGACTCATTTGGCAGAGCTAGATGGATTAGTTTGGGTCCAGGCAGAGCTGTTATCTCTGGGATAACAGCTTCTGCCAACAGCAGCTTTGTGTGGAGACTAGAGGGAGTTTGACCGCAACAGTATGTGGGAACCCAGTGACCCAGCAACAGATGATGGATCTCAAATTGTCTCTGTGCCTCTCCCCATGCTGCTGCTTTTTTTTTTTTTTCATAGTTAAACAGCTGGCATGGCCTCTCCTGTACCAACAAAACTATTTAATATTGGCTTAGAGAATGGGAGGGCAAGTGTAATGGAACACCTCTTCTAGCAATGCCCATATGACCAAACTAGCACCTTGGCCCTAGAGGGGGAGATGATGCAGGCTATTTTTGCTTTGACTTTTCAGTTTAAGTATGTTTAAAAAGTTGTTGTAAGTTAAAAGGCTAAATGCACACTGCCATCAGTAGTGAGAATGATCCACCACAACTGCTGGCAGTTGGCAGAAATGGGTGTGTCCCTGAGGATTATGTTGCTGTAACAGAATCAGTCTTGGCTGTAGCTGGCCTGGGCACTTCCCTGCCGGCACCTATCCCAGGATGAAGAATAGGGCCGCACAAACCCAGCCAAGAGGCACTGCTATTCTGGGGATGGCAACGTGTTTGTGCTGCTTCGACTTGGGACGAAAAGGGAGGATGAATCTTGCGCAATGTAACTTGAGTGGCTCTCCTACGAGTCACTGGGAACATTTTATGTACCCATGGATACATGGAATTACAGATGAGAACAGGAGGGCAACTGATGTTTCAGTGGCTGGCATTAACAGCCTTCTTTTGCAGAGAGATCATAGGATAAACACAAGTGAAAGCAGGCCTTAGGCTACTTTTGATACTCATGCACCCAAATGTGCCAGTCAAGCTCTGCTCTCAAACTGTAATTGTTTATGTTGGGACTGGAGGCTGAGTGAAACAGTACTCAAACAAGAGTCTTTAGCATAGTATTTTAGGTATGTCTGTTTCTTCACTTTCCCAAAAGCTTCTGGACTAGAGCTACAAAACTGTTCATTATTGTGTTCCTGCCCACATGAAAGTTGAGGACTAGTTTTCTAAAACTAATGAAAAGACATTTTTCTTTTCTGAAAAATGCTTTGTTTGGCTGTAGCTGTGTGTAGTACCAAGTATCTTACTTTCAGCAGATGGAAAAATAAAGGGTTACTGCTCATGCTGCAAGGCTCAAATACAGAAGCACTTGTGCTTCTACCTGTATGTGCTCCTAGTATTCTCTTAATATGGTTATTTAGACTTACTGTGGTAAGCAAACAAAGCAAATTATTTCTCCATGGTTTGCTTGGAAGTTAAGACTGCCAGTAGTAATGCCAGTATTGTGAACTGGCTCCTGTAGGACTGAGCTGAAAGCAATACATTGCAGTGCTTTAGTTCTTCTAGTAAAGGTTAAAATACTAATTTCAAGGGTTTATTTCCATCAGAAAAGAGGTGGTGTATTCCAATTTGCAGTAGAATAAATTATTGTTATTGTTTATTCTACTCTATGGTAAAAACTATGTCCATGTGAAATTATTTTGGCAACGTACAGCCAAGTTGAAGCTGGAGGATTAAAACCCCATTGCCCACTAGACAAGTAGTACTTATTTAGAACAGATTGATTATACTTTTGATATTGAACTGAAAGTTGAGCTGTTACCAATAACAGGATGTTAGGCCCATTGCTTAGGAGGCAGCTCTTGCACATCAATTGCCTTTGACAACAGGATGCAGCTATCTGAAAGAGCTCACCCTGGTACATACTCTACCTTTTCTCCCTAGTTCAGTGACCTGCCCCCGAGTTCAGCTCTCCAATAAATCAGTTCCCTGTAGGCTGCTCAAACATCAGAGCTGACACAGGGGGGACAGATGTGGTCAGAGTAATAGGGGATATACCCTCCCTTTAAACAGCAGCTCAGACAATACCCCCACACTGAAGTCACTGCAGACCTATTATCCTTTTACTTCACTGGAAGGGGAAGAACTAATTCTGAACTATTGCTCCTTTCTTTTTTATTTTCTGCCCAATCAAAGTAAAACTAAAGGACATATAATAATGCAGATTTACCAGAGATCATAAATATGTACTTCTGAAAAGGAGGTTATCCCATTGAAAAGGCAAAATGTATTGACAGGCATCAAAGTCTAAATTGCTTTTTTTTATTCTTTTAAATATTTTTTTTTGAGAAGCCCAGCTCATGAGTGACTCATGAATTCCTCTACAGCTCTGTATTCCTTTTATATTAAGTTTTCTGTTTGGATGTGAGCCTGCTGTGTTTAAAATACATGGGAGAGATATTATCCTCATTTCTGGTTTGCAGTGTCTTGTGGGCTGATGCCTATAGCTCTGTGATTCATAGATGCAGTGCTTCCAGGTATAAAATAAGCTGTTGCACTTGAATGTAAGAGTTGCATAAACGTAAGATTGTATATGACCGGTTATTTCTCAGCACGTCTTGTGGTTCTTTTGTGCTCAGAACTGCAATTTTTAAACTGTTTACTGAATTTCTCTTATTTCCTTGAATTCCAGAATTTGTGCTAGCTGAAATATGATGAATAACTCTTATACAAAGCTATTTGAGTAATAGCATTTATACAAACTAGCTTTTACATGAAGGCATCTCTCAGGTTTCCCATAACAAGCAGAAAGGAAGAATTATTCTGCAGACATTTACAGATGTAGGAGAAAGCTTTGAAAATCTCTGAAGGGAGCCCTTCTCTCTGCTGTTGCCTAGTCTGAGCAGGGCAGAGGTGTCTGGATTGTTGAACAGGACCAGAACAGGGATGGCAGATCTGTCTAAATGTTTGTTTTCGGTTGCTTTATAACACTATGCCAGAATCTGTCCTGAATGTCTCAGCTTGTCCATTTTCTTGGAGAATCATATTTTAGTAAGAGCCTTTATCAAAGATGCTCAGATGCAAACTGTGCCTCGTGCAAGTGTACTCTGACTGCTGCATTGCCCTCTCTTCAAGGAAAGGCAACAGTGTGTACTTACTGATGGAGTTGGAGGGTGAGTAGTTACTTTGGCCCTCTATGCATCTGCCCAACTTCCTAATGAAAGATTTCACAGTCTTAGGAGAGGGGATATGGTCTCATGTATTGTAAGGATGTCCTTGGGATGTCTGTAGAAATGGAATTTTCCTATTTTACAAATGTGCCTGGATTCTCAGCTGTTAATGCCTAATCCCTGAAAAATTTGGCCCCTTCTTTTCACATTAGTTAAGCAAAGGCTGTTTTTCTGAAAACTTCAAAATACTGGTGTCTCCTGTGCTTTCCTTTCCTTCCACCCCCACTTCATTAACAAAACCACCTATCCACAGTAGCTCCATATCTATTCCTCCACCTCTGAAATCCCAAAGCAAACCACATACTTGTGTACATGGACTTGAGTGTGCTTAAGCATTCCTAAATCAGAGCTTTTTGGTTTGGGAAGAATCCTTATGGTTTGTGGCTCTTGGGACTTTTTGGGTCAGCAGACTTGCTTTGAAGTATGAGCTTTCCTAAAGGTAGCCAATAATGGATCCAAATATTAACTATAACCACAGCAGTATTTTGTGCCTCCCAGAACAGTAATGCCATAGGGCTCTTCCTGAGTGCTCAGGCAGATGCCATAAACCAGAGTAAGACATGACTAATAGTAAATGCTAAGCTAAGTAAAGTAAATGCCACTTACTTGCTCACTTCTAAAACTTTGTACTAAGGTCTCTCAAAGAAGGGATTTATTTAATGAGAACTGACTTTCTGCACCTTTGTTTCATCTCCAGAGTCTTACTACTTGTACTTGGACAAATTGAGAAGTGTTCTATTTTCTCTGTGTCACAGGGGAGTTTTCTCTCTTGGAAACTGTTTTCTCACTGTTCTGCTCTTAAGTTCATGATGCTGTGAGTCTGTTAGGGTTGGAGACAGAAATAAGAGTGAAAATAGGTAAATCTCTAAAGGGAATGTGTGCCTTGCTTCTACTCTTTAGGACAGGACACCTGTAGGAAATGCAATTACTTTTGGTATCAAGAGAAAATCAATTTTTTAAAACTATCAGAAAAAATCAAGTGGTATAAATAGTATTATTACTTGGTGGGGGAATATCACCACAATCCCCCCCTTCCAAATTTCTTCCTTTAGACTTCCATTCTTGAACAAGTGCAGGAGGATTTCCCATACCTTAATAGAAAAAATTATTTTGTAGTACAGTATTTTTGTATAATTGGGTTTTGGAAAAAAATAGGAGAAGGTATTGAATGAAAAATAACCAAGGAATTTTAGTATTGAAACTAAATATCTGAAATATGATCTTGGTTGGTGAAGGGAGTAGGTTTTGGTAGATTTATAAAAATTTTGTGCCTTTAAAGTGAAGATGTAATATGTTAGCTGTTAGGAAATTTCCTTGTGAAGCCACATGGTTGCACCTCCAGAAGTCCATCTAGGAAATATAAGTCACTGTTCTTCAAAATTAGGTAGGCATGTGTTTATGTAAATTAATACTGCTCTGGTGAAAGAGCAAATGCTCAAAAGCTGTGCTAAAATGTGGAGTAGCAAATAATTCTCCAGTTGCAGAGACCCTTCCATTCATGTCTGTGGCTTCTTGCAAGAAGCCACCAAGTATCTGTGAGTTTCTCTTCATTGCTGCGTGTATTTTTAGAAATTAAGTACTAGACCATAGATTAAGAAGAAATTTGTGTTCAGGATGTGTGTGGCATAGAGAACATATTTTTATTATAAACTGGTAGGGAAAAAACCCTGGAGATTATTTAATCCCATCAAAAAGAAGTCTTGTGAAATCTCTGCACTTTTAAAAGGAATGAACAAAGCAAGCACAAGAAGCAGCAGGATGGGGGGCGTGGAGAGCAATAGAGCACAGCTGAGTGACAACTGCTGAAGGATCAGAGTGCTCAGAACAGTGTGGGGGGAGGCTGGCATGGTCAAAATGCTCATAGAAGCAGGTCACTACCAAAGCAGCTTGGGATGCTCTGCTGTGTTCCTAGGCTCACAAATTTGTTTTCAGCAATATATGAAATGCTGGTAGGAGGCATTTCAGTAGTATTAACCAGATGACATTTCCTGAAGTTCCTGTGGCTTCTGTAGATTACAAGTTTTACTTATAAAGCTTATTCCTTTCTAGAAAAGAGGCTTGAGTGGGGAGACAGGGATTTGCTCCTGTTTTCCTTCCCTAAAGATATCCTATAGCCTTATAACTTCAAAGAGGAGCAAAGGAACCTGAGGTATGCTGTGAAGGACAAGGTTCTCTAAACAGCCTGAAGCCATTGCCCTCTTAGTCAATAGGGTCAAAATAGTAGCAAGAGTTAATGCAGCATGGGGCTAGGACATCTCCATATTGTGCATTTAGTGCTGTGTAAGGGCTAATACTATATAAAGGTTAAGTTGGGAATACTTCCAGTATTAACCTTGATTTACATTTAATGAATCATTGGCAAAAGCTCCTCCTCTCTCTCCTTGGCTGCTTTATTTTCCTGCACAGACCTGATGGCCTGTTGCAGCCAGACATGTTGCTGCTTTCTTTCTAAGAGCAAGTCACAGTAGTGGGAAGGAGTTTGGCAGGGGAGCACAGCTCTGAGCCTATTAAAAGCAGTGTCAGTTTGAAGTTACCTGCTTAAAAATAACATGGCATCTGCTATTGCAGCAACTGGTCAATAAGCAATTACTTTCAACTTAAAAAACACAAAAACCCCAAACCCAATTGTAACCAGAATGCCCACAGCTACTTCTTAAACTAAAAACAGTGGTGATCAGTCAGCCTCACATGTATCTGTGGTATCATTTCTCACACCTAGTTTTAGAACAATGTAAACCTATTCGCCGGTAGAACGTGCAAAAAGGCCTTTGGTCATTTCCTGCACAGATACAGGAGCTGATGGGATGAAGAATCATCTCGAATTGGTGAAGTCCATAGCCAACTGCTTGTGCTCTGCAGCTGATAGAACAGCTCCAGATCTTCTCTGTGAGAGATTACTCTCACAGTACAGAAATCAAGCTTTCACATAGATGTCAACCCAAATCTCTTGTCTGATGTTTTCTCAAGCAGAAGGAATTTGAATACATGCTGCATAAGGGCAAAGACTGCTTAACTGATCACTCAGTGCACTGGACTGGCATCTTTCCAAGTTGGCATTTGCATGCCTTGCCCCATTTTCTTCTTGTGTTCAGAAGCAAACCTGTTTTCTCACATATCTGGAGTTACTTAACCCTTTTTTTTCCTATTATGACTATATACCCTTTGCCAACTTCCAAAAATGTTTATATGGAAAAAAATTTCATTGTAGCAAGGTATTTTAACTGCCTTGAGGAAAATTCAGTGGTAATAAGGAAAGAGCAAAGAACAGCCAGTATCAAATCATCAGGCAACTCTGTAGGCTACAAGCATATGCTCTTTGGACCTACGTCTGCTCCATTAGGCATGTTGTAATGGTCTGATCTGTCGTTGGTAAATCCAGAAGTAGGATCACTCTAAGTCCATTGAAGTGCCTTTTGTTCAAAGAACTTCGTGTGACAGGTAATTTTTGAAGTGGGTAAACTGTATTTTCCCTAGTGGTGAATTTAAGGCCCACAGAAATATGCAGTGCCCATCAGTCTGAAGGGGAAAAATTATTTTTCAGTTCAGGCTTAGGTGTAGCTTCTTCAGAGTCTGATTTTACCCTGACCTTGCTATTAAAGAAAACTGTTTATGGACAGGATTGATGTTTTTGATGCTCCATTTATAGCTGAAAATGTCAGCATGCCAAAATTATGATGTAAGTTACTCAGAGAAACATTCCCCAAATGTTTAACTTTGGAAAGTATCACCTCTGCATCTACAGTATGTTCTCTGTGTCTGTATTTACATTGTAAATGTACTGCTTCTCAAAGTTAGCCATGGCTTTTGAAGTTGGCAGCGGAAGGTTTTACCAGGAGTTCTGTGTGCTGCCTTGGAGCCTGATGCCTGTGTGTTTCTACATTTCTCAAGACTGTCAGCTAAGGTTTTGTCCTTGCCCTGAAGTTTCTAGGTGTCTCTGAGAAAACATGTATTTGAAACGTTAGATATAACTTCCAACTGTATTGTTTTCTCAGTGAATGCAGTAACTGTGGTGCCTTTTTGGCGACAGGATTAAGTTTCAGAATAAATCCAATTATGTTTACAGAGTGTATTTGGAGAAACTAGAAAGCTAGACAGATGTAGACAGCCAGATCCTAGACAGACCAGAGAAGAAACAAAGGCAGGGTCTTGGATTAGATTAGGTGGGAAAGTAGTAAGTACCATAAATCAGAGATAACACATTAAAAACCATACATATACACAACAAAAGCAGAGCTGAGGGGGAAGGCAAAAACATGGGAACTTCACCATATATACAACAGAGTGGTAGCATGGTTAATATGCAGCTGAAAAGGGTGAGGAACACAGCTCAGTGAAATATACCAGTGACAACTGAGAAATGCAATCATTACATCAAGTTAGTTCTTATACTTAGCTATAACTGTGATACTATGCTAAAAGTTTATAATACTAAAGGTGACTGGAATTGAGAATGAAGTTAAAAAACCTGTCAGCTCTATTTATAGTAAATGTAAACTATTTTGTATAAGGCTTAACTGTAGTTCATGGAGGAGTAAAATACTGGTTTGACTTCCACTGGATTCTTTTTAAGCCTTATGTGGCTCTAGCATTACCAGGACCTTTATCCTGAAAATACTCATTTGTCATATTGGTACAAATATGACAAAAATGGTGTTATATAAAAAATAAAGACCTAAACTATCAAACTCTGCCTTGGCAGCCATGAGAGTATAAAGCAGGTGTTAATATTATCTCGATGCAAATTTCAATCCACTCTTTGAAAAGACCCAACACAATTTTCCTGCTTCTGTGCTTACTGCATTTTGTAACTTATTTCTCTTTTTCTTTCAGCTTTATCTTCAGGCAAGAATGAAAGGAGACTGGGCAAGACTTGTACGTCCTACTATACAATTTGGTCTCATTTCCGCATCTATCTACGTGGGTCTCTCACGTGTTTCTGACTACAAGCATCACTGGAGTGATGTTTTAACAGGACTTATCCAGGGCGCAGTGGTAGCTGTGCTCATTGTAAGTAATTCCTGAGGGGGTGGGGGTGTGTGAATGCTGCTTTTATGAACAGCACCTTAGAACTGCAGTCTGTGTTCAGAGGAAAGCAAACCTGTATTTCTACTGCTTCAAAAATTGCTGAAGCAGGGAAAAAACTCCCTGAACTGGGTGCAGCAACAGTACTTTGGGGAGTGAGGCAGGCTCTGGCCCAATGAGCTAAGTGGCAGTTTTAGCCACTGGATAACATAAAATGGTCTCTGCTCAAGAGCTTTTCAAGTAATTAAGATGGAAATGGTAACTTCAAACCACCTCTGCCTCTCTATTATAAATCATGCTTTTTGCTTCTAGCCCAATTTGAAATCTCAAGTACAACAGCAGAGAACTCTGTAAAAAGTAAAGGCGGGAAAAAGACCTTGAAGATTGAGAGCACTGAAGTGTCTGCCTTTGCCACATTACACAGTGTGTTTTTTAGTCTTGTGGGAAACTAAAACCCCTCACCATGTCTTGTCTGCATTCCTAGTACTAAAAATGTCTTCACTAGGAGGAACCTGTGAAGCTTAGCTGTGCTGATGAGTATAAAGCTATCCCAGGGAACAGACACTTGCCTAAACTTGTCATAGCAGGCCCAGCTGACTTAGTGGCAGCAATTGTACTGGCTGTCACCAGAGTGCCATGGCTAATTCATCCATGGGAAGGGACAGATCAGGACTTCTGGATTAATAGGAGTGACCTGAGGTCATACCAAAGGATTCAGTTACCAAGAACTGAGGCTTAGCTGGGAAAAACCACCTCAAAAATAAATGGTTTGTTAGCTTTCTCCGGTCAGAGGGGTATGGTTAAAGACAAAGCTGTCTACTAGTTGCAATCAGTAATCAAAACAAATCTTGGAGCAGCTCTGGGAAAGTGTACAGGCTCCATTAGCTGTTACTAAATGGCTACATATTGGCATAATCCTACTCCTCATTTTCATCCAATCTCTTTTTCTAAGAAAAGGAGTTCAGAGAGTAAGAAACATCAGAGATCGAAGAGGTGAGGACACTTTTATTAGGAAAACAAGTTTAGTCAAGAATGTTGGATGATTCAGAAGGTGCTTAGTAATACAAGAAAGAGTAGAAAGCAGTATTACAGTGAGTAGAGTTGAAAAGTCAGGAAATTAATTAAAAAAATATACACTAGCACCAGCCACCACCCTCAGACTCAGTTCTTTCAGATAAGACGAGTTCCTCTCCAGAAACAGCAAGCTGAGATTAGAGCATGGTGGCGCAGCAACTGCAAATGGATCACTAAATTGAACTGAGGGAATCTGGCTTTAAGTGGAAGCTGAAACTCCCCTGGTCTAAAGCAGTGTGCTTGGATCATCAGCTAGCTGCCATTGTGGTGGGAGATTGTGTTCTGCAGTTCTCAGGGTTGCAGTGGGAGGGGAAGACAATACAGGAAAGGAAGGGATCATGTTAGGCTTCTCATTTATTGCACTCCATGCAGCACTGTGCCCAGCACATCTGCTATGTGACTTGGTGAAATGAGCAGTGGAAGACAGCAAGCTGCAAAATTGGATCAACCACCTGTCCTGTAGTGAGGGAGATGTCTCCTAGCTGGGAAGAAGTGAGGTGGTATGTTTAAAGGACTGCAGGAAAGGACTACGTGGGTAGAGCTGGCCTTACAGCTGCTGGGTCCAGCTAAAAAAGCACCACCTCTCCTGTTCTGGTCTACCTAAATTGCAGAAAAAAACTGAACTAAACCTGCATTGTGGGCCCTCAGAAAGCACATTTTGCTCCTTCATTTAGAGCTGTTCAAACTATGGCTGTTGTAATGAAGCAGGGCCTGGTAAGGCAGTCAGCAGTTAGTTAGCACAAGTCTTGAATTTGGCTTAAACTGTCAGTGGCTAAATGGTCAATGGCAAGGTAAGCTATTGAAAGAATAGATGTCTGAATTTTATACAAGACTTCCCTGCCATTTTCCAGTGTTTTAAACTGATTAAGCTTTTTATTAGTTCTGATCACAGAATTCGCCTTCTGCAGAGCCCTTATTTCAAAATGAGTGCAGGAACTTAACACTAATTTCTTCACTTAGGTTGTGTATGTGTCAGACTTCTTCAAAGTGAGAGGATGTACATTTCAACCAAAAGAAGATTCCCATACAACCCTACATGAGACTCCAACAAATGGAAATCACTTTGGCAGCAATCATCAACCATGAAGAATGACCCACATCACCTATGTTGCTCTGAAAGAAAACAATTTCACAAGTCTAACTATGTAATATAAGTAAATGCCTTTAAGGGACTGCTGCTGCTCTTGGATGCTCACTTTACCTGTATATAGTAACATCTATCACATTTATTGTACATCTAAACTTCAAATTTCTGTTGGTTCAAGCTCTTGCTTAAAAGAAAGCTATTAAAATTGTAAATTTTTATTGAAAACAGTAACAAGTTATATTACATACACTGCTGTTTGTACATGCCTTGTTCAATCAACTGTGGTTTAAGTAAACACCATTAAAAGGAATTGATATGGAAGCCACATGTGACACTGATGAATTTGTTCCATCATGTCAGTATAGTTTCTGGAAGACATCTGCTGTTACAGGTAAAGGCTTGCAGCAAACACAATATCTCTCTTGATTTTTGTAATCCCTATTAAGAAGGAAAAAAATATTAGTACCTAAGAGTCTTAACTGACACAACCACTATTTAAAGTAGTTAAAAGCATGTTACAGGTATTAAATGGTAATCACTGTACATCTACTTTTAGCCACAAATTTAAACTGTCAGTATCCACCCTTTAAGTCAAACTTTGTAATAAAGATATTATCTGTAAAGATAACAGCAACAGTGCTGTTTACCATGAAGTCAACACCAGAAGTTCACATTACAAAATTATTCACCATCAGGTCTCACTACCTGTGCAGCCCATTCCCCCCATCACTTTTTCTTCTAAAATTGCTTCATGTACTGGGAAAGTGAAAATACATACCCTCTGCAAACTTATTTTCCAGTTCTGTGTTCCCAATGGCTTTTGCAGCCTGGCACATCTGCCGAAGCAGTTCTTCTAGGCGCCTCATGCAGCGAATTATGCTACCTGTATGAAAGAGCAGGGGAAAACTTTGTGCCACATCATGTAACTGGTCACAAATTATTCAAAGTAATATTCCTTCTGCAACCCTGTTCAATTTATCTAGAAGCCAAATGTCTTACACTTAGTTTCTGTTTGAACAGTAAATTTCTCTGTGAGGCATTTCCTTGAAGCTGTTTCCAAATGCTTGTCCTTTCTACTGTCTTTGCAGTTCTAATATCTTATCATAGTACTTTCTAGGCTGTTGAGTAATTCCTAGCAGATTTCTTCTTTCAAGTACTTGTTAAGACTTCCTCAAAAACCATTAGGAGATCACAAGTTTGCTGCTTCAAGAACTACCACAGGTTTATTTTGGGATTTTTTTAAATAAGCCTTAGTTCTTTAGTTGGCAAAGGCAGAAAAACAGTAAGTGATCTATCTTACTACTCCTGTGCTACTCAAGAGTCCACAGACCACTCTATGACTCCACTGCATGGTTACAATAATGCACACAAGCATCTTGCCACAGCTCCTACACTGCAACCCAGCACCCACTTGAGATTCATTATGCATTTATCTCCTCTTTGAACTCTCCTCACAACTCAGCCCAAGTCACTGCTACAAATTTCACAAAACAACCCTAAATGCTTCTGCTCTTCTGGCCACAAGCAAACAGTATCCTGTTTGGTCATCTCCTCCAGCAGCATCTCTGACAGTCAAAATTACTGTAGGCAAAATAACTGTTACTGGGTAAATACAGGATGGAGGGCTTGAGAGCAGCCCTGCTGAGATGGATTCGGGGGTGCTGCTGGATGACAGGCTGTATATGAACCATCAATGTGCACTTGCAGCCCAGAAAGCCAATTATATCCTGGGCTGCATCCAAAGCAGTGTGGCCAGCAGGGCAAGAGAGGTAAATTCTTCCCCTCTGCTCTCATGAGACCCCACCTGCAGTGCTGCATCCAGCTCTGGGGTCCCCAGCACAGGAAGGACATCAACCTGTTGGAGCGAGTCCAGAGGAGGGCCACCAAGATGATCAGAGATGGAACAGGTCTCCTTTGAGGACAGGCTGAGAGAGTTGGGGTTGTTCAGCCTAGAGAAGAGAAGGCTCCAGGGAGACCTTATTGTGACCTTTCAATACATGGAAACATTCAAGGTCAGGTTGGATGGAGCTCTGAGCAACCAAATTTGGGGGAAGATGTCCCTGTTCACTGAAGGGGGTTTGGTCTATACGACCTTTCTATTACCCCTTAAGGCATAATATTTGGGAAAAAAATCAATATGAAAAGAACATTGCTCAAAGCTCTTGGGAAAGTGAGACATCAAGTAATGCTTCTCTTCTAATGAGCATTCATACGGCCTCAGTAGGCCATGTCAGTTTCTACAGTGAGAACATTTTGTGTAAGAGCAGCAGTCTGTAAAACCTGTTGCAATGACACGAGATGGAAAAACCCACACACAGCCTATTGAGCACAGAGCACACACCAACACAAGTGACCCATGGGCAGCTGCCCCTAGCACGGCTGTGCTGCACTGTGGCAGGCCCTGGCTCAGCTGTCCAAGATTCTGCTCATCTCCATTTACAGGGCTGACCCCGACAGCCATTCCAGGGAGTACTTGTTCACAGGCAGCATAGCTGGGCTTGTTGCAGACATAGTTTTTAGTGCAAGAAAAAGAAAACTGCAATTTTTAAATAAAATAGTATTGTTTATACTTCCATAATGCAGGAATTGGTCTGCAGTTAAGATACTTAACCCAGTTTAGCATTCTTGCCTACTGGTTTTAAAAGGCTGCTCTTATTTCTTCCCAACACACACATTTCAGCTTAAAGACAAGGTATTTCCATCAGTAGATCAACGCTACTCCACTTTGTGGCAAACACACTTGTTCTTCAACACTCAGGCTTATTTTGTATTCTGATTTTCTTTGAAATCACCACAGTTACTTGGATAACCAGGGTAAACTACTCTGGTATTTAGGAACACCACAATCCATTTAAGATACACATAGCTGACAATGGATGCCTGAAGTGCTTCCCTTCCTTTTGGATAACGCACAGAAAACCAGCCTACTGAAAGTTAAGGGAAAAATCATGCACTGACCCCTGTTACAAGAGCTGACCTTCTCAAAACAGGCCACCAAGACCTAATTTTGAGGGAGCTGGCACTACTGAGTAGAACAAAGCTGACTGTCTTAGTACAAACATGGTGAATGAAAAATGTTACTGCCCAACATTCAAGCCTCAATGTGAAACATAAGCCAGCTACTGCTGCTTCAGTGTTCCACACACTCAGAGTGCCTCCATAGCAAATGGAAGGCTCAGATACTCATTGCAATAGGAGCAATCTGCTGACTGCAGAAGCAAAGACTGCCATGATTTGTGTTGCTCAAAAGCAACTTTCTTTTGAAAGTTCCTGGGTCTATGCATTGGATTACATGTACGAATTATGTGCATGAATTCTCTTGTTATAAGGGAATTTGCAAACTTTTGCTGCCTTTGAGACAGGCAGCAGTGACAGCAACAACTTCAAAAAGGGAGACTTCTAAGACTGGTGCATCCATCCTACCGTTCTTCACAACTTCCAACAGGCTGGTTTTTCTTTCTGGTTTGACCTTTTCATTCTGGTTTGACAACCCTTGGGTTTGTTATTTCAAAGTATCAGGGCTGTAAATCATAATACTTTTTAAAAGTGAAAACAAAGTATTATTCCTCAAGGGGCAGTTTTTAGTACTCCAATTTTAGGAACCAAATTAAACCACCTGACAGGTTACATCTAGGCTTTGCAACTATCTCCATTGCACAGCTGTGAAAAACTATTCAAAGGAGAGACTTGGTTACCACTTCTCACTTCTGTCATCATTAAGTCAGCAGGAGGAATTGGTTATACCAACTGGTTACACCAAATAAATAAAAAACTTAACTATAATGAGGACAAGTGCAAGAGCTGTACTTCCTGATGACAAGCATTTGGAACATGTTTTCTTTCCCCTTTAACTAGAAAAAGTAAGCATTACCTTGTGTTGTAATGCTTAGAATTTCTGAGTTTATAGCAAGTTTTTAGAATACAGCGATACCCCTTTAAATAATCTTAGATTCTAAATAATCAACAGGGTGTAAGCATAAATTAACATATATAGTAAATCATTTTCCCCCACTTGATTTTAGCCATACAGATGCTTGAATACATCTGAGTTTACTATAAGGTTATTCAGTATTACTATTCTTTGTTGCAGAATTACCAACTCATACCTTCTAAACAACAACTGATTAGCCTACCTTCAAAGACATCAGTCATTTTGCAGATGTGAGCAAAGTTAGCTCCATTTGCCCATGTATACACAACATCCATTAGGTTGGGTCTGAAAGAATTCAAGTAATTTTCTTCATCAGTTTCCAGTTTTGCTTCTGCTGACACCTTGGCGATTCTTTTTGCACATTCCTTTAAAACAAAATATTTTATATTTATAATAGTACTTAAGCAGAGTAAGTATTTAGCTGACAGAAAGACATGCACATTATTAGGTATTGCATTACAGGATGAGGTTTCCTTTTTAGTATGAAATTATTCAGAATCAGAAAGCAGACCACTGTTTACATGAAGTCTGCCTGCACCAACAATCTACAGTGTAGTAAGCAAACTTATAAAACTTTTAGAGACATGTCCTAAATTAGCATAAAGATTTCTTGCAAACCATATAACATATTATTATACACACGCATTGCCAGCTGAATTCACTGATGATCCAAAACTAGGTCTTTACCATGCCCTTATTATACATTACTGAATTAATCCTGAGCTCAGACAGATTTCTAATTACCTGCATTTGCCGAAGTGGTCCTGCCAACTGCTCAGTCAATTTTGGCATTTCACTGGACTGAAAAAGAAGACATTAAACAGTGTCACATCCTCCCATACATTTGCTCTATACCAAATTAAATGCAAAACTAGAAGTTTAATGCATGATACTGCCACCCTAAATTATTCCAATAACTTCTCAAACCTGTTATCAAACACTAAAATTACTGAATTCCCAAATGGCTGTTCCTCAAATTGATTCATAAAACTGAATCTTTCTGTATAGTATACTGACATGGTGAAAAATAGCACCTGCTTTCTGAATATTTCCAAAATTTCCTCTATTTAGCTGTATCGTAATCAGAACTGACAAATGAACTGCCATTAACTCCTTTGACAGTTACAAGCTTTTCTTTAAGAATATAAAGTGTTTTTAGTAACTTAAAACATCAGTAGCAATATATGAAAATACAGCTTTTCAAAATACAGGAACATCTTTATGCCTTAGCTTTTTAGACTCAAATACTACTGTTAAGTGAATCCAAATATTCTAATTAACAGTGGCTTACTTCAGTGTCCCTTCTATTAACAAATGGAATGCATTAGCACCTGCTGCTAATTTTTTTCCATATTTAGAATCAACCTGAGTGACACGTTTTGCTAGCTATTTGCAAAAATATTTCATATGGAAGGTTATTTTTACTAATTTTCTAGGGTGATATTAACATTGTATACAGCTTGCAGGTGGGAAAACAGTAATATCTGCTATTAAAAGCTCATGTTTTTGCTTTTAAAAACCTATAGTCTGATTTTAACAGCCTTTTTGGTATCAATTCCATGTGGAACTGCCATTTTGATCAATGGTCAAGGGTACTGACCATGTAACAACACAGAAATGTCTGAGAATTAAAGATACCCTCACTGCAGACTGTAGGGTGCCATTATTGTTAAGCTTCTTCTTGAGATAATCATTCTACATTTTAAACTATATGGAGGGTTGTGTGTATTAATAGCAGCACATATGCTGAGAATCTACTGATATTGCTTCATTGCAAGAGGAAGACTGCAATTTAACACAAACTCTGGCATGTCACTCAGCACTGAAGCTGAAATGCTTTCACTAAGTTCAATGGGAGTTCATGTCCATCACCTTAGGAAGCAATAAAAAATATGCAATGATTCACACTGTTATGACCAATTTCTGCAACTGAATTAAAACCAGTATTGTTAAAAGACAAGAATGTCTAGAATTCTTGAATTGAAGAAGTAACTCACATTCTCCTGAAACACAAAACAGCTGAGTAGTGCAGTTGCCTGTTCTGCAGACAAGTCATTGAAGAGACCATTGAACATCATTTCTGTCAGGAGTAGTTCATCAGCACTAAAATAAAGAGAAGGAAGCTTAGGGTAAAGATTTGACTGATATGTAGTTTTAAAATGAAGAACTACTAACCTGTTTTGTGAAGCAACTGGATATGGATAAGAACCCAGCATCTTAATTTTACTGTCGGGGACACCAAATACACACACACACGTGCGTGCATGCACACCCACACATAAATATTTTAGCTGTTTAAGGGGAATGCTAATTCCAAGAGACTTTGACAGTATTTTCAATAAACTAAAAGCACTTACTGGACTACAATAAAACTCTCCTAACAGATCATATGGGTTAGTACGAATAGTTGATTTAGCCAGTTTCTATCAGACAGAATATCAAAAGATCAGAAAGAACCAGGGAGTTAGGCAACTTATGAAAAGGACTAAAACTAGTACTGCTGCTTCTTAGAAAAGATTCAAATAGATATTTTCAAAATACTGAAGAAAGGAATGAACTTACTTCAATTTACTTGAAGAATAAAGACTTAATCATGAAAGTATGTGCATGATGCAGATACAGAATCCAAACATACTTATTTGGATAAAACACCAAATATTTGGTAAGACCAAACCTCTATTTTTGGAGTTTGTCAAGAAAATGCATAGGATGGGGGAAAAACAAAATAGGACTTTTTAAAAAAAGAGATGTGTAACTCAAACAGTTCCAGAGAGCCAGGAAGTAGATAAAATTCTGATTCAGCTTCCCCACTTGCTATCAAATTTGCAGGGCAATTAGCTATCAAATAAATATTTGTAGCAGCTTTCAAACTTACCTGTGACAAGGACTACAGCATTCACTGTGACTTTTAAAAATACAAAATTCTATCAAAAACTGAGTTACACTCTAAGATATTAAAGTCTGATTCATTATCTTTTCACCTGTTTCAATATATAGGTTCCTGCTAAATGTATTACAGTAAAATGCAGATTTTACTTCACAGATTCCTATGGAAGCAGTTTCACTCTATTCCAAACCTCTCAATGACTTGGTAACTGCTGACTATGATTGTTACATTCATTTGACAGCAACTGTACCAACAGTCCCGGTTCAATGTCAACCATAGAATTCCAGACCTTCTTCTTGTGCAATGTACAACATGCTATAACCTAAGCCAGGCACAAAAATAAGCATAGTTTTGGCATTTTCATGTCTACATTTTAATTTTAAAATCTATTGTATTTTGTCCTGAAGTTGCTACCTTTACTTACAGCGCTTGAATCAGTATCATACCTTTATTACACAGAATGCAGTCTCTGAAGAAATCTTTCTCTAATGTCTAATTTTAGCAAGGACAGTAACGTGTATATTCATATCAATGAACAGTCTGCACAGAAGCCAGTTACCTGCTGATTTCACAAGCAACCCGTCCTTTCATCTCAATAACATCTGAAGACGTGGCAAACCCCAGTCTTCTCAAAACACGCTTGCGGCATTTGAGTTCATCCATTTGCAGCACAGTTCTGGCTTTCTTCAATTCCCGCTTTGCTACTTTAATATCCATAGCAATCTGGGGGACCGGAAGGAGAGCAATTACACCTTGTCGGTTTCACAGATGCAACTTTTTAAAGACATGGTTTAATTTATATAAAGGCCTCGGAACAATAGTACATGAACATACTACTTGATTAGCTGACTTGCCTAAGTCTTCCAACAGGAATGTTTAAAACAAATTTAATAATATTAACATCAGTTCCACTTACTCACTGAAACCTCTGGTAAGCCTGGGAAGTTAAGCTATTTACCCACAGTGGGAAACCAACTACATCAGCCCACAATAAAAAGACAAGAAGTGATCTTCTGTTGGGAAATGAACGCTCATCTTCTGAGACCTATCCTAAGTCTCAGCTAACCAATTATTCAATGAAATGTAACCCAAAAGCATTGTTTTCTGCTATTAGATCTTCTCCAGTGGCTTGCAGTAAATCACAATCACTGTCTACATCCTTACAGCAGACACCCTTGCAGAAAGCTGCTTGGTCCACCAGGTCTTACCCCATGCAACTTAGTGCTGCCCATACCAGAACTACCTCACTTCTCTGAAGCGGCTCCTGTTTTCTCTAGCAGCAGAGAAACATGAGAGCCGGTTTTCTGCACACTCAATTTCAGTCTAAGAGGCTACAACTCTATACAAAATAAGTAAGTGCACTGCTTCCAGGCTGAGAGTCAGTTCAGGAAGCAGCAGCACAATGATTTCTCTGATACACTTCTCAAGCTTATAATAAGTCCCATCAATTCAGCTTAGGTTTGCATAAGTATATTAAAAATTCTCAATTAAAATTATCCATGAAGACTTTTCCTACGCTGCATTGTGCTGTGTCCAGTGAAAAAGACCCCTGTAACCTTCTAATTCCTGAAAACTTCCTCTGAAGAGCTTTCTTTTCAGACATACTTTGCATCTGTATCAATGAAAGGCATACCACCAACTCAGCCATTTTGCAAGTGAGATTCAATAATTTTACTGTATTTAAAAGGGTTGCTTTGGGCTTTGCAAATAAAAACAAGTAAGACAACTTCCTCCCCTCTATCCAGCTAAATACAAAGTAATTTCGTTTGTATCTTTACCTGCGCTTTTTTTTCACAAAGTTTGTATATGGTTTCCAAGTTTGGATCATTGTGAAGAGGATGTGAATACATCCTATGCTCAAATGCCTCTATTTTTTGGATTACTTTTTTCAACCCTTGGTCCTTGATGCCCATGTCATCAATAGGGTCTAGTAAGGGTACTCCATCAGGAAAACGTTTCTGTACTTCCTAAAATGATGAAAAAGGATTTTTTTAAGATTAGTAGCAGTAAAATAAACTACCTTTTACAAATAAGCTGGCATAACTATAGACACAGGAGGCTGTAATGTAAGGTATGTGATGTTTCAGCAGTTTGCAAAATGAGTTTAAAATGACTTGACAAGAAGAACAGTGGACACACATTGAAGCTTCCAACCCATTTAAAGAATAAGGCTGAAGATGTGACAGAAACTTTACACAAAGTTCTTTAGAACAAGCTGCCTTGGGTTTAAGACAGCCTCACTAATCAGAGCAGAGCACTTATACAGCCTAGTGGAACTTACCAGTACAGATTTTAACACACTTTGCCTGTTATCAATAGGTCTCAGGTCTTTAGGTATGTAAAGTCGGACGCTGCTGATAGCTGAGACAAGATGCACCAAAACAGGAACAACCTATCAAAGAGAGTGTAGTAACTCATGAATCAGTAAAAAACATACCTCATGTTACTGGTCCATAGCACAACTTATTCAAGAGAAAAGGAAAACTTAATGCTCAGGGACACAGCAATCAGTAAAGGAATATCAGAAAGTAGGATATGTGGCTAATGACTGAAAATGTTCATTAACAAGAAAAGTAATTGTCCAAATGGGAAAATTCTTAATGCAGTTACATCTGGACAAAGACTACAACTAAAAACAAAACAACAGCTTTTGTATTACCTTGTGCCTTCCCTGCTGGAATACCTTTTCTGATCCAAATCAGACAAGTTATTGTCATATACTTAACTAAGAATGCTACCAGCAGAGAACATGAAGCCAGAGAATACATCTTCCTAAGGATCAAAACCATCATGACACTATGAAGAATCAATACTGCATTAAACTCCAATGTTTAAACAGAGTTTCTGAGAAAAAACCTGCAGACAAATTAAACTGCCTCTGATCTGAAAATTCTAACTGTTTGTCTTGGTATAGGGTTTCAAATGGAAAATTTTAAATAATGCAAATTTGCAAATAATGCAAAACTAAAAAAAATTTCAATTTAGTTTTAGAATGAGGGAGTTTTGCAAAGCTGTCCAGAGAGGTGGCAGAGTCACCATCCCTGGAAGGGTTCAAGAAACAACTGCATGCGGCATTTCACGCTATGATTTAGGTGACTAGCTGGTGTTCAAAGGTTGGATTCAATGATCTTGAAAGTTTTTTTTCCATCCTTAATGATTCTAAGAAATACAAAAGGAATTCTGTTCCTAGAGACAAGATACTGCTAAAAAAAGCATCCGTCAAACAGTGCTACTAAGAATCTAATATTTTAATTTTCTAAGAAGGCAGAATTAGGTGTACAGATTATTTCTCTTCCTTAAAAGCATCGGTCCCTCTTTTACCATAGTTTGCAAATGGTTTGGAAATGAAGATTTGGGAAAGTTTATAAGGAGCTACTGAGAATAAACACATGTAACAAACCTGCATCTCTCCTTTCTCATCGGGTCTGGCTGGCTTTGCAGATTCAGTAGCAGAATTTTTCAAACTGTCTTTGCTGCAGTGTAAGAGCACTTCAACTACATACAGTGGGTCCAATTCACCGGAATTTGGCTGTTGAGAGTACAGAAAAAGAGCAGGTCTGCAGCAGTTGTTTTAAAATACAAGCAGGAATAAGTGAAAACCACATGATTTCTCCAACATTAAAGGTATGAAGTGAGCTACGTCTCTTTACAGAGTATCAGCTCAGTGTTGCAGTACATTCTGACAAGTCTGGTGAATTGATTGAAAGATCCTCCCCACAGAAAAACACACTTGAAAAAATTACCCTCCCCCATCTTCCCTTGCCGGAGTAGCCTAAAGTCTGCTTGAAGCTTTAGGTGCATCTGAATTCTCTTGTAGTTGTAGTTTGTTCAAAGTAAGCCAGTATGTTTTAAAACTAATGCATATTTGCATCATGCTAGCAGTATTGAAATTTGCATTAAAAAAAGAAATTATCCAACTCAAAATTTAGGGGATCTCTTTCACTTGCAGGTTTGCACATTCTAGTTTTCATGCACAACAAAGACCACAGAAAAATCTTTCAAGTATAACAGCTTGTATCTGTGGCAAGTGGAAAGCTGTGTCTTGCAGGCTGCATCTTTACATCCCCCAAACTTCACTCTTAACATTTGACATTCATTTAAAAAAACACAAATATGCAGATGCTCTGTTCAGATGTACTGTTCCCGAGGCCATAACCTTCTTTACACACTGCTTTAAAAAAGGCTGGCATTAGTTACTTGACTGGATCAATATGCACCAGGGTTGCTCAAATACACTCCTACTATAAACAAATATTTTTAGGACTTCGAACAGAACTAAGTTATAGGCCTAACACAAAAGGCAGACATCATCTTTTAAAATACCATGTGCAAATGCTTCCAAACACAAGAGAAAAAGAAAACATTATTTTCAAAATCCCATCTTAACTCAGTTCATTTTTTCTGGGCAATATTTTTCATTACAAATCTACAACATACTATTTTATTTCACTGCATGCCAACTAGCATTTTTAGGAGATTCTCGGAAGTGCTAGGAGAAACTGCCATAATAAACTCAAGAGAAAAGCAGGGTTATCCTGTTGTATAAGCTAAACAATTTCTTCAAGAAACACTAACTACTTGCTGGGGAAGAAACTCTTCCTCTGAATTGCAATCCTGCATTTGCAGAAAGCACTCAGCAATGCAGGAGATCCAAACCACTGCCACTCACTGAATTAGAACTTTAAAATACCCACATGTACCAGATCAGTATCCAACCAAAGCCAGGGAAAGCATAATGCTGACTTGAACGAAGCAGAGACTAAACTCATAGCTGCACAAGTGTGCTATAGAAAATACTGGAATGGAGATGCCTAGAAAATTATGAGAGGAAAAGAATATTTCTATCTGCGATTGTATTGTAAACTTATTAATAAAGCAGGAGTATAAAAAGCATTAACACCTGCTGTTAATACTACTCTCTTCACATTTACATACACCAACAGCTTTTAGGCAATGCTGCCTAGACATGACTCAATCTACAGCTGCTTTTTGAATGGTTAGTTTTTCCTTCCATGGGTTTCCTACAACAGTATAGGTACTAAAACCTTGAACAGCAACAGACATGTTTCTGTATGCAAGAATAAAAGGAAACTAGAACCCTTAAACCATTTGTTAGCCACAGAATTCTCTGTCATATCAAGTTTAAATGATTCTTTAATTCATGCTGCATCAATTCACATGTTTCAACAAGGACAAAATTAAGCCCTTTTTCGCAGAGTAGCGCAGGATTGGTTGAATTCTCAGGATTTTAGATTTGCCCTGAAACATCTCTTACTTCAAGTGCCTGTAAACAAACCAAATCAAGAAAGATGACTGTGCCCAGGAACCAAGAAGGACAGCACAGGTAACAAGTTCAGAGTCCCAGATTAGTAAAACTCACTGAAAATTCAGTGACCGTAACAGCACTAAAAGAGATGTTTGTGCAGGCAGTAAACATTATAAATATACAAGAATTATAATAATCTAAACAGGGAAGATGGAATTGCAGCATCTCAAATTTTGGTATCAATAATTTCTACGAAACAAAAATTTCATGTCTAAAACCAGGGATCAGATAATACTGATTATCAACAGTATCACTAGCTTACTGCTGACATGATCTAGTGGAAATAAAATTTCCCCCTCAAAAATAATTGTGTTTTTTATGAATTCCAAAGGACACAGGAATTTTGCTGCCTACTATAATGTAGAATATATAGCAAGCACCCCTGCTTGAGATAATTCTACTCTGAGTAACAGGAGGCAGGAAAGTGCTATTTGCACTGACAATTTTGTGAAACTAAGATGGAAAAGCATCTACACATAATTAATAATAAATATAACTGACACGACTTTCACATAACTGCATTTACTTTCACAGTGCAATGAACAAAGAGTATTGTGTGAAACACAGATATCCTGTAACCCTAAATTCATTATTAACTACATAGATTTCTTATTAGAAAAAGGAGTTAATTAGAAACTATGACACAGCAAAGAAAAAAGTTTGCAACTAAACTGGTAATATAGACTGAATTCAATGTAATTCCTAAAAGCAAACCCAAAGAACTATTCAGTTTAGAAGTGGATGAAGGCTTAAAGATACAGCAAAAGTAATACCACTCCAGTAGTAATTAAGTATACTTGTATACATTAAATAGTAATGGAGAATGACATCTGTGTCTCAGGACAAAAATGCTTTGAATAGACACTAAAATGGGTAAACAACAACTTCTCCAAGTAATTTGTTTTGCCTCTGCTCATAGAAACTAGTCTTTTCATACTGACTTTAAAAGTTACATAGCTTTAAGTTTGTTCCTTAATTTCCAGCACCTATTGTCATTCTTTCCACACACTCAGAAGGAAAAATTCAACCCAGCTGCTAGAATTCAACCCAGCTGCTAGAATGACTTAATGAAAAAAGTGCTGCTGGAGCCACATCCATCTCTTGCAAAACAGACTATAATTTCAAAGCCAATATCCAAACCCAGAGCTTTATACAACAGTGAGGCAGGCGAGACAGAGAAGGCAAATAGATATGTGAATAAAATAGGACACAGATAGAAGAACTGCCTCCAAATGACACAGAAGTTGGCAATTTTATAGAGAAAGCTGAGACTAGGGGGCGACCTGGTTTATTACTTGTGTGTCTCTATGAAAAAAGCAATCTACAAGCAATGATTTAAGCAACAGCAGTAACGGTCCAGTTTTTCAACTTGAAAGAGTAAAGAAATACAACTTTCAAAAGGAAGATGGAAAACCAGAACAAAATCTATTTTAGTAAGTTCTGTATGCACACATTTTTTTCTCATTTCCTCTTTAATCAATATATATTAGAAAAGCACCAAAAGGTGCAACAATGAACAGATGCCACCAGAAGTTAACAAAAACAACTTTGCATTTAGACCTAGCAAATAAAGCCAATGCTCTCCTGATAAAATTATAGCCAAAATGCTACTGCAGAAAACTATGCTTTTAACTTAAGTTTTCACTCATAGAGCAGAGCAGCTACTCAAAACATTTCTGAAAGGGAGACCAACACATCATCTAAGGATTATGCAGAGACCAACTCTGAAAATGCATTTCTGAAAGTCTGGCTTCTATTGCATCACTGGCCTCTGTCTTTTCTTCCAAATGTCCTCAGATCCATTTCTATTGTTTTGCTCTCTTTGTATTTTAATTTTCCAACTCTATGGCAACGTGTCAGAGGACAATCAATTCCATGTCTCATGCACTAATTTAAGACTCAAGGCACAATTTTCCAGTTTAAGATAACCTTCTTTATAGAGCTGAATGTCAGTCTCCCTGTTCTCAGTTCTCAGTTAGGGTTTCTATAGATTTTCTGAGAGAAAATAATACAGTATCTCATGAACAGGTTAAATTAGCACTGACAACGTCTCAGAAACAACTTAGTGTGAAGCATTTTCAGTGCTACCTAAATGCAAGTATTTCCTCCACAAATATGTTAAAAACTGAACAAAAGACTTGGAGTTTTCTCCATCTTCTATAGCTGTATTTCCATACACTTTCACTTCAGGAAGTTCAGAGCTTTTTGTAAATTTGGGGTAAAAGAAAATTTTTTTCCTTTAAGAACTATAAAGAAATAGGAGTTTTTATCTTATTCTCAGAAAAAATAGGTATTTTGGTAATGGAGAGAATGTGTATTTTACCTTAACATTTGATTTCTTAGAGAAATTAACAACCACTCCCCATCCGTAGTCATCACCTTCATTCTTCACCTGGAAATATTACAAGAGGTTATAATATTAACACATATAACAACATCCTAGCAAGCACAACTTTTTGTAGTTTTGATATTTACAACAGCAGTCATGGACTACTATTCATCATGAAAACAGTGATTCTTTTAATGCATTACTGCATGCTTAGCAAAGAAACAAGTCAAAATTGATGTTTAGTGTGATGCACGTAATTTTTCAAGATGGTAAACTGGCAGACACAAATGAACCTTGCAAATTTCACAAATGGGTAGAAATGAAAAGCAAAATAAAAGAAAAATCAAACTACCTTTATTAGTCTTCCTGGCTGTAGAAAGGGCAAGCAGTACTTTGGTTTGTGAATATACTCTTCAATATCTTTACCCAGTTTTGCAAGTTGCTGGCGGATTCTGTAGTATATCACCACATTTTCTTCATTGGGAATGACAATTTTGTTGTACTGTGCTTCCAAATTATTGACTTCTATAATGAAAAGCAAAATCTCATGAAAATTAATAGCTTCACACAGATTGAGAAATCAGTCTGAGGAATCACTTTCAGATCTCCATGACTAATATTTTGTGACCACTTTTAATTTTCTACTTAGTATTACTTTTCTATTTAATTTTCTACTATTTCTCTACACTAACCCATTCTCTGGAAAGTCAGAAATCTGTAAATTTGTCCCCCGAATTCTATTTATAGAGAATTAAATACCAATATTATTTTCTTAAAATAAACAAGCTTGAGAAACTGGAAACAGCTTGACATTTGATTATCCAGGAATAACTGACTTAAATTTGCACAAGAGTCACATTTAAACTTGCAATGATTTTGTAGGAAAGTATTCAATGCCTACCACTGCTTTTCATATCCTCCTACAAAAATAAGCTTGCTCAAAAACATCTTCTAAAAAGATGTCTTTCAACAAGAGGGGAGCTGTTAGAAGATGTTCTTGCTAACTTTTTTTAGGCTCTGATTTATCAGTTGAAAATCAGTATTTTCTTCCTCGAATATTTTTACACCTGATTTAGGCAAATCAGTTTTTATTCTAATCAGTATGATTCATTCTATCATTCTGGTACTACCACCAGCAAACTTATTATAAAAATTATATACAGATTATAAAAATCTCTTTTTCCTCTCTACCAACCCATCCTCTTGCATGGTACTTTTGAATGGTCATAAGTGGCCCAGACATCCCACTTCACTGAGACTTCAGAGACAACTCAGGGAAGTGCTCCTTATTTTTACCTGCCAATTTTTAAAAGAAGTAAGCCATCCATTCATACATAGCCATGACATATTTTCTTCCTTAGTCTAAGTCGTCAATACTCTCCTTTGTGTTTGTAATTGCAGCTGAATGCCCAGTATGGTGCCAAAACTGAAACTGTCCAAGAACTATGAAAAATGTTCTTCAGCTCCATTTTTCTATTTAAACAGCAATGCTCTTTCACACTTTTTCTCTTAACATTGAATTAACAAACGAACAGATGAACTGCTCATTAATGACAATTATCTCTCATGTTCTTAAGAGTCTCCTGGATTAAGTTTTGAAAGAGGCCTCACTCTCAAACACTGGCTGAAATCTCCAAAAATTGACTTTGGCTCATGAAAATTCACTATTCAAGGATCATGGCTCAAAATGCAGTTACTCAGTGGAGTGTAAATAACGTCCCAGATCTCTCTGAATTTTTCTTTGTATTGTAATTAAATGTTTCTTACCTACATTACTCTGAATGCAGTGTGCTTAAGTTCTTTTTACAGATTGCACTGAGATATTAAGAGGTGGAAGACTTTACTCCCCTAGATTTTTCTTCCCTGCATCTCAAATGAGCCATGGGAATTTTTAAATTGTTTTTCCTTCTTCCTGCGCTATACTTTAGCAATGTGACAATCATTCTTGTCTGACTCACAGAGGAAAGCTCTCTTCATAAACTGATGAGCGCCTATCATTATGGGTCCTAAGAACAAGACAGCAACAGATTGTGCAGTGGCAACTGTTGGCAGGGAAGACAAAAACTGCACAGGTAAAAACTCCTACGAGCATAATAAAGTCTACCTACCCAACCTCACCATGTTTTATACCTATGCACATGAGAATATGCAGCAATACTTACTTTCCACTATTTCTGGAATAGTTCTGTAATGCTGGAACTGATAAAAGGATTTTTCTAACATGTATTCAGGGTTAATTTCCTCTACTCGAAGTAAGTTCAATACCATGTTGTATGTCAGGTGAAATGCACTGTTCAAGGGATCAGCTGAACCCTGAAAAAGATACAAGAACATTTTCCATTTGAAAAAAAATATTAATTGCAGCATGTAACATATTGGATAAATCATGATGCAGTATTGTATATGAAGAGCTGCTTTGATGAATTGCACAATTTGTCTTGTATTTAGATTACATGTTTCAAAAAATCCTGAACAATTTCATTATGCTAAACAAATTTATTATACATGTAAAAGTATTTATACTGTACAGATACTTATCACAGCTAGGATATTATAAATGATATTTGAATTAAAATTTCAGGTGAAAAATTTAGATGTTTCCCATAGTTTACAATTTGGATTCCATTATCTTAACTTTAAAGTAACAGTTACTTAACTATTTAAAGCAATACATTATTTTAATACTGAAAAAAATCTTAAGGTCTTAAGGCCTACTGATTACATTGGTATCTTGGGAACTTTCTTCAAAAATAAGTAATTGGCAAACTCTTTAACTTGAATTATGTCTCATTATGAAATTAATGTAATTTGCACGTAGCTTGAGCGAAATTGTGAACCCTCCTCTGGACGTGGTCCTCAGCACCCTGCTCTACATGACCCTGACTGAGCCATGGTTTTGGAAAAGATGACCTTCACAGATCCTTTACAACACCCACCATTCTGGGAAGTTAAATTTTTTTTGCAATGTGGTATGTTACAGGTATTTTGATTAACCTAAGATGAAAGGATGCTGAGAAAGCATTGCACCATTACCTTCTTTACCCGTTCTTATTTTTTAAGAATGTCTACTACTGTCCTCTGTCAAAAAAGGATACTGGACTAAGTAAATGCATTCTGTGGCCTGATTCATCATTGGCTGTTAGTATGTTTTATCCAAGAGGACTACCTTGTTATCATAAAAGACCAAACATTCAGTTGATATGGACTAAAAGAACAGTTATTCAAAGAACAAACAAAACCCTTAAACAGCGTCAAAAGAAGATCTAGAAGAGATGGACACACAGCCCCCCCAAGCAAGGACAAGCCTGAGAAACTGTCTCTCACGTAAATGTCAGCACAGAAGGCCATCCTGACACACCAAATCACTGAAATCAGATGAGAGCCGACACTCGGAAAGAACCAAACTGCCCGACTGTGGTGCATAACCTTCACTCAAGTAGCACCAGCATCAAAGGAACAGTCCTTCAGTAAGGATACAAGGGAAATTCAGGACTTATGAAGTAGAAAATGACCATTTGTGCACAACTAAAGGAGTGGAAAGCAGAAGTAACGGATAGCTGGACAGAATACAGCAGAACAGCAACAGAAATAGGCTTTTTATAAAACCAAGATAAGATTTCACAAACATTTCAGAGCTCTTTGAAAGTGTTAACAAGTACATGGATTATCACACTTCCTTGATTCCTGAAATGCTTATGACCTTACACTGACCTCCAACAACGTAACATAATTAAGCATTTAAGGGATTTTTAAAACAAAACTCTTGTGAATTACTGAATAGAAAACCAGTGCAATTTCTGTGTTCTGCAAAACAAAATTTCCCACAGACTCAAAGAGGGCTGGACTTATAAGAAATGTAAAAAGGCAAAGATAGAAAATTACCAAGGTCTACTAAAAGTTGTACTAGATGTCTGAAGCAATCCACAAATAATGTATGATAAGGAATAAAATGGCAAGTGAAATCTAATGTGAAAGTATAATAAAAGACAATGGGCAACTGTTTGCAATGTTTTCATACTTCTCTTTCTTTTAAAATAATGTATATATGAAATATAAGAGATTCACTAGACAAGAACTATCATTTCAACATGGCCTATGAGTAAATTCAGTTATGATTAAACATTTTAAATAACAACTAAAATGTAACAGGAAGATAAGGATGTTTCAAGACATATTTTTCATGCAACTATATGACTGCTAAAGTTCCACATATTCTATTAGACATTTTAGAAGCTCAGAAAGGCTGATGCTACAAAACACGCAACTCTG
>VZRX01003057.1:110993-131308 GCA_013398075.1 Notiomystis cincta
CACTTCTCAAGATATTTGAAGCTAACTTAACAGAAGCACACTTTCAAGTTTTCTAAGATCTGGGTTATTTGATGTATGTAAAAGAATGACTGGATTAAGCTGAAAATGTTAAAAATCAAGAATGTAACCATAAACAATTCACTACATAAATAATTAAGTCAAAATCCAAAAAAAGTACACGGATACAAAAACTATAGCTGCTATACAGTGTTCCCTGTTTAGCTGCCAATAATTTCAGAGCAGATCCTCTTCTTAATACAAACAAACAATCCAACAGGGGATTCAGTATCTACTGGTATGACCATTTCTTGCCCACATAAACTAGAAAGATAAAAAGATTGGGATGAGGAAGACTGGTGCATGGAATTGATACAAACAGTATTTTTTCCTTTTTTAAAATTACTTCTAAGACTTGGAAGCCTTGTCTAACTCAAGATGTGTGCGCTGTCATTGCTGCATAATGGCATGTAGTGTTGAGCAAGACATACATTTGGTAAGGGTTACTCTCTCTGTTCTCTCTTACAGCAGGACAAAAATATTTACATTTTAAAATCTGTTCCCATGAAGAAAGAGAGAGGAACAAATTCTGCACATAACTTTCTTGCTCCCCAGCCTATCATGGGAACATCAAATTGCAAATACTGTCTGAAACTAACTAATCTGCAAAGCAACAATAACATATCTTTCATAATGATGAAACTAGATAGAATATAGGACACAATTTACACCGTTTTGGTCCAGTGACAGTTTCATTTACTTATCAGTGCTTCCAGAAATAAGCTGAATCAATGAGTTTCCAAAAAGGAAATAACAAAACACTTCACAAAAAGAACAAAGAACAGAACAAACTGATCATCATTAAAAGATATTTCTTTTTTTTTTCATAAGGGGAAAATAAGTACACTTAGCTGTCTGTAACAGTCATTGTTAAGAACTTCTATTAAAACCCTCATTAAATAAAACCACAGGTGACTGCTTGATATATCTGTAAGACACCTCTTGTGAGATAACAACATGCTTTTTCCATGCAAATACTACCTTCTCAACTTAGTTTTGAAGACAGAAATTTTCAGACATTTTCCCTCTCTAATACAGTAGGCTACTGTTGTAGCCATCATTAGTTTTACTTCAGGCTGGTAACTCAAAGTTCTGGCCTTCTACTTGTTTTTGGAAAAAACGAATGTTATCTCTTCAATAAGAATCTAGCTGAGATCCTCAACTATGTTTTTTGCCACTATAGGTATCAGGACAATGATATATTTATTTTACGACATTTTACAAATTCAGTAAATATGCAGTATGTTTTAACTTAAAGGAAAAGTGTGCCCTAGCAAAGACTATCTACTTCTATGAACTGCTAATACAAAAATAAATTTTAAAAAGTACCTTTGTTGTCTGTTCATCTCAAACTTACCCTTTTTAAGAATAAGAAGGCAAAGAAAAAAAACCTAGCTTAGACAGCCAAAATGCATTCACATTCGTAGTGACGAGTTCACCAAAGTAAATTTCCCAAAAATTTGGAGCAAAACTGCTTTCCACAGACTGAACTAATAAAACTTGAAGTATTTTGTGGTATTAACAAGCAGCAACCACAATTAATAAATAATAATACCCATTAGCTCAGTCCAACAGGCTCTCAAAAATCCTGAGGTGAGGTTCAAGAATGACAAACCAGACACACATCATTTGATGCGCCCCATTTTCCTACATTTTGGTTGCAAACATCAGCAAGAACAGCTATTTCCTGTTCTCTTCCATCTGCTGACTTGCATAATTATATACAAAACTGTGACCCTGTTCATAAAGGTGCGTGATTATCCATTTCCCTGATCTCTGTGATTTCATGCTAAAATCTTGTTGACTTTAAGGCAATTTTAAATGAAGGTTAAAGGCTAAGTACCTTCCTGAATCAAAGCCTGGAAAATTCCTGCAGTGCATGCTTCATAAGGACAAGAAAAGGTTGGCAGTTTTCAGTAAAAACAATTCTTTCACATTAAAATTATTTTAATTTAAATACAGTTCAAGAAGTATCCAAAATACATGTTTCATTGTGATTCTCACCTACGTCACAACTTTAGAAGAACATTTTAGTGTCCTCAACCACTAGCCACAATCTATTACTTTAGATTTTGCAATGTCTTTTCCAACAAGTATTAGTGCCAAGCTTCAGCTGAAGTATTTCTCTCCTGATGTAGGATTTGGTAAATTTCTCAGCTCCTGAGGTTTTTTTCCCCTCCCAGAAGTAACTTCTGAGTCAAACCAAAGTACCATAGTATAATTAAGATGGCATGCTAAGCTGATGTTTGCAGAGAAAACGATTGAAATGTATGAACTGCTGTCATGCTTATTTGTCTGGTACAATAAAACAATTTAAGAATTAAAATAAAATGCAAGAGATTTCTAATAGCAGCATACAGGTTAAATAAGGCCAGTAGAGTCAGCTCTATAAAATGAAGGCCCTGCCCAAGAACTAGATGTAGCTAATGGAGTATCTCCTACAGCTTGGCATTGAGGCACTTTATGTTCCATAGGTGAAGGACAAGAAAGCATATTAACCTATTTTTTACCTTGGCAGATGAATGTATTCCTGTATCAGGAACAGTGCAGCCAGGAGAACGGGGTAAAGCATTGGCATTGGTGAGGTGACACCTCAGAGTCTTGTGTTCAGTTCTGAGCCCCTCACTTCAAAAAGGACTTCAAAGTGCTGGACTGTGTCCAGAGATGGACAGTAAACTAATGAACCACCTAGAAATCAGGTCTTATGAGAAACACCTGAGGGAGCTGGGGGTTTTTATCCTGGAGAAGTGGAGGCTCAGGGGAATCCTCATTGCTCTCTAAAACAGCCTGAAAGGAGGTTGTTAGTAAGGTGGGGTTGAGTATCTTCTCCCTGCAGGGAGAAGACCCAAGGAAGGGTCTTAAACTGAGACAGGGGATATGCAGATTAGATATTAGAAACAATTTTTTCACTGTTAGGGTGGTCAGGCACTGGAATAGGTTACCCAGGGAGTTGGTGGAGTGTTTTAGAGGTGTCTGTATCTGGCACCTATCTAGTTTACCATATCTAGCATGGTAAACTGGTTTAAGGCTTGCACTGGTAAATGCTGGGTTGACAGTTGGACTTGATGATCTTAAAGCTCTCTTCCAACTTTGATGATTCTATGTTTTCTTTGAATTTTTCAGTCTATCTTCTCCGTGATGGAGTAAGTAGATGCAAAGCACTGACAGGCTCAAATTCAAAGTTCAGAAACCTACTTATGTAGCACATATTCTTTCAGAGTACCATCATCCATTCTGGTAACATAATTAGGTCAAGATTTTTGTCTTTTAGAGACATAACAAATTCTCACTGTTGAGAAACTCAACTCTCTGTAGGAATACATCCTTGTAGCATGGCCAAGTTCAAACTGGAGATGCTGCACTGATTTCAAAGGCTATCTAGCATCAAGAAGAAGCTTTACAATTCCTACCTAAACTAACAAATACAGCTAAAGATTTTAAGGAAACAAAAAAAATTTCCAATCAAATACTTCTTAGCATAATGCAAATGTACAAATACAATTTACCAGCCTCAGAAAGCTGCCCCTATAATGCTGTAAGCATTTAAGTTTACAGATTCATGCAAGTCACCAGTTTACTAAATACTCAGTGGTCAAGTAAATGCTAAGTATAAACAAAGAAACTTAGTTAGACTGCAGAAGACAAATGTACATTACTGAGTTTCAGAAATATTTACAAAACTCCCTTGTAAGAAGTCCATCTAAGAACGGAATGCTGAATGTAGGTCTGGAGAACTGTACACAATGTCGCAAGGAGCGGTGCCACAGCCAAGCAGCCCAGCTGCAGCAAGGCTGCTGGTACCAACACGCTCAAAGCTCTCGCTCCGCCGACCGCGGCGGGAGGCCGCTGACAACCGGACTCCTCCGTGTTTTGCTCTAGTGTTCAGGAAATGGTTGGGATCACACACCCATGATGGATGAAAAGCTATGACAAAAATGTTCTATGTGAATGTTCTATCATTCTCAATATGGCTGATTTATTTCTTCTGGAGTTTTTCCTATAAATCTTTAGCTTATCCTGAAAGCAAAATACCACCAACTAGGCATGACCACGACCTTACTACCAATGAATACCGTCAGTAAATAAAACCTGAGACATACTTAATGATGGCTATGAATTGTAAATATAGAAGAAATTTTAGCCTGTATAGATTTTCTTGGCCTGTTTGACATGCAATTTCCTCTAGACACTTTGTATTTAAGAAGGAAAATAAGAAGGGCGGTTTTTTTATACTGTACTGCTCATTTCATAAAAGGTTACTTTTACTGCCTTTATAGCAATTGGCTAAATAGTTGCAGAAGCTGCAAAAACATCAATAATTTCATTTTAGCCACTTCTGATCTTTTTCAGGAAAATCTAAAATTCAGTCTTTGCTCACAAACGAAGTAGTGTCAAAAATCAATGGAATATATTAATTCATTTAGATCAGTGGACAAGAAGCAAGATATAACATAGAATGCAAAATCCATTTTTTCCCCATTTGTTTCCTCATAATTCAAAAGGGGGGAAAATCAAAGGTCTTGTACTTTCAATGAAGAAAATATTCTTTATTATTTCCTTAAAATCTAGACACAAACCCCAGAAGTAGTAACAAAAAGAAAGTAAGTGATCTACTACTTCCTTTTCTGTCTTAATTAATTCAGATTGAGTCCTATAGTTCTCAAACTATTGAATTTCCAAACTTTAAAAAAACTCACCTACTGAATGGGAGAGTTTATAATCTCTTAAAGTATGAAGGTAAATACTTGAAATAGCATTTGTTCCTAAGCTATTAAAAACTATTTCACATAAATTAACTGCTTTGGGGGACTTTTTTATAAATACTATATATAAGGATTCTTTCTTGCTTCTCTCACTTTGTATATCCTGCTCTTTGTTTTTCAGCTGTGGAAGTACAAACATGTAAAACCTTTTTAAAAATACCTGTGACACAAAATTATTTCTGTTTTCTTAAACAGTCTTAAAATCTCAAAAAAACAGTTAAGAAACTTAGCCTTCATACATCTCAGAGATGTAAACGTGCATTGAGAGTGCATGTGAAAAAATAAATATATGTACACTCCACTTAGAAAACACAAACCAAATCAAGACTGAGAAATTAACACAAAACTTAATGCTACTATACATGAGTATTTATGAAATTTATTTCACTGATTTCTGGTTAGTTAGCCATAATGCAGCTTTCGTGAAAATTCTAACTTTAAGAAGGTAAATACTACCTTGAAGTATAAAAGGTACATGTAATGCACATATTTACAGATATAATATATTATGGATTAACAGGTAGCACTGACAGATCAAGACACACAACAAAGAACCCACATTTGCATAATTAACAGCAGCCAGTACATACTTTCCCCCTTGTTCTTTATTTGCCTGAAAAAAAATTAGCATCTCGGGTTCTTTTGGCAACAACTACATGCCTTTTGTTAACGTAACTTGATGCTGACTTGAGATGATTCCCACAATTTATACTTAGACTAGTAATACTGTAAATGCTGTTTTAACACAAACGACCTGCTATTTGCACCAAGGCTACAAGCTCCTAAACAGAGCACAGTGTAACTCCTCAAGTTTTTAGTTTTAACATGTGTGCACAATTAATGTAAGCAACCTAAGACAGGCAACTCACAAAAAATGATTATATTTCTTCGTGGTTATTTTTGTTACGGAATTTAAACAGAAGTGTAATTGGTACAGTATTTCATATTCAAATTATAAAGCAAGAGGGTATTAGTATAACAATTTGTAACAACTCTCATTACAGTTTCAGGAAGTCCGGTAATTTAAAGCCCATCTCAATCACGAGTGATTTTTTTCAACCTCTTAATTTCCAAGCTTCAACATTTTCTGCAAGAACTATCAATTCCTCTGTAGCTGATTTTAGCATATTGACAGTCGTTTCACTCTTCTTTACTGTATGTACTTCATTTTTGCATGACCTTGTCCATTTTGTCTGTCATACTGACAGTCCATGAACAAAGTTTTATTTCATCACAGAACCAAGAATTTAATAATTCTTGTGAAAGCTCAAACTTTTTACTAGTTTAGCATAACCCTTAAACTCACTGTAGTCAGCAAGAAACAAACAGAATACTGCAGTAGTGCTACCATTAGAAAACAGCATAGAGTTCTACTTGTCCAGCCTGTCCTTTTATACAGAGAAGGATGATATTGTACAAATGTACTACTGTACAAATGATATTAGTCTTTTAATTTTGTTTAACAATAGAAACTCCCATGAGAATTAACTGAAAAGCTACTTTTAAGAGTTGTCATCTTCTACCTGCATGATATTCTCATCAAAGGTGAATAATTTTCTACATAACGTTACTCAAATGAGTGTAACCTTGTTGGGATAATAGAAACAAAATAATGTCTCTCCTACCTTCAAAAGCTGCTTGCCAATTGTTGGACTCATTTTTTCATCCACCATAAGAATTACTATTCCTCTGTCATCCATACCTCGGCGTCCTGCACGACCTGACATTTGAATGTATTCACCTGAGGATATCTATGATAAAATGAGGAAATGAAATTAACAAACATCAAGAAAACAGCAAGAGCATATAAAGTGCTAATTGCAATTGCACAGTAGAGTGACATCATGTACAACAATTACCCAAGAAGAGTTATCTAAGTTATCAAAGAGTTATCACA
Source organism: Notiomystis cincta (assembly GCA_013398075.1). Taxonomy (NCBI): domain Eukaryota; kingdom Metazoa; phylum Chordata; class Aves; order Passeriformes; family Notiomystidae; genus Notiomystis; species Notiomystis cincta. The sequence continues at coordinate 117,711 of VZRX01003057.1, forward strand.
GATTGACTTCATTATCATAATTACCAAGAAGCAACAATATAAATCTCTGAATAACGTAAGCCAGCAGTAAAAGTTAATTAATGCTCTTATAGCTCCATATCATGGTGTATCGTTTTAATACTCACAAAAACCATTTTACTAATGTCTTCTGTAATGGAAGGCTGCTGAGCATGGTGATACAATAGACCTTCAACATACAGATAATGCACCTGCATCATCTTCAAATAATTTATCATTTCATTTCAATTATTCAAAAGTAACATTAATATACTGATACTTGTAAAAGGAGTATTTTTATGCCTCCTAACTGTGAAATGGAAGAGTTTATAAGCAACTGGGACAGTTCTGAGGCAGCTACAATTGGTTACCTACAACTCAGCAAGTTATAAAAAAGGGTTTTTGTCATCTGGGGAACTGCATTCTCAAAAACTCCAAGTTTCACTTTAAGTCAGATTTCAAAAACTACTTAAGCAAACTGTGCTAAACAATTTCAAAAGTTCAACACTTCTTACATGTATCTTACAGACATGCAATCAGAGTGAATAGGGAAACTGAATAGCCCAAACTAAGACTGAAGAAACGTTTACTTCATAATGCATAGGTCAAGTCACTTGTCCTGTTCACCACAATTTTCCCACCTTTGAAGGATGAGCCTTGGTTCTTATAAAGCCTTGCTGCAATGACTTGAAAGACCTCATTATTAGTTTAAGTAAACCACGTGGTTTTAATGTCTAAAAATTAATAATTATGCCAAAACTTCTGCTGTAACAAAACAATACTCTCTCAAGGTAAATGACCTCTTGTGTCTGTCAAAAATAGTGATCACTATAATAACATATGAAGCCCGTTTATCCTCCACAGTTCTCTGATACAGAATAAAACATCTGGGTCTCACAGTCACAGAAAAAGTGCGCAGAAGTCTTAGTCTAATTCAATGTCTGCTGCCAATTTGTATGATTCCATTTTGATGTATCTGGTTAAGCAATCTCATGGATAATCTGAGGAACTTTGTCTTCAGAAATTTGTGTGTTAACTATAAATGGATTAGACACAAAGATTTTTGAAAGAAAAAGTATTTTCTACTACACTGAGGTGAACACATCAAGGGTAAATTTAATCCTAATAAGGTTTAAATAATTCAGTTATTCTACAGAACCTCTTTATCACTTACCCATCGGAAATCTTTCCCATCAAATTTACTGGCACTTGTAAACAGCACGGTTCTGGCTGGCATATTAATTCCCATAGCAAAAGTCTCTGTTGCAAATAAGGCCTAAATAAACAGACTGAAGTTAAGCAAGCAGACAAAGAAGATCTCAAGCAAACATGAAAACAGTCAGAGATTGCTACAGAAGACCTCTCTGGATTTTAATGTATTTGTAAGTCAATACAGAAAACACAGGTATATTCAATACTTAAAATCTGGACCAAAATAATCTTTCTGTCTTCCCTTATTTTTCCTGGGAAAGCATGAAAACTGAATAGATGGGACCATGTGAAAGACTCCAAAAGAAAACATAATGGAGTGCAAATCATATTAATAAATAATAGTTATTAATTCCAATATTTAAGTTTGCAAGGAGAAAATAGGAGTGAGCTACCAAAAAAACCCACCAAAACTTTCACCTAAGGTTACATTTTCCTGAGTATTTGTCCTCAGAACAATGAGCTTGGTAAATGTCCACAATCATTTACAGAAGCAAGGTGTAACACAAAATAGTTGAAGAAAATATTTAAGTTAGACACTAAGTTGAAATACTTGTGAATAAAATCTGGGACATTTAAAACTACAGCTGCAATTGAATAGATCTCCACTGCAATACTAGCAAACACCCTGAGCTAAGGCATACTTCTTGGATTTTCAGGATTACCAGACATGTATTCACAACAGTGAACGAACTACAGATGGACATGAAATATACCTTTATTAGGCCCTCTGAGAAAAGAATTTCTATGGTTTCTTTTAAGATAGGAAGCAAACCACCGTGATGAATACCAATTCCTCGCTTCAGAAGGGGAAGCACATGTTCAACCTGGGAAGAAACACAGAAAAGATGAGCAAACAAATTTTAGCATTTGTTACTAAAACTTGTATGGAAAGCCCCAACACTGCCCTTAGTGTTCATGTAATTCACTATTTCCCAATTTAAAACAAAATAACTATCCCTTCAACCTTGGAATATTCTGCTTAGAAGCTTGTATTTTTCCATTGTAAAGATGGGAAAACATCACTATGCTTAGTCATTATACAATAAATTAGATTGCAGATACATCAATGCAACTTTTTGAAAGCCACAGCAATCAATAAATGCTAAGTGCATACTGCACTCTCACTTGAACTATTTCCAGACTGTTTCAACCCAGGTCTACCTCTTTATAAACTCTTATGTTTATTTAGAAACGTAATTGGAAAAAATAAAACAAGAGGTAGGAACTCCACTGTTAATTCTGACATCTGCTGGAATTGCAACTGGAAAGAATCCTTATCACCTCTTTCATAAAAAGAAGCAATGCAGGAGATACTAAAACCCGGGGAGATTAATGAAATTATCCATTATTTTATAATTTCTGTACCCTCTACAAAACACCCCAGCTTCACAAGTTGCAGAAAACAGGACAGCAGTAATTCAATTCTATTCAAAAGAAGCTTATTCAATCTCCACTTACCTGAGGAAGCTTTTTGTCTTCATCTGAGAGACAATCAATTGCATTATTGAAGACTTCTTCAACCATTTTTTTTTCTTCATCTAAGAAGGCAATTTGTAAGTTATTACAAAATGTGGAAGGCTAATACCAGATATAAATAAAGTGATACCACATTCTAGTATTTACAAAAGTGTACAAAAAAAATTGAGTGGAACCCTGTGAAGTCTACACAAAACCACCCACACGTGTGCCAGACAGTCAAGACTTGAATAAGCCTAGAGGAGCCAAATAGTAACCAGAAGCAGATGATCAGGAAAACTAGAACAAACCTTTCAGAATACTGCAAACTTCAGCCACTTCCAAGCTTGGCATTCACGAGTCTTAGGTGCTCCCTGCCTATTTCATAAACCTCCCCTGTTTCTCTTCTACCTACAGGTCCCTGTCTACATGGACATAGAGGCTCTTCCCTGCTAACTCTAAAAGTTTACACCCTTTCCACTAAGTAGTATGAATATCAAGACTATATACATTCAAAGGTGTGATTCTGAAGAAAACATGAAAATGCACTTCTGCATTTACACATATCTTTTAATTTTCTTACAGAAACACCTGCATTATTCTGCCACACTGAACCAAAATATGCAAAGACTGGAGCAAGAACGCAGGCAAGAACCTGAACAGCTCAGGAACATGAAACAGTACACTGATTTACACCAAATTCCTTATTTTATGTTAAAACTCTTTAGATTTCCAAGAAGCAATAAGCTTAAATTTATTTTCAAAGCTTGGTCTTAGTCCAAGATGAAAAAAAATCTTATTTATTTACCTTTTAGTTTCTACTTTGAGACATGAGGGGAAGGAAAGAAAGAGAAGTGGATTGCTTTGTCTAATAAGAACAGTGTACTGGTTTGTTACACAGTTGTTTGAACTTTGAGAGTATACTATTTTTCTAACGAATGTAACATGAACATTTTGGAAAATACTTATGTTATGATCAGTCTTCTCCCATTATAGAAAGAATTTTCTAGGAACTCTTGTGTTATTATTACAATAAACAGCATACTGGAGCAAGAATTAAAGAGTTTAAAAGCGATGAACAGCTTGACATTGGGATGACCAAATGCTCTGTGCACCAATACCTTCTGACTGAATACACCTTGAGGTACCAGCATAATAAATCAAAAAAGCAGTGTATATTTTCCTTTTGGTTTTACACAAAATATTCAACAGGAAAAGTAATATTTCACATCAAACTATATCTGTGAATAAAATTCAACTGTATTTATCTGTACCTGTATTGAAATCTAACTTTGTCATCTGAAGTGCATAGGCTTCACAGTCTTTCTTACTGAAGCTGAAAATAATCACAGGCTGGAAATTTCTTTCCATGATCATCTTCACTATCTTAAAAACATTTGAAGGACCTGCAGGAAGATTATATTAATTTAAATTAAATTTTACATCAAAAAAGTATTACTTATGGAGTAACTGAGACACAAGCACAACTTGAATAGAACTTTGAAAAAATTTTATACCAAAAATTAACTCAGAATGGGTTCAAACTCACCTTTCGTTCCTCCTTTCCTGCCTTTCTGATCCCCTTTTGCTAAGTCTCCTGCATCTCTAAGCACTTGCATTGCAGTATTAAAATTATCTTCTCTGAAATCTCCCTAGATGTAAAACACAACCTTTGTAAATAGTCACTTACACAGCCCATTTAAAAATACTCAGTGCTTTGCACAGCCAGTACCATTAACCATATGTACACAGGTAGAAGGACAAAAACAACGCATAAGCTATCAAGAGAGTTTACTAAAACAGTGTCACAGCTCAGAATTACATTGGTGTGTCTCTGAGGTTGCTGCTCCTTGTTCTATCCACCATGCCAGACCTACTGAATGACACAGTACCAAAACTGACTTTTAGGAATCTCCACATAAGACCTATCTTCAAGTGCAGCACTACTGTTTATGTCATTATCTACTGCGGAGTGAGCTAATAATAAATTTTAAACAAGTTGTTAGTTCAAAAACACCTAAAGAAAAATATTTTGCCCCCTCGACTAAAGTCAAATTTACATGCCACTATATTTCCTTTTGAGCAAGAAACAGTAAGTAAAAGGAACATCAACTACTTTGCAGATTTGCAGAAAGCAGCATGCATTTCAGAAAACAAGCAAGGATGTGGGCACTTAAGACATCTCAGGGAAGTATTACTCAGTTGATTGCATGACATTAGATAATAAAATCAATTTCTTGTGTAAGACTCCAAAAATCTAAAAGCAATTCAGTGATCACCATTACTCACTTGTACTTAATTTTAACAAAAACATCCTTTATATAATCTATCCAAATTTTTCCAAACCTCAAGCTTTTGACTGTTGAGTGAGGAAAACAATCTTTCAAACAGACTGAGCACTCCTTACATTTTCGTCAACGACCAAATGGAGTCCATCTCCTCCTGCTGGAAATATATAATGCTGCAGTGGAGTGGGTCGATAGTCGGTGTAAATCACATGGCAAGGCTAGAAAGAAAGAATTCACATAAATATTTTATAATTGCATTGTAATATCACTTGCTTGATGGAAAATCCAATACATTACTATTAAAATACAACTTTCTAAAAACCAGAAAGTAAGGTTTTCAGAAACTAAGGTAACAGATTTTCTTTCCTGAATATGGATTTTGTATTACTGACATTGCTTAAGAACATGAAAGTTTGCAAATGTTTTAGAACACAACTTGGTTACAAAAATTCTTTCTCATGAACGTAAAAAGATAGACAGCAGTTCTTTCTGCATTATTAGACAGACTTGAAATATTAACACCTTCTGAAATCAAAGGAAAACCTGTTAATACAAATTTTGTAAAAAAACCCTTAACTATTACGAAAAAACCTAAGAAAGACTCACAGTAGACTTTCATGAGCATTTGAGGTTTTAATGCATCAAGAAAGCTTGTTTAGGAAAAAATGACAACCACTTCCTTTAAGACATTAAATACTACATAAATCTGCTTTTAAAAAACCCACAGTCTAATAGTCTGCAACACAAAGTCAAAGTTTTGTGCCAAGCTTAAATAGACATCTCTAATAATATACTCCCCTCAACCACAGACAACATAAGAGTCAATCTCCAGGATATTTTTAAAATTGGACCAACCTCTTGTTGGGTAACAAATTCCCCAGTTCTAATTCACAAAGTCTTTGCTATAAAAGCATGTCTTAGGAAAAAAACCAGAATAGAATTTAAAACCTAAAGGTTACAGGGCAGGATAGATTTTTTAAATTACAATTTTCTCACTTGCTTGCAAGCATATATAGTGCTTCCCATGGATTTAAGATTTGCTTATGATTTCTACACGGCCTTTTTACAGAGCTCCTCAACCAAATAACCTCTTGTCTATCAGCCCTCAGAAAGTCACTGTACATTGACCATGTTTCATAACTGAAGAGTGTTTGCTGAAATCAGGTAGGTGCCTAAATAACTGTGGAAAACAAAAGTTAAGAACTGGCTCTGCTGCCATGCAGAAGTAACAGCCAATATACCCACAAAAGGAGGAAAACAGCTAGAGAAGCCAGGAGTGATCTATACTATCACCTATAAGCAATAAAATGACTAAAAAGATACTCAGAGGTCCAGTTTTCAACCAAACAGACAGTATTATGCCACAAGACAAAAAGCATAGAGGTACAGAGTATCAGAAATATAACCTGTTTGTGAAGATGGCAGATCCATTCAGCAAACTGACGGGCATTTGGAATGGTTGCAGAAAGGAACACATAGTGTACATTATCAGGAAGCAAAATAATTGTCTCTTCCCAAACCACACCACGTTCTGAAAATGGAAAGGCATATGAGAAATTCATGCGATCAAAGTACGTTTCTCATCCCTGAACACAAAGAACAGCATGCTCAAAAACAAAACAAGACAAAAAATAAAACAAATCTCCTCTACACAAGTGGGTTATATCAAAAGCCCTCGAAGTCATGTCTGATCTGGTGAAGAAAATGCAAGCTGCAACGCATAATGATATAAATTCAGTAGGTAACAAATTCTGAATGATTTATACAGAAAGATGACTGATTTAGAAAGAGAAAATAAGACTTAATTCTTCAAGAGAAAAAGAAGTCTTTCTTGAGGAAAGAAATAGAAACACTTGAAAAGAAAAACTGCATATAGGATACCTGTATCTCTCATGTAGTGGATTTCATCGAAAATAACCCATGCAACTTCACGCATAACCTCAGAACCTCTGTAAAGCATACTTCTCAAGATCTAGAAAAGGAAGTAAAAGTTGAGTCCCTTCACATAAAATAACAACAATCATGTTACATGGACATCGGTAAGAAACTGCCAAATTTTTGGTTCATATTTACATGGATTATATTTTGCATAAATTGTAAAAACATTTAAAGATAGGTTTTGAGATGCTTTCCAAGTTCATTCCAATCTGACAATCTCACCACCTGAGAAAAACTGTTTCCCTGAAAGGAACGTGAAAGCATGAAACAACATATTTCTTCAAGCTTCCATTTGCTGGTAATTGTTACACCTCTACAGATCTACTTCTGCCAAGTCCTCTTTTTACCTTGTCCTCCCTGTGATTAAGGGGAAAACTTTTGTCAGAAATCAAATCATCCAGTCTCGCTAATCCTTCCCTACCAAAGTTTTGCTTGTTCCTTTGAGGTAAAGGCAAAAAGAGGAAAATTCCAATTCTGTTGTAGAAATGGCTGCATTTCTACAACAGAAATGTGACAAAATTCTTGTTACCAAAGGTGAAAAGCTGCATATCCCTGGAGTTCTGGCACCTACTGTGAACTACTCAACTGTCCTTCAATGATTTTGCTCTCCCTATTTCGCCTTTCTAGAACAAAATATTGACCATGGGATTCAGGAGATCTGACTTTCATAGCATTTCACATCTACAGAATACTGTCTTGAGCAGTCAGGAAATTAAATTCTGACTTTGTCCACATTAGATTCAGAAGTTCCTGACTTACAGTTCAAAAGCATGAATTCAGAGATTTACCTAACTTTTTAAATGACCAGAAAATAAAACATTCAAACGAGTCATAATGAACTTTAGAACAGTTTCTACCCTAACTAGGCAACTTTAGTCTCTTAAAATCCGATCTCCCCAATCAAAAAGGTTAGAAGAAAACACTGATCAAGAATTAGTGTCTGATCTTACCTCAGTTGTCATTACCAAACAAGAAGCTGTAGGATTAATGGTGACATCCCCAGTCATCAAACCAACATCCTGAAATTCTTCATACATTTCACGGTACTTCTGATTACTCAAAGCTTTAATTGGACTTGTAAATATCACACGCTGCTTTTCCCTCAAAGCCAGGGCAATTGCATACCTGTGTTCAAGCAACACCCATATTAACAGCTGTCAGGAAGACAGAGCATATTACTTCACTTAAAAATAAAAACTGTGCAATTCAGAACACCAAGAGAACGATACACAGCATTTGAACCCATGCTCTAATACATCTAGCATTTCATATCTAGATTATTAATTTCAATGCAACTACATATGCACCCTTAGAGAGTGAGACATCTTTAAACACCAAGTTAGCTGATCTCTATGGACACAAGAGTACATGTAGTTTAATTAAAAAACTGTCACTGTGTCACAACAAAACTACCACTACTTGAACCTATGCTCTAATGTATCTTCATGTACATTTCACTTCTCACTTCAAGTCAGCAAAGCCACTTCACTGTCTGAACCAAACCCTGACAGAGAAGTTGCTGACTAAATCAAACCACTGCTTCTAACAAAGCAAATAAAAAGCCCAGAAGAAAGTCCTTCTTTGTTCTAGCCAGGAGGTAGAAAACAAAGGTATTTTTTTTAAATTTACAGAAATCTGGATTGGAGAAACTCCCATTTCAATCTATACAGTAACACCTTAACAGTTTAAAAATAAAAGCTAAGCTTAAACACAAATTAAGCCTTTCTCTGCCCACTAAATGATGAATGATGTAATTTTTACATTCAGTGGTAGCCAATTCAATTCTAACACCGATGGACTGATTGTTGTATCAAGAAGCTGGGACAGAACAGCTGCTGATAGTTCAAGAAAGTGACATAACAGACATCCCATCACCCTGTTCTTTCATTACAGCTTGTTAAAAAAGTACTTACTCAGCACAAACAGTTTTACCAGCTGATGTGTGAGCTGACACTAACACAGATTGGTTATTATCTACACAAAGAATAGCTTCTCTCTGGAAGGCATCAAGAATAAATGGATATTCCTAGAAAGGAAAAAAGCAAAAACATTACAGAAGTTTAAGACAAACATCTAATTAATTTTCTGACGGGCCTAGTGTGTAAATTAGAGGCAGAAATTAAATCCTGCAGATACTTGTAATTTCTGCTGATCTTATTCCAGTATTATGCAATGACTTAGTATTTAAATATTTTTATCTCATACCATACCTAAGATCTTTGGTTATGTCTTGTTGTCATAGCAAATGAAAATCTTGCCTTGGTGACTGAATTTTCACTAATTTATTAGCTTAAGAAGAGAAACTACCATGCTGCCCCTGCCTAACGTTACAGAAAGAATGGACATCATAACAGCCTATCTACATCATTCAACCACGATTTTCCCTACCAAATTTTAAATACAGAAACATGAATTTTATTTATGACAGGCCATCTTCTACAGACCTTACTAACAAAGTACATAATTTTCCCCTCTACTCTCACTTACTAGGTAAAGCATGTACAGAAAGAAAAATAAATTGAATCTACTACATACTTTTGCAGCTTTTCCAGTTCTGGGCTTCAGACCTGTGAATTCTTCATTTGCTGGAAGCGCAACCTATAAATTACATTTAAAATAAAACCAGTTGCAGATTTCTGTGCCCACAGCAGTGACATTTTGACAATGTGAAGTATATGAAAACCAATTTTAATTTCTGTTATCCTGTGTTTCTACAAGCTCATGTGTCAAAGGTTCATTCCTTCCTCTCAAGAGTTTTTCAATCAATCTCTATATTCTCCTGCCCCAACCATGCTCCTACTCTCACTTCTCTGATATCCCTACTGTCTTGTGTGAGATACTACTGCTTCACCTGCCTTGGAACACTAGCTTTTCAGCCAAGACACAATCATGTCTTCTGGCCAGTGGATTTTCTAAGCAATTACTGAGTTCACACTGATAACATTTCCTTTCCAAAAACACTGTATTTATATCGGTAACATTCCTGTTCCTGGCCAATATCTAATATTTATTCACTTTAAATACTTAAGTTCTCTTCAGTTATTGAGTGATGGGAAACCTTTACAAGACATCTCAAAATAACAAAAACTACACACACATGCTGTGATCAGCAGCTGTAAATACAGTTCCTTCATTACAGAAGTCTGATGATACAGAGCCCTTGAATGTGACCCCAATTAACCTGAGTTTGTTCTGGACAGAATGGAACTAGCTGTTAGCACAGAAGAGAAAAAGACCATAACAGTACAAGGAAGTTAAAACGTATCTGATTCTCAGACAAACTCTTTCTGATAGTCATACATGGATACAGGATGACTTAAGAAAACATTAATAGTTTGTATTTTCTATATTTGAATTGTATCTATGTCTATCAACACAATTTGAAAATGGATGTGTTTTATTACTTTGCACATATAAAAATCTGATTTTTCATTTTTGCCAAAATATAATTTTCAACAGTACTCAGCTTTTCAAGAAAGTCCTTCATTCTTGAACCCGAAGAGGAGAATACTTCAATGCACTGATCACATGAAGAACAGAAACCTGTTTTATCAACCAGCAGGTTTTTCTCCTCAACAACAATGCTTCAAATGTTCTTGGTACCTTACAAATATGGAAACCTACCACTTTACTATCAAGTATTTCATAACCACTCATTTTACTCTAAGTATGATTGAAACTCCTTCTGGTAAGATATCCTACTAAATTTTCAAGTGCATTTTGTGCATGCACGGTGTCAGAGGCAGACTTCAAACTCTCCACAGCCTTAAACACAGTATGAAATACTGTATCTGCTGGGGTGCAGGAAAGCTCTGCAGAGGGGTCAGGACAGACTGGGCAAAGACCAATGGTGTGAAGTTCAGCAAGGTCAAGTACCAGGTCCTGCCCTTTGGCCACAACTCTAAGCAGCACTACAGGCATCCTCAGATGGGGGGCAGTTTTTTCTCTGAGGCAATAAGCAGAAGGAGAATATGAAATGACCTTAAACAATGAATGGAGTTGTCAAGCATTGGGCCAGGCTGTCCAGGAAAGAGGTTATTATCTCCTGAAGCCATTTAAGAGATGTGTAAATGTGGCACTTGGTAGCAAAGTTTAAGGGAGGCCTCGGCAGTGCTGGGTTAATGGTTGGACTCGATGATCTCAAAGGCTTTTCCAACCTAAGACATTCTGTGATTCTAAGATATAATAATTGCAAGCAGAGTAAGAATACTGTTATTCTGGCAGAGATACACACAACTAGGTGTTACAAGCCTATATTTTTCATGTGCTTTTTCACTGCACTCACCTCATGTGTACAACCTTCAACGGTTTCCACAGACTGCACCTTCACTTGAGGCATCAGATCTGTCAGACTACAAAGACACGAGTTAGGATTGCCAAAAGGTACTCAAAAATCCTTCTTTTTTCATAAACGTGAACATGTTGAATTTCACCTCTACTTTAACTGCAACATGAAAAACATTACAGACATGCTGCAGAGTTTACTACTACCAGGAGTAGTACCTGTAAGTTAAAATTTTGCTACCACATAAATCTACTTGAGCTATTGACTCAGAAATTGCACTACAAAACAACACTTCGGTTGCATTTATTCACACAGGATTTTATGATGAAATGAGGACTTTTTTCCAGATACATGAAACAAAAGTAAAGAGCTGTACTCCTGCTACTACTGAAGACAGAGTAAGAGCAGCTTGAGGCATCCCAAGCAGCTGCCTGAGGACAAGGCCCCGTTTTTCATTACCAGCTCCTTCTCCCACGGCCCTGAGAAAGGACTGGAGTCTCAATACATGAAACTGTTTGTTTCTGATATGTACATTTTACTGATACCACTAGCACAGAAGATGACTTAAAAGGTTAGCTCTGGTTCTTTTTTGCTCTTACACAATTACTCTTTGTTTACAGTGTCTCAAGAAGTCTTCTGAGCTTCTTACAGAAAATCTGACATTGAACTTCAGAAAACTTATATGCAAGACCAAATGGCAATGTAGGTACCACCTTACATGCCTCAAAAGCCTTGTTTGTCCTATTTGCCTAATTATTCTCCCTGAATGCCAAGCCAACTGTCTTTCAACATCACAGCACACAGCAAGCCTGCCTCCTCCCGTGTGCTTCCAGCTCCTCTCCTGCTCTGTGCAAAATCAACAACACAATGGCTTTGGCCACAAGTCACCAATTCACACGAGTAACTACAAATTCATGAACATTTTCTACTGCAAACACCTACAGGTGTGCAGTATTACTTTGAACACACCCGGAGCTCATCGCTGCTGAGGCTGTACTAGCAGCACTCTGCTCACTTTAACACATAATGCAACATCAAACTCGTGCAAATTCATCTTTATGTGTAAACACTGAAAAACAACTTTATATCGACTGTTCCCAACAGGCACGTGGCTAACCAGTGCAGCTTGCTAGGATTACTTACACATTAAGTCGAGCACTTACTTTACATCTTCTGATAAAATATCGTCCAATTTTGGTTTTTTTCCTAAAACGACGTTTTCAGTACTATCAATCTCAAGTTCCCTTTTCGGCTTGACTATTGCTGGTACTGAAGGTTTTTCTTCCAATCGTTTTCTGCAACATAAAGACACAAGAAATTCAAATTTTGCCTCATTCATTTTCGTGTTTTTAGGAGAGAAATCAGATATCTCAGTAGCAACTGTGATCCCACCGCATCTGGGGAGCAATCCGGGTAACTATGCGCTCAAAAGCTGCCGTGGAATTTGAAACCGAGATAAGCGGGCCACCAGGTCCCCGTACTCCCCAACTTCCCACAGCGCCAGGGCTGACTACAGCTTCAGATCCAGGTAACCTGGGAAAGTGCGCCACAGACTCACAGAACGGGTCAAGCTGAAAGCGACCACAGCGGGCTATGTGGGCCAACCTCCCCGCTCAGGCAGGACCAGCCCGAGCACATGGCACAGGCGTACTCGAGCACGTCCTCTGAGGGAGGCTCCACAAACTGCGGGCACTCCGTTCCCGTGCACAGTCACCCACGCACTAAAAAAGTTCTTCCTCGTGTTCAGGTGAAACTTCCTGTGCATCGCTTTCTGCCCGCTGCCTCTTGCCCTGCTGCTCGGCACCACCAAGAGGAGCCCGTCCGCACCCTCTGGGCACCCTCCCCTTAGACACCACGGACATTCCCGCCGTCCCGACGCGGTTCAGCAGCTCAAACACGCCACAGAAGCCGGGCCAAGCGTTACAGCCCTCACCGCCGCCAGAGCACCCCCAGTACCGCTGCCCCCGGCACGCTCCGCGCCCTTACCCCGGCCTCCTGGCACCCTCGGCGGGGCCCGTTTTGCTCTTCTTGGCGCCAGAGGCAGCGGCGGCCGCATCCTCCTCGAACACGCTGAAGAGCTCATCCCCAAAGGCCTCCGCCATCTCAGCCGCCGCGCTCCCACAATGCCCCGCGCAGGGCCGCACGCCTCACACGAGCGGCTCCCTTCCGGACCCGCCCACTGGGGGGAGACTCCCGCCGGCCCTGGCACCGGTAGCCGGCGGCGCGGCCCGTGCTCGATGCCGCTCTCGATTCCCGTCTGTGTCTGGATTTCGGCCGCGGTGCCGAGCCCCTCCGCGAGGCCCCCCGGAGCGCTCCCGGCCCTTCGCCCCGAAAAGGCGACTGTGGAAAGCCGCCGCAGGCCGCGCGGCCCATGGGAGGCGGCGGTGGCCAATGGGAGGCGGCGGCGGCCAATGGGAGGCGGC
>VZRX01003062.1:0-69519 GCA_013398075.1 Notiomystis cincta
TCCCATCCCACCCCACAGTCCTCCACCTTGTGCTTCACCACAATATTTCTGAGTTAGATTCATTCCTGTTTCTCTGCCTACAGACATAAGACTCTGAGCATCCTCATCCTCCTCCTCCACAGGATGCAGTGCCCCAGGACTGAACCTCAGCAAGTTGTGAGACCAACAGCTCTCAAACAAGGCAACATCTTTCAGGAGCAGAAGGCACAGCCTTGTTTTCCACCATACTCTCTCCCAAGCCAGGAGGTGCTGGCCTCATCAGGTGAAAAGAGGTTCAAAGGCCCAAAGAGACCAAGGCCATAATCTCAGTTTGCCTCTCTCCAGGTAGGGTGCAGCACCAGAAGAGGGGTAGGACAAGAGACCCCAATAGGAGATGCTGTTTAGGGAGAGCATGCAGGTCTCACCACTTTCTCTGATCCATCCTGAATGTCCTCTGTTTGCTGATGGATCTGCTGAACTGTTGTTCTGTTTTCACTGTATCCACTGCCTTCACCACTGCCATGCCAACTCTTCTCCACCCTGCAGTGACCACTCGGCCCTATCTGCTCCTTTCCATTTGCTAAACAGCTTTCCCATTTGTTACCTTTCCCATTTGTTACCTTCCATTTGTTACCTTTCCATTTGTTACCTTTCCCATTTGTTACCTTTCCATTTATCACCTTTCCCATTTGGTACCTTTCCCATTTGTTACCTTTCCATTTATTACCTTTCCATTTATTACCTTTCCCATTTGTTACCTTCCCACTCACTTCCCATTAACCAGCTTTCCCCCAGTACCAGGACTTTCCTCCTGTAAGCAGTGAGGTTTCTTACTTCCTTGAGCAACCTCTGGTGTCCATCTAGGTATCCACCCAACCAAACACATGATGTCTACTGGATCCCCTCTATGCAGTAGCTTCCTGAAACTTTTCCAAAACTGCAGCAGGATGGTGGGGCAGGATTCCCTTCCTCAGTTAAAGTTATGGAAGTTATGGGAACATGACAACTTCTCAGCTCAAGAATACTCAGGAAACTTATTCTTAATTATGAACTCCACCTTTTACAGGGGTTGGAAGTCGGGTTCACTGGCTCATCATCCCCATGAGCTCTTCTGCAGTCCCTTGGGTTGCTGGGAATTACACTGCCAGTCCACCAGTTATCAGGCACTTTGTAAAGAGAGGTTACAACCTCAGCCAGCACTACCTAATTCAGCTGTTTGAGTTAATATTTCCCACATCTTTTGTTCTTGCTCCTTTGACCCACAGGCCCTGAGGAATGTGCCCAGTGTGGGAATGTCTTCAACAGTTTCAGCACTGCGTCCATCAAAGTTCCAGGGGGCTGTTCTGCTGTGTCTTACTGTCTGTGAAGTCCCATTTACCACTAAAGTGCCTTTTATATTTTTCTACCAATTCATTACCTTTCTTTGGATGTACTTAAGGAACTTTTTTACTCTTGGTTTGAGTGCCTTTTGTGAGGTGCTTTCCAAATGCTTTTTTCAGCCCTCTTATTCTCCTGTTTACATTTCAGCTCACACATTTTATGAGCCTTGCCATTACTTTTATTTAGAAAAATAATTCTGTTTTTCTTGGGCAATCATCTTTTTCTTCTTTAGAGCCACCCTTTTTGTCAACCATGTTGTACTTTATCACATTTTTTATTTTTTTTAATTTTTGCCACACATTTCACCTGGGCTTCCAGCATTTCAAACACTTTGAGGGGGGTGAGAGGTTGAGCTTGTTCTGTATGATTTTTTTTTGACTGATTTCCCTCCCTGTTTCTGAATTTAACATCTGCATGCTGAATTAATTTGTTGTGCTCTCTCACCACAATGTTAAGACCATTTGCAGTGTGGTTGCATCTAAAACCACCTCTCCCACTAATGACTCCCAGGTACACCACTGAAGAGTAAATCCAGAATGATGCTTTCCTTGTGCATCCTAGGACTGGTTGTGATGTGAACCCATCTCTCATCACCATTGCCTCATGTAGGATCTCTACAGGGGTCTCACATCTGCAGAAACAATAGGATTTGTTAACAAAAAAGGAAAAATGGCAAACACATTATTCCCTTCCTTGGTTTTACTGATGCACCACATCTTTGCTCACTGTTAGATTACAGAGCTATACACCAACATGTCAATTAATTAAAAAAAAACTAAAAATCAACTCTGGGTATTTCCTCCAAAAATCTAAATACTCTCACCTGAGCATGCACCAGATGTGTTTAAATCAGGCTCCTATGTCATTCAGCTGAATACACTGTTTACATCCAGAGCTGCCTTTTCCATAATGTGTCCTTGAAAATTTTGTCATAATATTTTCCAGTGAAAAATAATTACTTGAGCACATACAAATTTCTGCTAAACAAGATTCTTAGCCAGACATTTCATGATGGGGGAAGAATCTTTTCCCCACCAGCTCTAATGTTTACTTCATCACAGGCAGAGCCATCACTTAACATTTCTCCCCAAGGCATCATACATAATGTCACAAAGCACTGCTCCATTTTTTAGCTCCAAAAATTCAAGACACACAAATGGCAGAGGCAGTGGCCTGTGTGAATGCTAAGATTTGTTCCACTATAAAACTTAGTCATTACCAGGTATTCTCAGATGTTATCACTGCATCATGCCATTACATGACTTCATGGTGATGGCAGAGCAGTTAACAAGGAGAGCATGTGGAAATACAAGAGCAGATCAATTAGTTTGAAGATGCTTTTGATTAAAGCACTGAAGCTGGCATGACACTTCTCGAGCCTTTGAGACTATGTTTCATAAACATCACAACACAAACATTTCCTGACGGATTCTGTTTCAGCTTGGTAATATCCTCCATAAATCTGTGCCCAGAATCCAGTTTGCACCAAGATCTTGAAATCTGACATCAAGGACTGGGAAACCACAAGAGTTTAGACAGAAGGGAAGAACTGCCAAAATACAGGAAGATCTCCAAACATGAGATATCTCATGCTCCAAATGATACCATTTATTTCTGCAGCATCTTTGGCCCTCATGTTCCTTACAGATGATGTGGCAACATTTTTTAATTCTTGCATGGGCTAAACTGGTTTCTGTGGTCTTGGATCTCTGCTCTAAAAGAAAATGCATAAAATAACATGGTTGAGAAAGTCTGTTAATGTTATTATCAAGTAAGTGAAAACGCACTATTTAGTTTCAAATAATGTCACTTAACATCTTAAATAGCTATTTGGTAGAGACAAAGCTACACTGTACAATGAATAAATGCATTTTTTGTCTCCTGTTGTATCTCTGCTATGTGGAAGACAAATTCAAATTCTGGAAGTAAATGACATTTAAGCAAAAGGAAGGTTATTCTTAAAGAGACTATAATTGACTAATACAAGAAATTCTAAAATACCTATTAGCAAGAGGAAAGAAATTAAATCCTTTCTCCTTTAATTCATAGAGGGAAAATCACATAAACATTTCTGCCAGAATTTCAAATTTTTCCATACCAAGGAAAAGCAAATGCAAAAATGCCTGTTTTCTTTTTAAAGTTCCTATTTTTCTCTCTAGCACCTGAATTCAGCCCAGTGCCAGCTGGGGTAAAGGAGGCAGATGGAAGGAGCCAGAACAACACTTCACAGGTTTTTGGAAAATGTAGCACCTTTTTTGCCTTTTTTTTTGGTTGTTGTTTTTTTCAGCATTTGCAATAACTGTGAGGATTTCTGGTCTTAAAGCTGTCTAAACCCCTTTCTTGCAGAATTTTTCTCCCAAATCCATGGCCCTGGGAGATACCTCTGGAATAGAAGCTGAGCTGCCTGCAGCCAGAGCCAGCTTTGCAGCTCTGGGCACATGGAGACATCCTCTGTCCTGGAGCTGGTGAGGAAGGAGACAGAGGTCTGGAAGGAAGAGACAGAGATCTGTCCACCTTATGCTCAGCTGTGGGAGCCTGGCAGATGTGAGGAGCTGGCCAGCAGCTGCTGGCTCCAGGCTGCCCCAGTTCCCATCCTAGCACTCCCTGCACAGGACTTCTAATTAGCTAAACCCAAGTGTCTCAAGGTTAGTGCTAGCTCTAAACCTGGGAAAATAAATAGAAATTTGATCACATGCTTTAACCTTCAGTTCATGGTTGTTATATGTCAGAGAAAGAAGGTGCAGCCACTTTCAAGAGGAAACACAAGCAATGAATTAATCAAGCTTCTGTCTCACTATCTAGCTGTCAGCTGGCATTTATTAATAAAGGACAAGTTTGTTGTCTCATGTGATTTTTCCATGGGGGCTGGCCAACTGGTTGGTAGCAGTTCCAGCTGCAGAAGTGCCTCTGACTTGCCAGCCAGATTAGCTCCTTCCCAGCCTTCCTGGGCAGCCACACAAGATTATCTGAGGGAGACCTTGGCTGCGTCAGTGCAGATGCGAGCGACACAGCCCCACCAAGCACAGCCCCACCAAGCACCCGGGCTCTGCACAGCTGGCAGGACCCTGCTGGGGCCAGCAAAGGTCCTCACATGCCAGCTACAGGGCAAGATGATGCTTTGTAGCAACTCTTCTCAAAGCAGAGCACCAGCATGGCCATGCAGCTTGTTGGAAAGTCAGGCAGCAGCTCCACATGAAACCTTGTCAGTCTGCAGTTCTGAGCTCAGGGACACTCTCAGTGGTTGCTAAGTGTTCCAAAGTAACAAACTGCAGGGCTTTCTGGGCTGAGAAACAGAAGCTACTTCATCACAAGGATCAGGGTCCTGGAAACTGCCCTGTCCCAACCTGGCCATGAAAAATTCACTAGTGAGATTCTGCCCTTGTGATTGCCATGTTGGCAGTAACATGGACTGGAGTTGGACTAGGTGATCATTCTAGGTCCCTTCCCACTGAAACAGTTATCCTGCTCAGTTCCATTCTATTCTAATCTATTCTATTTCCAGTATATTCCTTCTGCTTTATCAAGTGATGAAAGGCCTGAAATGCACAACAATACAACCCAGCTATTTCTGATTCCTTTGACATCCCTAAGAAGTAAAATTGAAGATCTCTATGGAAACAGTGGGATCCATCATAGGAGATTCATTGGATGGGTCAGTCTTTTCAGTTGACTCGGTGTGAGATACCGGTTATCTGCTTGTCTACTTTTGTCTGGAGCAGATGGACAAGCTGCACCAGGAAGAGCAACCACATCACTGCACAACCTGCTGCTCCCCAGTGCCCCACAACTCCACAAGGAGCAGGTAAAACCAGGCATTTTCATCAGCTACTGCAGGTCTGAGCCCTCTCCATCTCACTTTCACCTCCTGTTCTGCACCACAAGGGACAAGCAGCAGGGTCTGCCCCAACAAGGGCTTCTTCTCTCGTGGCCATCAGCAGGCCCTTCCTGGAGTGAGATGACACACAGCATGGAGCAGGGGGCAGGCTCAAACTGAGTCTATTTGCATGGAGGCACAAGTGGTTTCACCTGTGAGACATTTCCTGATGCAGCCTGTCTGCTGGCAGGGGGCAAACAGAGGTAATGCCCACAGGACCACAGGGAGGAACTCAACTGACAGAGAGCAACACCTCAAAAGTCAGGGGTGCTGGTCTCACACATCTCACCAAACAGCCTTCTGAAGATATTCACATAATATCCAACAGAGCCTGCAAAACTTTGACACTGAGAGCCATGACTGGAGGGTGGGTGGGCAGAGAAAGTCAGCCCTCAACTCTCACTGACTTTCAGCCTGACTCAGACACATGAATGTCCTTCACACTGTCTGAAAGCCCCCCTTTCCCAGTGCACTTGAAAATAACAGTTATTTAGTTTTGCTGAACTGTTCAGAGCTGATTATGCCTGCTTGTCAAAAACAGAGAAACAAGTGGTGCACATTTTTATGTGTATGCAGCACAAAATACCATCAAACAGATGTAGGTGTAGAGATGCTATTTGTAAGATGCACCAGCTGGCTCTGCTGCCCCCCAAATGCAAGGTACCTTGCAGTCTTCAAAAGGTTATGTATGTAACAGGTTGAAAGCAGAAATGTGATGTCTGAAGGCAAAAGCAGGCATGAAATAGTGGGGTGAATTTTGATAGAGCATCTGAGTTAAGGTTTTTAGATAAGTGAGAAGGAAGATTAATGGGCTTAAAATATAATTTGGGTTTTTTTTAAAGAGAAATGTATTGAGAGACTTCTCATACTACGATGAGTTTGGACAAAATTTCAAAACTGGAGATGCTGGAGTTTCAGAACATATCTATGAATACAGTTAGGAAAACTCATTTGCACTGTAGCAATAATCACAAAAGTACAGGATCTGCTGCCTTGTGAGGGCATTTGTGTGCACACTGGCTTGGCTAACTTGTATGTTTGGCAGGTAAATATAGGGGGCCTATTATTTAAAAACCAAAGGTAATATTTCAACAATACATCTCTTCTTTCAGAGCCTAAGGTTCATTTTCAAAGGTGATCTAAACATCTCCAAGGCTACCTAAGGCTGAGTTATAATGAGAGTCAAAAGCTGAACAGTCTGTTTCACCTTTGAAAACAGGACTTGAGCACTTTCAAATATCCTCCTCTTAATCTCCACTGACATGCATTGTTTCTGCTGCTCTACCCTGGGCAGTGAGGCTTTTGTAAATATGTAAGTCAGTCCCATCATACTGAAAATGTGAGATTGTCTTCTGCAAGGCAGTAAACCCAAGGGTTCTCTTATGCCCACACGTCACACCCTGGATTTCAATGGAAACAGCAGAAGGATGCCAGTGTTCCTCCAATAACTGCTCTAGTAAAAGCAGGGCTTAAGAATTAGTGCCTTGGTTATCACTATAACTGGTGCATGCTGATACCTTTTGTACGGCCATCTAAGTAACTGCAGGGGACAAAAACATCCAAACAAAGAGCAACTGCTTCAGTGACTCCCTGCCTTGGGTGATGGAACAACCAGTACTGAGAAATAAAAGATGTGACTGATGATTATCCAAGGCATTTTATAAATGTAGATTGCAATGGTGGGGGGCAGAGAGGGGGGAATTAAAAGACCACCTCTTGAATAGATGGAAATAATAAAGTCAATCTGTAAAATAAATACTGTGTACAGCTATACCTCTGTCATACACAAGCTGGAGAGAGGGAAATGTGGCATCCAACTCTGAGCTTATTGCTGCAGCCACAGTGGAGCCATCCAGGAGGGGCCTGAGCACCACACACTGCAGATGAACAAGAAAACATTGGCAAGGGCAGGTCAGAGCTGTGAAACAAGGGATGCCAGTAATAACTTCCCAGGAACTTCAAGTAATTCATCTCAGCTCAATGACAGGTTTATTCATTTATAATATGTTAGAAAAAAAGTGGCACTTGAAAAATCATTTTTAAAAAAATCCTTTGTCTCTTAGGTTTTGCATACACATAACTGCCCTGTGCTGCTTTCAGAAAATAACCCAGACAGACATTTCATCTGAGGAACACACATTTTCTTGTGTTGGAAGCTATGTCAGGCTTCCATTTATCATCATATAAGCAACACTGAAATGCCACTGCTTTCAGATGAGGATCTCTCATCTCTGCCAGGTGGCAATCTAAAAAAACATTAAAAGCAGGCAGGTCTCATCACCAGTGAATATTGGACCAATATATTGGCTCCTTTAAGGGTTTCTTTCTTATTTGTATTTCAGGTTTTATACTTACAGTAATCATTTCAATCAAAGCACTTTTTATTTATCAGACACAAGCAGACATTCACAACTAATATATCACAGGATCACTGAACAGTTGAGGTTGGCAAACACCTCTTGAAATCACCTTGGCAAACTCTCCAGCTCAAGCAGGGCCAGCTACAGCAGGTTTCTCAGGACTGTCCACCTGGGGTTTGGAGAGCTCCAAGGATGAAGGCTCCATAACCTCTTTGTGCAGCCATGGGCCAATTTGACCACCCTCAAAGGAAAGAACTGTTTTCATGCATTCTGATTAAATTTTCCTTTTTCTTCCTAATTTGCACCCAGTCCATCTTGTCAAGAAAAGTCTGAGAAGAGAGAATTGTCTGGCTCACTCTTGTTCACTTCCTCCCATCAGGTATTTATGCCCTCCTTGAGCCTTCTCTTCTCTAGGTTGAGCAGTCCCAGCTCCTTCAGGCTTTCATCACAGAAGGAATGCTCCTGTCTCTTCATCACCTTCGTGGCCCTGTTCTGGACTCAGTCCAGTGTATCCACATCTCTGTATTGAGGATCCCAGAACTGGACTTGGCACTCCTGATACTGCTCCCTGCTGAGCAGAAGGGAAAGGTCCCTTCCCTTTATCTGCTGGCAACACAACACTCCTCTCAGCACAGCCCAGGAGGCTTTGCCACAGTGGTGCATTGCTGGGCCATGGGCAGCCTGCTGATTACCAGGACCCCCAGATCCTTCTCTGCAGAGCTGCTTTCCAGACCCCAGTCTGTACTGGAGCATGGGATTGTTCCTCTCCAGCTGCAAGACTTGGCATTTCCCCTTGTTGAGCTTCTCTACTCAGTTCTTCAGCCTGTTGAGGTCCCTCTGGATAGCACTACAACAATCTGGTGTACATTCCCTCTCCTAAAGTCTTTGGAAACCTCCTTCAATCTCCATGGTGGCACTACTGTGGCATATGGAAATTTAAATCTGGACCTGTTGCAAGCCTGCTGCCCATGGACACACCACACATATGCCCCAGAAAGAAAGAGAGAGGGCTCCCTTTCCAGGAAGTGGTGTCTGTCCCACTCCTCAGACATGGACTGAAATCTATTGCCCTGGCTTGTTAGTCAAGGAAATGTTTGATTTTGACTTGAAATATTTCAGGGTTTGCTATTTCTCCTAAAAGGCACAATTTTCTGTAGCAACAAAATCTTTTTTTCCCAAACCAACTGTACCACAATAGCTAATCTGATAACAGAGAGATTTTACACTGCAGGAATGCTCTGAGATCAGAAGGAAAATGCATCAATATCAGTGGGGCCACCAGCAATGACTAAACTACATTTATTGTTTTACTATTCACTCCCTCAATGCCAAGGGCCAGCCAGCAGGCTATGCTGACTCCATACAATGTTTTCTTCTGTGCTGTGCTCAAACTACTGAAATCCCATTCACTTCCTCTGGAACTCCCACTTGTCCCACACAAGGGTTGGGTGACACTCTGTGGCTGGTGGCAGCCCAGAAGAGACCTGTTCTCCCCTCATCCATCAGGCTCTAGGGGTAGGGAGAGACATGGGCAATTCTCTGCCATGGGGCAAAAAGCAAAGATCTACAAGAGCAGGCATAAATTACACTTTTTTGATACCATATTCCTACTCTCTAGAAAAGGCATGCAGACCTTCGAAAAAGCACTTTTAATATATGCATTATTAATAGAAAGCTAGTGCACAGTAATAGCACTTTCTGCTACAACTGCTGTCTGCAGAGGGATGAAAGAAGGCCACCAGAGAACCACTAGCTCTGGATGAGAGGCATGAGTGATTATTATAAACTCATGAATAATTCTGGTTTACATTTGAAAATTGCACTTGTACGCACTCCTCTCCCAACACAGGCATTTTCAAAATGCACACACTCCCTGAGAATCCATGTTTGGATGAGTTTGCCACTGCTTTTATTTAAAAGATATGTAGACAGGTACTTAGTGACATGGTTTATTGGTGGAGCTAGGACTGAGTCTTTTCCAACATAAATAATTCTAAAATCACAGCGAAAAAGGTAACCTTTCCATATAGCAGCACACCTAAACCTTCTGTCTATACAAGCCTGTGACAACAAAATCACAACAAGGTTCTTTCCTGAATCTGAGTGCTTCCAGACTGAGCCAAGAAGAGCAGGGCACAGATGTACTGAAGGGATAAGGGAATTTCCTTTACATCATCTCTACTGTTATTTCAATGATGGTTTAATCCACAGGAGTTTAAAGAACAGCTTTTATCTTACCTCAGAAAATTCCCAGATCCCAAAGCAAGCACTCTGAAATAGCAGATTTATTTGAGTGCTGTGCTTCACCAAGGAAAAGCTGACCAAAAGCAGGTGTGACAGTAGCAAGGGAAGAGCTGCAGGAGCTGATCAACCATCTCAGCAAGCCCTGTCCACGCTGGGAAGATGAGGCACAGAGAGAGCCAAAGACCTGCCCCATACAGAGCTGGAAATAGCTCCTATTTTGGCTCACACTTCTTCCAGACCAGCCTTTTTCTGTACAGACTCACCTGGCACTACAGCTTTCAGCTCTTCCTTTTGCTCTGCATCACCTATTGTTTCTGTCTGTGGACAGAGAAGCACAAAGGCTGCTGTAACATGCAATCAATCACATTGCTGGTTTTGGGTGTGGTTTACGAGAAACCATGACGTTCCCTCTCCCTCCTGCACCACCTAATTCCTGTTTCCACCATCCAGCTGCAAGGGCAGGGTGCTGTAAAGTGAAAGTTGAATTTAAGCAGTGATTGAGGCTTATGGGAGTATCCCCCAGAGAAACTCTGTCTGAATCTGACTGTAGAAGAGCAAAGATTACTGACTTACCGAGATCAAGGCTGTACAAGGGAGCGCTCAGCTCGTGTCATTTGACTCAAATAGTCATTTGACTATTTTTGGGTTTGGGTCATTAACTGAAAGAGATGAAAAATCACCCAGTTCCCAAACCAACAGCTGTGCATCAGCCTTTCAGTCAAAGTGAATTGGCAAAAAACTATTCTGATTTGAATTTTTAGGTCAGGCTGTACCAGAACTTCATAAACTGCTCACACGTGCTGAATTTTTTATAGTGGTATTTTCAAGAGAATGGTCATTAGGTTGAACAGTGTTTATTCTGGCAGATACTACTGTTTCCATGGCATGCAAGAAAGGAGAAATTTTTTTTTTGGAGTATAAGGAAGCTAAGGTCATGGTAACAATCCCCCATCTGCTCATCACATGGCCCCTTCCTCCCCTCATCACGCTCACATTCAGAGCATCCCCCACCATATTAGCAATTCTTGATTTCTGGGAAGCATTTTCTTTGCAGAGGAATACTTATTTATTTATTGACCCATTCATAGCTTTAGGCATGCACAAAGCTTTGTCTCTTAACAATTTCTCAACTGCAAATGGAGGAAAAATTCCAGGAGTTACTTGTTAGTTATAATGATGCCAAACTCTGCCCTCATAGGATGCACTTTGCCACTCATGACGGCGATGGGAAGCGTTCCCGTTTATCTGATGGCAGAGTGAGCCTCTCCCAGGCTTGCTGTTTTGTCAACAGGGAAAGCAGCTGGCAACCTTGCTTTCCCGAGGAAAAGAGGAGCAAACATCCCTCCTCAAACCTGTCTTGTGGAGAGGCACAGAGTGCAACAATGTGCTGCGCTTTGTTTGTTTTCTAGTTTTCATTTGCACATTGAGTCCTAATTTGTGTAACAACTGTTCAGGCTCAGATCTGTTTTGCAAATCATTGTGAATTGAGCAGCAGTGGCAGATTTGTCTCAGCCGTTTTTGTTGGGCGTAGTTGAATGCAAAACAGCGCGGTTTGGAAAGAAAAGGCAAAACGAGAGGAGCGTTTGAGCTGCAAGTCCCTCGGCAGCACTGCCACTCCCTGTGCAAGGAGCCATTCTCCCAGAGTGCCTGCTTTGTGGCTGCACCTACCTGAAAAGGTGGGGACAACAACTGTCTTGGTGCTATAAAGTGTTTCCTGCAGACAAGATCCTAGCACACCAAACCCACTGCAGCCCAGTGTCGGCATCCAGAGCAGGAGCTGCTCCCAGCACCCAAAGCCAGGGCCCCTGTGGGACCTCAGCATCACTCAGGGCCAAGGAACATCATGCAGCCTGCACAGAGAAGCCTCCACCCCAGCACCAGGGACAGGCCAGCTCCTCTCATCCTGCCCAAACATCGTATCATGAAGTGCAGGGAGCATAGGACAAAAAATCTTCCTCCTTATTTTATTTCACACCTTTTCTGAGCCTTCCTGCTTCAGAAAATCATGACTGAGTCTGATGCCATTTTGCAATATAACAGTGATGTTTTCATGATACCACGGCTGCAGGATACAGGGACCAGCAGAGAGAGCCCCTCTGAAACAATGATCTCAGGACAAAAATCATAGTCTTGTTCTTCAAAGTCTTTTGGTTGCAGCTAGGATTTCCTTGGGTTCAATTCCTAGAACAGTAAGAGTCTCTCTCCCAAAATACAGCCAACAGAAACTGAGGGAGGCCATGTTTCCAATGAAAATACCTAAAGGTCTTGCAATCAGTGAGCAAATAGCTGTTCAAATGCCCCCACACCGATCTGGGCACTGAATTGTGGTGCCTTGATGCTCCCTCTTTCCTCCAAGGTTGGTAGATGAGGGCTGCTATGGAAAATTCAGGAAATACAGGGCCTTTCCAAGGACAGCAAGCATACAATATCATTACACCCCTCATAATATCAGAGGTCCTGCATCCTTTTCCTTGCATTTTATTCACTGCTTGCAAGCAGCTGTAAATGCCATCAAAATAAAATGATGAGAACAGCCTCCAGCTGTTGCTGCAGCTTCCACCGGGAGGGCACCCTCTGAAGCCACAGCTTCTGTGGGCAGTGCTTGATTTGCATTATTGAGCAGCCTCACAGTGTCTGCCAGCCAAGGCACCGCCCTGCTGCAGTGCCAAACTGCTTCATCTGTGCTGAGCAGCTCCATATTTACATAATAAATGAGACATACCAAAGCATAATATATTTATGCTATATCTCAAGCCACCTGCGCATTATCATTCCAGTAACCTCTCCAGCAGGAAATGAATTCCACATCTTCACAGAGTAGAAATATGAAAATTAATTGTTAAGCTACAAATGGATCATTGGGAACCAAAATGTGTGGAGGATTGTTCAGACAAAATTAAACCTCTTATCTCTGGAGAAAAGAGATTTATCATTTTAGTATCTTTAAGCCAGGTTTAGGGATTTATTAGTGATTGGTCCTTTATCAAGTATCTGCAAAAAAATGTTTTCCAATGTGTGTGAGTGTATAACTGCAAGTCAACCAAGATAATGTCCTGAGCTATAGTGGGGTTTGTGCAGATATATGCATATTTGTGTGCATGTGTGTGTGTGTAAGTACATAAAGCAGTGCCTACAAGTCACCTGCAGTGATGAAAAATCAAGAGAGAAATATGGTCATGGGCATGTTGAACTCACAGAAGAAGAGAGCTATTCTGTCTTCACTTCCTCTTCGCTTTGAAATGTCAGGAGTGGCCTACCTTGATCTCTGTGTATTATACATTCACTTTTCCAATGTCACACAAGAGGAAAAACTGCCACATCAATATTAGTATCGATATTGTCCTTCTCGAGCCAGCCCAGGCAGCACAGGAGCACAGTGTTAGTGTGGGGAGCATATTGAGGAGCACAGGGTTAGTGTGGGGAGCATGTTAACCCACCAGCTTGGTAATTCCAGAGCTCAGCTCCAAAGCCACAGTCAAAGGCTACTCTGCACTGGGCATTGCTGTCTGGCTGATTCCCTGCAGACATGACCCTGCTCCAGCAGTGCCCCGAGCCCATCCCCAGGGTGGGCACGTATCCAACAGCTGCCTGTGACCTGTCCAAGCCCATCTGTGCCCAGGTCAGCAGCTGGGCAGCATCATGACAGCACCACCAGCACATCTCCCTCTC
This sequence comes from Notiomystis cincta, assembly GCA_013398075.1. NCBI lineage: Eukaryota > Metazoa > Chordata > Aves > Passeriformes > Notiomystidae > Notiomystis > Notiomystis cincta. The sequence goes on from VZRX01003062.1 coordinate 13,507, forward strand.
TGCTCTGTGATCCTGCTGCCTCACTCAATTGGAGGGTTGTCAAAAAGCCAGAGAAGGCAAGAGGATTTTCTGTGCTCTTGATCAGAGTTTATAAATCATCTGTCAATGGATGCCAAGCAAACAGTGCTTGAAAGAATAAAAAATAGATCTTCACCCTAGTGCAGAAAAATTATCCCTGCTATTACTTCTGAATTTGAAATTAAAATACAGCAATAGCATGACAGCCAAGCAAATCAATGATACTGCAGTCTCTTTTCTGGTCAGGTCTTCCCTTTTTTTTTAAGTGTTCACATTTTCTCATATCATCCCATGAATTGCCAAAAGGTTTTTTCCCTTACAATCACCACCATCTGGGTTTACAGGAAAATGGATTACAGTGGTTATGTACAGCCAAATTAGTGAAGCACAATCTTTCCCCCCAATGTCTGTCTTTAATAGAGGTCCAGCTCTGCTGCAGCCCTATGAATCCCTCATGGAGAGGAAAGCCAAACTGGAGTACACAAAAGGAAGGATTGCCACCCAATTCCCATCCACCACTGTGCTTTCCATTTATTACATAACCACCAACCACTATAGCACAAAATGGAGACTTAGGGCATGCAGAGCCAGCATTGGACTCAAACACTTGATATATACCACAATATTAGTGAAAACAGGATGATTTCTGCTCCTTCCCCCAAAAAACCATGTCAGAAATCCCACATTACCTACTACTGCACTAAGAGGATCTCCACCTCAGACACATTTAATGTTCAGCTAGCTAGAATTTACAGTCTGAAATCACTTTGTCCTTGCCTTGTCTATGGAGTCAAGCTTCAATTCCCCTCTTCAGTCTCCATCCCCAGCTTGGTTTTGGGTGGCCACTTGTCCCAGTGTGGCCTTTGCCTCAGTGTATCTACCCATACCCACTCTGCAGGCTCTGTACTGCACAGCACCAGGCATGCTCTCGGTGCTTAATGAATGCTAATTAATGGGACGTGTGGAATGGCACAGAGACTAAAATGAAGCATTTTCTCTCACTGAAGAATGATTAATTCCTTGTACAGATGTGAGTGTTGTGCTTTGTTAGCAGGACATTGTGTGGCAGATAGGCACACACACAAACAGCACCCCATTGGAATATTAATTAGTGCTCCTGTATGCAATTTATTAAAAAGACAGTGTTCCAAATTCCACAATAATGTTACAATTAAAACACTTGAATAACTCTCACTGTAATTTCCATAGCCAAGTGCTCATGCCTACACACTCAGAGAAAACAGAGCTGGAGATAAATTCACTTAAGAACATTTAGATCTTCAGCCTCGAAGTGGGAGAACAACTGGAGGATCCATCTCCAAAGCCAGGAATACGCTGTGCCCAGTGGGAGTCTGTGTCAATCAATCAGCTGCATTTTCACTTTTTTCAGGTTTGGCTCCTGAGGGTGCAGGGTGGCAGCTGGTAGGATGTTCTAGTATCACACTGAGGTTAACTCCCAGTAATGTCCAAGTCAGGCCCTGAAGCACACACAGGAATCCCACCATGTCCTGTTTGCTCTCTGGTTAAAATCTAGTTCTTGGTAAAATTCTGCCTGCCTTCCCTCCTGACTGTTGACTGACAATGCCACAAGGAGATGCTGGTCACTCCAGACACTGGAGCACTTTCATTAACTACACCCACTGCTCAAGTGACTGATTCTGCTGGTCACAGGCTGCAGGGCAGCTGCACTGCTGCTCTGGTAGCCTGTCCAAAGCAGCAGAAGAGATGTGACCCCTCCAGGCTGCCCAGCCACACTCCAAAGAGGACACATGCATAGCTACCACCTCCACCTGAAAGGGAGAGATCATCCCTCCCAAAACAGCCCACACTCAAAGTGGGCAGCAGCAGAAAGCAACAACCCCAGGCCACACAGCCCTCCATTTTCAAAGCTGTATAATCCAGATGTATTTAACCAGGTTCATGAGATGGGTTAACACAGAGTCCCCAGCTCAATCTAGGCTGTGGACACCTTGGGTATAAAATTTCCCCTTTTATTTAAAGGAGGATCTGCCTGCCTGGCACAGCAGTAGCACGTCCTGAAGGGACCATTCCAGCAGAGACCCACCACAGCTCCAGCAGCCAGCCTCAGGAGCAGCTGTGGCCTTGGCTGCAGCAGGAGGATGATGGGATGAGAGAAGTGCTGCCAGGGATGAGTGATCAGGGAAGATGCACATATTTTATCAGTCATTGTTAAACCACATGGAAAATGGCACTGTATAAAGCAGTATTCTGGTGTTTCTCTGAAAGAGTTCTATCTTGATATGTTCCATGGAAAAAATTTCTGAATAATTTAAAATCACAATTTGTTGTCTTCCTTCATGTCCAACTGTCTTTGTCTCTCCCCATTACACTGACAGTAGAACAGAGCACAACAGGGCAGGGTGGAATATATTTTTCACCTTATTAGGTGAAGCTGCTTGACATCCATGGCACAGTTTGACACCCTACTGAAATGCTGCATTTCAAGAAATTTGTCTGATGTCTCCACCAGAAACATTTTTAGCTTTTCTCTCCTGCAAAACATTTTAAAATTCCATCTTTTCCCCCCAATTAAGGACAGAGACAAACTTCATGATGCTGGAATGCCTCACAGTACTTACCATTTCAGTGGGCTGCAGTTCAGCTGATGGGTGTGTGTAACACCAACCTCTACTCCATCCTTTCTATAATTGGACCATTTCAAATATAGGTTCAAGTACAAAAATCAAACCTGGCTGCTGGCAAACCTGAGTGTGGTTTTCTCTGGGGCTGTGAATCACATGTGATGCTACTTGAAATGAAGAATATCTCAAGTATATCAAAACCAAAAGTCCAACCTTACAAAAAAAGGGTCATGTATTCAAGATTCACCTTGCTCTAGACATCACAAACTATCTCCAAGCACATCAGTCCTGTGCCTCTCTCTAACCCATTTCAAGGCATATTACTTTGTCAATGCTAGTTCTGCATTAATAGATATTAATGGCTTCTTTTCTCAGTTTTAAATTGACCCAAGATCTTCAATATCTTGACAGGTTACTTGAAATGACTGTTCAAGTCAGCTCACATTTGTCACATATTTAAGTCACAGGTATTGAGCTTGTCAGCTGAATTGCCAGTATTGGACTTGTCAGCTGAATTTTTCAATTTGGTATCATAGAAAACCAAATTGTTATTGACACAGCACAGGAAACATCCTGCTCTCTGGATACAGAAAGTGAAAGGTTACCACAAGGAGCACCTGGGGAACTGACAGTATAAAAAAGGGAAGAATGGGTTGTCATGAAGTCAGCAGGCAGTCCTGAGAAAAAAGAAAACAATCTGTTTCTGCTTTTTGATGTTCTACCAAAAATTTCCTTGGCTGAACCTTTGTTAGTCAAGTACAGTAGGGTTTCTTTGGTCCCACCAGATTTTCTATTCCTCTTGGAAGACTTTTAATTCTGGACCTCCAGTCTGTGCTCCTTAGGCATACTTGGTTTTGCAAGTGTTCAGCCTAAATGTTGGAGATGAAAGATGGCTGACCACAGTCATTTAACTGTAGTCAAACCCTGGAAAAAAAGAGTATAAATATTTAACTGTTAATCTAATAAGCAAAGCACACATTATAGTGGTTACTGTATATTTAAAATACAAAATCAACAGAGTATCCAGAGATAAAAAATGGTAAGAAGGGAGCTGAGCTTCATTCACTTTTCATACAAAATTATTGGGTGTAAGGCTTGTATATGTTTTAGTGCTCAGCTGGGCATTCATTTTTCAAGCTGCCTCTTTGATGGATGGATGGATGGGCACACAGAAGATGTGCAGAGCAATGTCAGAGTGTGTGCAATAATTTTTAAATGACATGGTGTCACAGGGAATCATCTCTAACAACAAAGGCTCCGTGCAGGGTGATGACAGTCCTGAAGAGGAGACTGTGATACTGAGCCCCACATGAGCAACACAGCTTCAGGTTTCTTCCTATCCTTTTTTCCTGACAGGCACTTAACTGAAAGCACCACCTGATGAAAACTGGCAGCAGTGTCCTAGGGAGAGCAGGATGATGACATAAATTCAATAACCAGAGATCTTCTCCCAGAGATCAAATGAAAGCCTGAAAGAGTTTCACACACACTGTTGTTTGGGTCAAGATTAGTCATTAGGCTTTCTTTTTGACTTGGACTTTGAAGAGCATATCCTTGCTGTTCTTCCAGCACAGTCAGTCAAAAGAAAAGAACTACCTTTTAGCTAAACCTTTAGGTAAACCTTTCAGCTGTGCCAGGTATGGCTCCCCTCTCTGTAACCTTCATCAGGATCCTTTTGGAGCTCTGTTCCACCCCCACCCGTGGGGGCCAGGAGTAGTAACTCCATCCAAGTCAATAAATTAATCCTGGAACACAATGGCTGAGTCAGATGTGTACCTTTTGTCATTGGTATTGACTGAAGAAAACCTAAAGGTGTTGAGTAATAATTTCCAGGATCCCTTGGCAGCAGTCCTGCAGCAGCTGCCAGCCACAGCTCTCCACAGGGCCATCTCCATGCCAAGGTGGCACTGAACTGCTTCTGCTCAGCCTGGGCACCTCAGCACCAAAAGGAAGCTTCAACACCACGTGCCTGGCTGCCTGCTACTGCTCCCAGGCTTCAGAGGGGACTTGGGCATGAGAGAGAATGGTGCCTATGAAAAGGCAGAGAGTGAGGGGCGACTGCTCAGCCACCAGCACAAAACCATCCCTCGCTCCTCCACCTCTGAGCCAAAGCCTATTAGTGAAAATGCTTTTCCAGAAGACTGAGCTCCATGGCACAGCAATGCCCAGCAGTATGGCAGGATGCCACAGATGGAGCCCATGGGTGTGTGGCTGGGCTGAATTCCCCAGGGAGGGATTACAGCTGACGTGTTTGATGAGGAGATTTATTCACGCACGGGATGCAGTCAGTCCCCTCATCTTCCATCTATTTTCTTGTAATTACAGGGACATATGGTTGTGTTTCATAATTTTTTTCCACAAATTAGGAGCATTCAGAGAAGGCTGCTTAGAATGAAACAGTCAGGATCTTATGTGAATTTGTCTTTACATTAATTTATTTAAAAATATTTGTAAGTAAGTTGGTTGTTCCAGCTGCACCAAGAAGACTTGATACCTTCAAAACCCATTTCCACTGAGCACCTCAGGGCCTTTGGTGAATCTAAACAAAATTAAATTCCCAACACTGTTCCATGGCCAGAAAATAATTTTTCTACAACTGTGGAGATAGAGACACAAAAAGTGAGTGTTTCAATTCAGCCTTGTAATAGGAACTGCAGTAGGGAAAATTTAGGTCAAAATGTTTTTGTCAAAAGGGGAGCAGAATCCACAGGAATGATAATAAGATCAGTGCTTCAACTCATATTTTTAGAATTCCCCTTTTAAAATGGCAAAGATACTTTTCCTGCTAACATATTACCAAATCATAATAGCATCAGACTTTTTACTACAAAGAAGTGCTGTATGCATAGCTGAAACTACTTGGAATTAAAGAGGATCAGTGCATAGACCTTCCCAAGTATCAGAAATCCTGGCAAAGCTTACACATCTCTTAGGCCAGGAAGATTTGCTTGGGCTTTGGTTTGCTTTTACTTCAAGTATATGCCATTAAGAGATGCTAATGATTCAGTATTTGACACATAGAAATAAATCTGAAAATACTAAGAAGGAATTAAGAGGTCCTGAAATTTCCCTGAATACTCAAAAGAATTCCTGGAAGATGAAGTAGTGGAATAATTCCCCAGGTAAGCAGTCTCCCATTACCTTCCAAATTTAATTACAGCCTTGGATGTACAACTGGAAAAACAAAGAGCAGCGAAAAAATTCTGCCCTGTCAATAAATTTTTTCCATTTCTGACTTACCTCAGTATTAGATAAGTTTCTCCCTTCTTTGATAGACAGACTGAGTAAAAGACCTCTAGATACATTGCTACTTTTCAGTGGCTCCCCACAAATCTCTTCAAACAGAATATTCTGCTTTCATGGCTTAGAATTCAAATACTCTGAATTGACATTAAATTAAATTGTCCTGTAGAAAAATAATAGTAAAAAAAGATCTGCTCCAGGTAACTAACCAAACCTTGTTTTAATGACTGTAGAATACAAAGGAAATTCCAGATATTTAAAGATGTGGGGTCTTCCCCTCCCCATACAGCCATTCATCCAGTACCATTAGCAGTCAAAGGAATTATTCAGGAGAAACATAAATACTCTAGGAATGTATTTAAATAAATATGTAAAGCAGATTGCCTTATTCTATTCATTTATTTAGAGGAAAACCACAGTGAATCTTGTTTGGCATTTCCTGATTATTGTCCTTGTTAATAATTGCACTTAATGTTCTCTGACTGTAGAATCATGGAAAAATTCAGGCTAGAAGGGACGGACTGCTAGAGATCTTCAGTCCAATCTCCCACTCAAAACAGGACAGATTTCAGGGTTTTTTGCCCTCTATATCAGCTGTGGACCAGTTACAGAAATCTGTGTGGTGCTGTAAGATTTAGAGCAGAACCACAGTGGCCAAAGGTGCCACTTTGGGGCAGTCTCCTCTGTTACAATCCGAAGGCAGCCTGAATAAACCCAGCCCACACCTGAATTTTGCCCTCCCCGGGGCCCAAGGCTTTCTCCAGCTGCCCCACCAAGTGATGCTCCACAGGGTGCAGGCTCTCCAGACCCCCCCTGGCACTGCTGGGTGCCTGTGGAGCACATGAAGGGCACACAGGGTGCCCAGCCCAGTGTGCCACCTCCAGCTGCCCTGAACCCAGCTCACACAAGGCTGTGCTGAGCCCAGCACACAGCCAAGGTAAGGCAGCAGCCAGCTGGTGGACCTGACGTGTGTGTGCCTGCTCCCAGACCTGTTTTTCTCCCCTCCACAGGATCACAGCAAAGGAACAAGCACTGAGGCTCCTCAAGGCAGAATTTTGGCCTCTCTGACTGCATGAATTAGATGCAGACCTATTAAATGCAAATTATTATTCTTAATACTGTGGTGCAGTGAAACGATGCAGGCAGCAACACAGAGGTGTTAGATCTCCCAGTTTCCAGTGGGATTTATTATGGCCATTTTTGACAGTCTTTGGACCCATCAGCCAAACCAACTGCACTCCCCCAGCACACACAGAAAGATTTTTGCAAGGAGGGAATACCTTGCCAGCCAAGCGCTCCCTGCACTTGCAGCAGAAAGAGATTGTTCAGAAAGTGGCTCTCCAGAAAACAGCATAACAGAAATTTAATTCTGCTGTTTTAAGGATTTGCAAAGACCATTTGCCCAAGGAGAAAAATAACATCAGAGAGTAAAAGCATGAGCAGCTGGGTGTGATGGCTACACACGTCCCTGCCTGTGCTGCAGTGGATGAGACTCAGAAACATCCACCCCTCCCCTCCTGCAGCAGCTCTCTCCTGACTCCCAACAACACCGAGCAGGTAAGCAAGCACAGAGGAAATTATGACAAGATGGAAAAGTAAATGAGGGAGAGAGGATCCCATGTTATGTAACACTGCATTTAAAGGATTAATTGGGACAGCCTGATAAGGATGAATTGAATGTGTGAGAGCTACAGTTTTTTTAATTGAGCAGCTTTTCTCCAGAGAAGAGAGCTAAGTTTAAACCATCTGTCCAATTTCAGTGTCATTTGCCAAGGAAATGATTAAATATTTAAGATTAAATCAAAATCTGGGAATCAAGGCAGGAGATTAGAAATAAACAATTTTGGGGTTTCTTTTACGTGCAGTAATATGAAGTTCAAAGTTGGTGAATTTTAAATACCATTTCTCCCTCCCTCATATACATACATGCACATATACATATGCTTGTCCACAGTGAAGTGAAACATTGGGATACAAGACACTTCACAGCACCTGAGTGAGCCAAAGGCCAGGGGGCAGCATGGGACCAGAAAAAAAAAAAAAAAAAAAAAAAACAGTGAGAAAGGCTGGGACAGCATCTGTCACACAGGGAGAACCCAAAAAGGCACTTGGGGCGAAGGATCCTCTCATGGGTGCTTTAGACAAATGACTGACTCAGGGGGAGAGTGAACATAGCAGCACTGACCCCACAAAGTCATCTTCCAGGAGGCTAAAGTCTAATACAGTCTAACAAAGGCTCTGAGCTGCAGCTGCTAATCACACAGCCACTGAGGGAATAAGGATTTCAGCTGATGGCTCACACACAAAGCAGCTCCTTCACCACCCCCACATGTTCTGCATGCCCCATGGTGTCCACCACCCCCTCGTGTCCAGCTGTGAGGTGTTGACCAAGGCAAGAGAGAGGTGAGGGCACAAAGCAGAGCTACTGTGCCAGCAAGTCCCTGAGCATCTGCTGGGGTGAGCCGGGTGGCCAGAGTTCACACTTCCCTTTCTGTTCAGGGCATGCTAGAAAGGGCTTCCCTTTCCATCTTACAGCTGAAAATATCCAGCAGTCAGGACTGGAGATAGGCCTGCTGAAAGGATTACCTGCTTGGAGTGGGGAAGGGTTTGTCTGGAAAGTCACTTAGCTCTCCTGACAAACACAGTACGTTTGACTTAACCACAGTAGTCATGCTGTGCCCATTGCTGAATGATGCTGGTGAGGGCTTGGCCATGATTCAGTTCCAGATTAAGAAGCCTAAATTTCAGATGCTTGCATTTACACTGAGTGCATAAACTCCCATCATAGTCCATGGTGTTTTAGGGATCTTTTCAGTTCTCTAACCAGAGTGGCCAAGTGCGCTTTAAATGTTCTCAGGGTGTCTGCAGAGGGTGATGGGCTGATGCCACAATGTCTGCACAGACCTGTGTTCTGCTGGAGACACCCTGGGACCTCCCAGGACCACTGAGGTGATGAAAGAAAGGCATTTGTGTTGAGGGCACTGCATCTTTGTCATGATGGCACAGACTACTGCAGGTCTGAGCTGTGAGCAGGGCTCGGCCAGCGCTGCCCGCACTGTCCCAGCAGGACACCAGCCCGTGGTGTCCCCTTTCCCAGGGGGCTTCCCCCTCCTGCTGCTCCACTTCATCTTGGATGTGTGAAGCTCTGAGTTCTCCCAGGCAGACACAACAGCTGACAGAGACAGGTTTCCCCCTGACCCTGGGCACCCTCAGACCACGCTCACTGGGGGTGCTATGGTTGTACTGGGATTTAATCAGGGGCCAGTGGAGTAAAGATGTTTCCATAAAGTCCTTTAAGTTGCAGCTCCAGGTGTTAGAAGGGAAAACCTTTGCTTTCATTTCTTGTTATTATAAAGGAAGTTTCTATCCTTTCTGCCTAGGAAGAAACTTGGAGAACTTGAGGAAAGCAAACCAAACCAATGGAACCAAGGTGAGCATCATTAGTATTTTCCTCTAAAATATGATGGCTTTTAACCCAAACTCAGAATGGCCCAAGAATTCTTCCTCCTGGAAATGCTGTAGGAGAGGGATTAATCTCAGCTTTACCCAGCATTTGTCTAGTCTGTCACTAAGAGCTCATTTTAATTGCAATAAAGCAAAACAGACACTTTCAGAAGGAGACTCATCTCAGCAGGTGTCTAAGGCATGATGTTAGATGTCGGATATAAAACTTCACTAACTCTGGGCCAAGGAAAAATCATATCCTAGCTGGTCACTGCTGCAAAATGATAATAGATTTTTCTGAGGTGTCATTTAATCAGGCTTTAAGACATAAATGTTATTTCTGTAGGGCAGCCAGCTCCTTAACCTCATTTACAGATTTTTTTTAATTTCTGGTTTTATCTTCCCTCAACAACTGGTGCATTTCCTAATGTCCAGCTAATTTCATCCATCAGCTTCCCTTTCACCCTTATTAAATATTTATTTGTTTACAAAACTTTTCATACCACCTCTTAACCAGAACTGCTTTGTAACCAAAATCACTTCTATCAATAAGCAAAGCCATTTTTCTTCAAGTATTTAAATAATCTTTTCACATTATTAATTTTTTTCTTTGAAAAACAGCCACTTACCAAGTGCCTAGATTGTGAAACCACTTGTGGAATTTACCTCCTGCTTGCATAAAATGTGTCTAACTGGAGTATGATCATTTGCACCCAGGAAAGAAAACCTGTCCAGTGGTTTCTATACCCTTGAAACAACTCTGATATTGGCCTTCTCCACAGAACAAATAAAAGGCTGACATTCCACTATGGAAGGAGTAACTTTAACTTGTAACATTGTACTCTGAAATTTTATAATGCATTGTAATTTTTAGGACTGGCAGGGCTATTTTATTACTAGCAGCACAAGTTCTTGAGCTCATCATCTTGACTGGAATGATGAGGCATTAGAGAGTAGAGTAACCAAATTCTTAGCATATCCATTAGCATTTACTTCTTGGTGAAGACTAGAGATTTGCAAATACAGGAATTTCAAATGTGAGAGTATCCAATATTTTTTGTTCCTTATGAAAAAAGTAGGCATTATTTTGTATGCAGGAAAAAATTCTTTTTGAATTTTTTTCCCCTTTTGACAATATTATTTATTTCCAACCCGACTTTCAATTTAAAGAAGGAAACTAAAGCTGCATTTCTTCCTGGTAAACTTAAAACAAATGAGAAATGTTCAGATGAAAACAATCCTCATCGAATTATAAATCATATTTTCTTCTACCATTGCAAAATGTGTTGAAAAATAGTCTAAAATAACCCAGGTACAACCAGTCTGTGTGTCTATTTTAAAACAAGACTATTAGATATTTTTTCCTCTTTGCTGAATTATACTTTCTACACAAAACCACAGCCTGTGCAGACTAAGATTAAATTTCTTGCTAGAGCTATTTCAGGGGAAAACTATAGAAAAAGGAAGAAAAATATGACTGAACAAGATTCTGCACTCCTTTTTTTTTTCCTGGTACTTTCTATCTTATCTTTAGAGGACTTTGTTGTTGAAAGACAACAAAACGAGAGAACCTCTGTGGCTGTGGGCTGACCTCTCTGAACTGTTGACCACAGTGAAAACAGCAGCCCTGGTGCAATCAGTTAGCACCAAGAGGATGTCTGCAAGATTTTCACCAGAGCAAGGGACTGGACCATGTCCTTGGGGGCTGCTCCAAGGGGAACAGCCCCCCCTTCCCAGTGCTTCCCAAGTAGCCACAACCTTCACTTTTTGGACCAGCTGTGCTTAAATAATTACAGCCTATTCCAGGCTGGAGCACTACTGATGTGGAACTGGGGGAAGAGAGGGTAGGAAGGTTGGAGGAAGGCTGGAGGAAGACTGGAGGAAGGCTGGAGGAAGGCTTACCAAGAGCAGCTGAGGGAGCTGGGAGTGTTTATCCCAGAGAAAAGGAGGCTCAGGGCAGACCTTATCTACAACCATCCAAAAGGAGGCTGTAGCAAGGTTGGAGCTGGCCTCTTCTCACAAGTAGCAAGTGATAGTACCAGAGGAAATGGCCTCAAGATGCACCAGAGGAGGCTTAGATTGGATATCAGGAAAAATTTCTTAACTGGAAAGGTTGTCAAACATTGGAACAGGCTGCCCAGGGATGTGGTGGAGTCACCATACCTGGAGATATTTAAAGATGTAGCACCTGGGGACATGGTTTAGTGGTGGAATTGACAGTGCTAGGCTAATGTTTGGACTTAAAGATCTTAGATTTCTTTTCAGCTTAAATGATTCTGTGATTCTCTGATTCCATATTTTTATGAAAATAAAAGGAAACTGGGAGCCAAAGACTCACATCACAAACCACTCACATCACCTTGCCAACCACTAAAAAGCTGTTTTACATAGTTGGCTTGATTCATTGTTTTAATTTAATTTTCCAACTCCAGCTGCAAACAGCTTCAGGACATGGCTGGTGGAAAACTTCTCAAGCCTGCCAGACCACCCTGGGACATCATGCTGGGCAGCCACACAAAGAAAAAGGGGCTGTGGTTGGGGTTTGATAATACACCCTGCATTGGCTGCTACATGAGATGTTGCCAAGAAAACCCCAGGCCCCTTCATTGTCTCTGCAGTAGAAGAGATTCTGCTGGGCAGCAGGGATGAGACTGGGAAGCACTCAGGGGCTCAGGGCCCCAGCACAGCACAGCCCTGCTCTATAAGCTGAGTCCCGAGCCACAGGGATTTTATTGATGGGCCTTCCTGGATGGGAGGGCACTGACCTGGGGAGGAGCAACATCTGCCAGCAGCAGAGCCAGAGGGCAGCTTGCCTGGCTTCTCCTGCAGCAGCTGCAGACCACATGCTGGAGGGAACCCTGTGCAGCCACAGGCTGTGGGCCCAGGCAGGGCTCCACCAGCATCTCCAAGAAGGGACTGGATTGTCCATGAGGCTCTGGGTGCAGCTTTCTGCTGAACTCTGTCTCCTCTGCCAGTCAAAAGTCAATGTGTCCTACAACATCCTCTCATGGCTTGCAAGTGATACCGTGCAAGACCACAGATGAATCAGTTCTGACATGGAAGAATCACAGAAAGCACAGACCCCTAAATAAAGCTGGTACACTGTCTGCTGTGACTTGCTAAAGTAGGTTAAGCACCTCTTCTCCTAAGTCAAGAGGGGATTCATGGCTATGAAGTGTGTGGTGTTGCTGATATTACTGTCCATTGTCACATACACCTGTGTCAAACAGCCAGAACTCCTCAGATCTCACTCTCCTGTAGTGCAGAGCTGTGGGTCTGCAGTTTGTGCACATCACTGCAGAACTGCAGGCTAAATAACTGAGGTGAACTCAAAGTGAGGAGCTCTGAAGTGGTGCTGCAGAAGAGCCTGATCCAGACACGACACCTCCCTGCACTCTGCAAGCTCACCCCTCCCTGACAGGAGTGTCCAGCTCACCCCCAGCTGGCACATGCCTCTGCATCACTGAGTTTGGTCCTGAGTACACCATGCTCTGCCCAGTTCCATAAACCCCCTTCACTTCAGCAGCTTTCAGGCAGGACACATTTTCTTCCAGCTTTTTAAGTCCTGACTGATATTCATGAAAAGTTTTGCTAACCCCAGAAGCAGCAGGGGAAGGGATATGGAGGAGGAAAATTAATGTTAGTACAGAGATATTCTGCACGACTTCAAGATAAAAAATAGCCAGGGAGACTTTTAAAGAGACACAGCTAATCCAATGGTCTTGAAATAAAAGCAGAAACGAAGGCAAAAAATTAGCATGTATTGAGGAAGTTGTATAGTCTGGGAATTAGCAACTGGGGCTGAATCTCTACACTGAGGGAAAAATTTCTGGAGAAACTGAGACTGAAATAAGTGCTGTAACTGAATTTCAGTGCTCCAGAAAGCCAGTGGCAGAGTCAGGACTTAATTGGCCCAGGCCCAGTACACTGTCTTTTACATAATGCCTGCTGTGTTTGAAAGGTGACCCCTCCATCCTCATACTCCCACCCAAAAGAGAGAGGGATAACATTGTCTTCACTGAGATCAGGAAATATCATTAACTTGGACTCAACTCCAACCCTAAAACCTGCCTTGATGGCAACAGAGCCCCATTTCAGCAGCTCAATTTTTTGTGCCTGAGTTGAACATCTCATCAGAGGAAGACCTGACCTGGTGTCTGCTGCCTCCCTCAAGAAATTAACACATCCACTATGGGGAATGTTTGATAGGATGTCTTCCCTCTCCAGGAGAGAAGTGGTATGACTGAGGTGCTTTGCTAAAGGCACAAAATGCACCCAAGGTGGTACCACAATGACAAACTGATGTCTTCCAAAGACCTCCAAAAAATGGTTTTCAAAGGGGTCTGAAAATGATCCCTACTTCCCATCATAGTTGAGAGGAGTATTGCTGTAGAGAACAGCCTTTAGCAATACTACTTTAAATGAAAGAGCAAATGACAATTAAATGAAAAAATAATCAGCATTTAATGTCTCTTTTATGTACTTTCCTGTTTTGAGTAAAGTTTTGTGTGATGGGTTTAAAACTAGATCTAGATTGTGCCTCTCATGCATCAGACAGGCTAACTATAAGATACTGAGACACTTGAAAGTCAGAAATGTAGGTGATGCTGATAACCTCTTCAAATAGTGCAATAATAGCGTTCAGTCACTCAAGGTCTTTCATTTTTGGAACTGCCCCATATGAGTGTGACATTCATTAGCTCAAACCTGTATCATGCTACAGCAGTTTGAAAAAAAGAAGTCACTAGGAAGAGTATTAAAACTTTCATGAAGGAGTCTTTCCCTCAGGCATTTCTTTCAAGGTCAGAAAGCCTCACTCTTGTTGTTTCTGCAGACATGAAAACATTCAGAGAGATGATGTGATGTGAAGACCCACACCTAATCCTGATCTTTAATTCTGAAAAAAACCTTCATCTTCACACAGTTTTTTCAAATGTGACTTTCTTTGATCTCCATGAAATTAAGAAAAATATGTGCCCTGTTCCCTGGCATGCCTGCTGTAGGATGCCCACATAGAAAACTTCTCAGGGACCAGCACAGCCTCATGAATAAAAACTGCTCCAAACCCTCCTTTACCCAAATCAGAAGGAAACATTTATGACAGCTGAAAGGTATGATAAGGGTTGCATCTCTCAGTTTTTCTCTTTCCTTGCAGCAAAGCAAAGTTCACTTGGTTTGTGGTGAGGGATTGGGTCTCCCCAGAGGCTCCCATGCAAGACCAGATCCCAGGGAACACACACTGCCTGCTCTACTCTCCATCCCAAACCTCAAGCCCCTGCTCTCCCCATCACCCAGCCCTTGGAAGCCTCAAACCAATGTTTACAGCATCCAACCTCAAGGATCACTGGCAACATCAAGAGGAGAAACACACCCATTTGGGTTCCTCTGTCAGATAAAGCATGGCTATTCCCAGTGTCACTTTCAAACATCCACACTTTCAAAATTCTGTGAAAATACAATTTATGGAGTTGTGCATGGACAAATTCTATCAGCATTAAAACCAGAGCTTGTCAGTATTTTATGACTTTTCCTTCCACTCATCTCCAGCCTATTTCTTTTTCAGAAAACAAAAGGGCTCCAAGAAGAAAAATAAATATCCAATTTTTCAGGCTCCTTAGAGTTGATAGCATAGCCCTATAAATAAGAAGAGCAGCAAGAAGAGAGAGAGAAGTGACAGGACTCTTCTCTGGGAGAAAAAAAAAATTTAAATTGTAGATGGCAATTCAACCTGACCATACTGAAAATCAGGAGGACCTAGGTTCCCCTCTAAGACTTTTCCCCCCTCCCTCAGGTGCACACTCTTGATGTGAGCTGCTGATGTTTGTGCCCAGAGCTCCAGCCCCAGCTCCACAGCAGGGCCAGCTCTCCCTGCAGGCTGCCCCCAGCACAGGCAGCCCAAGCTCAGCCAGTGTCCAGCACACCCTGTCACTGGCATTTTGACTTATCTCATACAGGGAATAAAAATACCCTAAAACAAAGCCCCAAACCAGTGCAGTTTTGTTGCTCTGCTGTGGCAGGATGCCCCATG
The DNA here is from genome assembly GCA_013398075.1 of Notiomystis cincta. Classification (NCBI taxonomy): domain Eukaryota; kingdom Metazoa; phylum Chordata; class Aves; order Passeriformes; family Notiomystidae; genus Notiomystis; species Notiomystis cincta. The sequence goes on from VZRX01003062.1 coordinate 28,843, forward strand.
GCTTAACAACCAAGATGTGCAAGGAAGTGATTGAGTCATCATACCTGGAGGTATTTAAGAGATACGTAGATGTGGCACTTGGGGACATGGTTTAGTGGTGGACTTGGCAGTGTTGGTTAATGGTTGGATTCAGTATCCTAGAGGTCTTTTCCAATTTAAATGACTCTGTGATTTTAAATTCAAAGCTTCCTGCAAGGTTGGGAATTTCATAACCACACCCTTGTGGCAGGAGTATCCAATAGGGCTGAGCTCTCAGTGCAGTCTTATGGGAGCACATCAGAGCAGCTCTTCCAGACCTACCCCTGCCAGGACATTGCAACTTTGAGACCATTGACCACTGCCCCTCTGTAAAATTTAACTGAAACTAGGCTTTTTGTGCATGTGCAGGGCTGCTTCTTTCCAAGCAAAACGACAGATGCTCTGGCAGAGACTGCAACTCTCAGCTTCATTTCCATAGGAGGTCAGCCTAAAATCTTGTGCAGAACAGTCCAGCCAAGCACAGAAAGGTGATAGACACCCCAGTTACTGCAGTGGACAGCTGGGCAGGCAGGATCAGCCCAAGCAGCTTCTCCCCATCTTCTCAAAGTACATCCAGGAGGGCCCTGATGCTTCTGAGTCCTGGGCCAAACCACAGCATTGCATCCAGGTGCAGCAATCCCCAAGGATCAAAAGAAGCCCCTCTAAAGTGAGATCAATGAGTCAGCTGATGGATGACCTGGCAAAGCTCAGAGGCCCTGGGGACTCACACAGTCCCCAGCTATGCTGTGTACGAGGAGGAATGACTCTCATGGTGGCAGATGAAGAGCAGCCTGACAGAACACAATGCCATGCCCTAGGATAGCTTGGCACTGCTTTACTGGGCACAATCCAGCAAATCCATTTACTCCCCTGCTAATGCTCATTTTATCACCCTCTAATTTTATGAGAACTTCCTAAGACAGATAGCTCCTGCACTGTGTGTACAGAAGGCTTCAGTGCTGACCTTTAAGGCTAATGGCTCTGTCTGCATTTGAGATATTTGGACTTGTACACTTAAAGCCAGATCTTGGGCTGACAAGCACAGTGAGCAATATTGGTGGCACTCCCAGCAGGCCAAGCAGCATTCCAGTCACAGGTGTGCAGGGAGTCTGTGTGGGGATGGAGCCAAGGGAGCTGTCCTGCCCTGGGATCAGGATGCTTCTAACAGTTCAGTAAAGGAAGATGCTGCTGCTAGCTTTTGGGCAACAGGAGCATCTTTTCAGCTACAGTGGCAAAATCTGAAAAGCAAAAGGACCAAAGGATCTACACTGGCTCAGTGCTCACCACCAGTTTTATTTTCTTCCTCGTAACACCCAGGCAAGATGCTGAAGTAAACTGTCCAAGCAGTGCTTTCTGTCAGGTTCATAGTTCAGTCATGCAAAGTCTTCTTGGGATGAAGCACCACAGCACTGGGGTTGCTGCACTGACACCACCAGCCTCATCTCCAGTGTCAGCCCATCACATGCCCTGACCCCTTGTGTTTTCACACCCCAGGAGAGTCCACAAGCCCTGTGTGCACTCACTGCCAAACACGAGAAACTGGTGCTCCAGGGAACCTTCAACACAGAAAGAACACACAAGAGAGGAAAATAACATTAAATTACTGTCTTGTCCACAACCAGCCTGGCTTCCGAGCATGGTGCCCACCATGAAGTTATGATTAGGAGTTAAATTTATCTGTTCATGCACCTTGCAGAATAACACATTCTTGCAAAACCACTGTAATTGATTTCATCATACTTTCATCATATGATATATGATATAAGATATATGAGTGCTCATATCCTCTGCTGGACCAGCCTAACCTTGGGCATTAGGTGACTACATAGCTGAGGGCAAATGGGAAGTTCCATTATCTGAAAGGGGATTAATGTTTATTTTAAAGTCCCAAAATGAAAGCAGAATTTTGGCATTACAATTGTGTTTTTCATCAAACCTTCATGCAGATGGAAATCTTCATAATAGTATAAAGTGTGTTAGAGACCCACACAGAACAGAAAGCACATTAAATCCACACAGAAAGACTTAGAAGCAACAAAGACCTGGTCAAAGGAAAAGAAAACAAACAAAAAAATAGGCATTTTCCCTCACATCTGACTGCAACACCTGGATCCCAAAAGCAATTTTCAAGTAATTTAATGGAAACATTTATTGTCTCCAGTAAAGTATTTGCAGACAGTGCAACCCAGAATGGCTAATAGGCACTTGTCCATGATCTGCATCTAAGGAGTTGCCTATTATTAGTTAATGAGCAGACAGCAATTCAGAGTTCTAATTTTAGCACCAACACATGCCAGGAACTGGAAACAAAAAGAAGCAAAGAGGAACGGGCCAGGGCTGAATTGAAAAAGGATGTTCTGCTGCCTTTCCATCAGCTGTAGAAACGGCCCCACCTGCCACATCTCTGACAGCAGTTCAGTCTCCAGACAGCAGCAGACACACCATGGTGTGGAACAGCAACACAGGCATGGCAGTGGCCCCAGGGATCAGCCTGTGTGCATCTCTTTCTCTCCCCAAGGCAGGCTCAGGTCTCCTCTAGCAGGTCCTGATCCACCTCTAAAGCTGTGCAAAAGCAATGCTGCTCCTAGAGGTTCCCAAGGGCTGGGGCCATGGCTTTGAGTATCTCTTCCTCTTCTAAACTAGAACATCCTTCAAGAGCAAAAGACTTCACTGACAGCTGGAAAGACCCAACACCACCATCCTAGTGAGATGTACGTGACTGCTGTGAAAAAACAGTGGATTGGTGCTGCAAAGACTCCACATCCAGCAGGGAACAAGGATCCAGCAGTGTCAGTCATGGTCAAGCCCCTACAAATACACAAGAGAGGTCTTAAACACTGAATCATAACAGCACAGCTTTGGCTCTTCAGAGGGTTTGGCAGATTTACCATCTTTGGCTTCACAGCTCCTCATTAAACACAGGCAGGCCCTTAACTGGGTGTCCAGAGTAAACAAAAGCTGAACATGGCACTGTGACATTGCCACTTTTCACTTAGCAGGCAGGCAATTATTCTCATGTTTAATTGTATCTGATGAGTGACACTCACAGGCCCCATGCTGTTTAAAATGTGACATATTTTATTTATCATAGCAGCTTCTACAGTTCTACAAATGGATGACACACAATCCATTATCATTTTGGAAGCATTATTATTCACACAAACATGTTCCAGAACCTTAGAAATTTTTTTAAATTCCTTTTTTTTTCTACATTCCTTTTAAATTCAGAATGCAAATTCCCTATCTTGCCAATGAGATTTCCTCCTCCTCACCAACCCGAAATAAATTAGAGAACAAGCTGCTATCTCTAAAAGCTTTATAAATAAAACATACAGCACACACATACACACATAAAGGCTACAATTTTAGAGTACTTTTGTATCCTGGATGGATTTGGAGATGTCACTGCAAATGCACAGATGCTGGCAGTCACGGGAGCTTAACAAGTGCCATGAGGTTTGACATCCCATCAGACTGCAGCCCTTTGTGGCAGCTGAGGCCTCCCAGGGCAGAAAGTAACATGACAATTGCTTCTATCAAAGAGAGAAAATAATGACAACCTCACCAGCAAATACATCAAGGGACAGAACTAAAATTACTCTTTCCTGGCTCAACTAAATAAAAAATTATGACAGTTCAAAAGAATGTTAAAAGTTTTCTGGAAGTGGCTAAATCACACTATTCCAAGCTGTCAGTGGAAACATTTGCTTTTTTCTTTACCTCAAAAAGAAAGCATTTTTGCAAAAAGAAGGTTTAAAAATTGACTCAATTTGAGTTTTGATTTTTCTACTTTTTTTTTTCCAACCAAAACATACAAAATATGAGGAGAGAACAAGAAGAGAAAGTAGCTCCAGAGCTAAGAAATCCTATTTGCTCTAGGAGATTGTGCTGGTTTTTAACTCAATTAACACAAAGCTGCTGTTCAGGCATTGCCCATCTGTCTGTGCTGCCCGAGGGGATGGCTGCAGGAGGGGGCCTGGCAGAGACAGAGCTGCACCACAGCCTGAACACTCTCAGAGCTCTCTGTGGCTACCAGCCCTCCAGCTCAGACACTGAACAGGCAGGAAAGGGGAAAAAAGAGGGGAAAAAATAAAGAGAAAAACTGGAGCAGGAGAAAAATACTACATTCCAAACTGGATAGCTTGAAACTTGTTAGCCCATGTTTGGAAAAATTAGATGTCATCTATCAAAGCAGTCCTCCCTGTGCCACCAGCATCCCCTGCGGGCAAGGAGGCAGCTCACTCACTGCCTGCCCAGGGATGCCAGGGGCTGGCCACAGGATTTCTGTCTGATCCCAGCACAGAGCAGGCAGAGAAGTACATGGCCAGTCCTGAGTGACTCTGTGAAGGGAGGTGGCCCTGCATCAAGCCAGAGGTGAGGAGTCTGGGACACATCTGCAAAAATCTGCCTATCTAGCTTACTGAATATGTCTCCAAATAATCACCTTCCCTTCTTTAGGGCTAAAAGGCTCCCAAGGGATCAAACAGGTGGATTCAACAGCCAAAATGGGTTCTGCACACAAGTGCCTGTCACAAATACTGTTTTCCTGAGCCAGATCACAAGTGCAGTTGGCTACAAGTGCCACAGTGGCCACTAAAAAGCTGAGGAAAAAAAAGAGTCACGCTGGAAGTTTTAAATGGTCAGATGCCTTTTAAACATTTTTGAGGTCTGGCTCATTGGCTCCTGCAGAAAGCTCTCTGTTAGACTCCCACCAGAGCAGGCAGCAGAGCTGTAATGCATTAACTCCACTCTCAGCATGAGGCACACACAGAAACCTTGCAGGTCCCTGCCCACCCGAGGTGATGTCCGGCCCCGCAGCAGCTCGCCCAGCTGGGATGGGCTGGGACACTCTTTGGGAAGCCCCAGCCCCNGGATTTCTGTCTGATCCCAGCACAGAGCAGGCAGAGAAGTACATGGCCAGTCCTGAGTGACTCTGTGAAGGGAGGTGGCCCTGCATCAAGCCAGAGGTGAGGAGTCTGGGAGACGTCTGCAAAAATCTGTCTATCTAGCTTACTGAATATGTCTCCAAATAATCACCTTCCCTTCTTTAGGGCTAAAAGGCTCCCAAGGGATCAAACAGGTGGATTCAACAGCCAAAATGTGTTCTGCACACAAGTGCCTGTCACAAACGCTGTTTTCCTGAGCCAGATCACAAGTGCAGTTGGCTACAAGTGCCACAGTGGCCACTAAAAAGCTGAGGCAAAAAGAGTCACGCTGGAAGTTTTAAATGGTCAGATGCCTTTTAAACATTTTTGAGGTCTGGCTCATTGGCTCTGCTCCTGCAGAAAGCTCTCTGTTAGACTCCCACCTGAGCAGGCAGCAGAGCTGTAATGCATTAACTCCACTCTCAGCACGAGGCACACACAGAAACCTTGCAGGTCCCTGCCCACCCGAGGTGATGTCCGGCCCCGCAGCAGCTCGCCCAGCTGGGATGGGCTGGGACACTCTTTGGGAAGCCCCAGCCCCGACTGATCCCCTGAAGAGGGAAGCATCTGCCCTCACTGGCATTTCCCATGAAATAGGATGGCACAAACTTCACACTGTCTTTTTCTGCCCTAAACCAGGGAATTTCATCAGCCATGGTTTTGGAAAGCACTAAGCTCCCAGCCTCAGTAAAGGCCCACAGTAAACAGACCTAAGAAACAGCTTCTTCACTGCCATTGGACTCACCAACCTCCATTTTCACTGCATCTCCCCTGTTCTCAGATGAGGAAGAAGAGCAAGGACACCAAGCTGACCTTCAGCACCCCGTGCACTATTTCCACACTGTTCTCCCAGCCCGTTTTCCTCAGCTCCTTTGCAAACCAGACAGCCCCAGCCTGCTTTCACAAACCCCCTGTGGTGTCAGCCACAGAGGCTCATCACACACTCTGTCTACTCTGCTTTTTGGCAGTGGGGACCACTTTTTCCTACCTGTTGTTTACTGCTGTTCAGTAGCCAGGACACAGCTGGGTCCCAGGTCACACAGGCAAGGCTGTCACGACGTGCAGACACCTACAGCACTACAGCTGAAAGCCAGAGCCCAGGGCAAGGTGGCAACAGGCAAGCACAAAGGAGAAAATCAAGCTGCCATCTTAACTGTGATTTCAGTGATTCATAGGAGTCATTTTAGTTAATTCACTGGTTAATGACTTAGAAGCACTGGCACAAGGTCAAATCACAAATGGGTAAGAGCAGTTCTCCAAAGCAATCACTTATTTCTCTATTTCCAGCTTTCCATTTCAACTTGAAGAGCAGCACTAAAAAGGAGAGAGAAATCAGCTTTCCATCTAAAAAAGACTTATGAGAAACCACAAGTGCCAAGCATGTTTCCTCTCCACCCCTGTCTCTTTTCATACAAGCCCAGTTCCTTAATCTGCTACAGCTGCCACTTCTTCAGTGGTGAAAAATGTCTGTAATACACATTGCTGAATGTTACAGAAACACTGAAGAGCAACTGGATATCAATTAAACAGCCTTATCCCTAAGCAGCAACACGTTGAAATGCAGGAAAGGCAAGTGATAACCAGCAATGGGTCGATGCAATGAACTAGCTTCATTAAAATCTACCCATAAAAATAAATCCTGCTGAAGTACAGCTGATGTTTCATCCTATTTGCATGTGATCTTCATGTAATTGGTGGTAACAAGATGACAGATAAAGGCAATAGAAAAACAAGGTATTAATTATGCAAACTCCTTGGTACTAAGTCCTAAGCACATTAAAATATCCACATGATAAGAGATCAGGAGAATTCAAAGAAAGTAAAAGCTTGTCAGCTCCTGTCCTTCCCTCCCAGAGGGTAGGAGACAGCTGAAGCAGCACCCTGGGATCAGTCCCTCTGCTCCTCTGACCATGCTGCCCCAGAGGGGTCATCTTCCACTTCAAAATCATCTTTAGCCATTCCTCTCCCTTCAGACATGGTTTATTAGAAGATATACTAGAGGAAGACTGGCATGGACATAAGACAGGAAGAAAGCATGGAGGAACCTGGATAATCTTAGCTCTGACAGGTCTGTGGGGACATCTCTAGGTGGGACTCTGAAATAGACAAAACAGCAGATGGTGACAGCAGCAGATAAGACTTCCCCTCATCACTGCCCTCTCTACATTTGACTGAGTGAGGTACTTAGTGAGCATCCATTCCAGCCATCCTGGATGCTATTTCTACATGTCCTCCCAGCTGTTTCCACCAAACCTGAATCCTTCAAGTGTTTTGTATGTCAAGGTTTAACCCCAGCCAGCAGCTCAACCCCAGGGCAGCTCACTCGCCCTCACCAGTGACATGGGGGAGAGAATTGAAGGCATGAACATGAGAAAACTTGAGGCTTGAGATACAGGCAGTTTAATAGCAAAAGCCACAAGCAAAGCAGAACGAGGGATTCATTCACCACTTCCCATGGGCAGGCAGGAGTTCAGCCATCTCCAGAGAAGCAGGACTCTGTCACACGTAACACAAACTCTGAAGAACAATCTCCATCACTCTGAATGTCTCCCATTCCTCCTCCTGCCCCCACCTCTGCATGCTGAGCAGGAGGCCACATGGTCTGGGATGTCCCTGGGGCCAGCTGGGGTCATTGTCCCAGCGGTGTCCCCTCCCAACTCCTTATGGCCCCCCAGCCCCCTGACTGATGGGGTGGGTGAGGAGCAGAAAAGGCCTTGGCTCTGTGTGGGCCCTGCTCAGCAATAGCAAAAACATCCAAGTGTTATTAACCTTGTTCCCATACAAACCCCAAACACAGCCCAATACAAGTTACTGTGCAGAAAACTGTGTTTTGCTGAGACTAGGGTACTTCCTTTCAGAAACAAACAGGCTGGAAATATTTCCTTTTTCCAAACCATCTCAGCTGTTTAAAACCATCCTAATTTACTGATGTTCACTCTATTCAAGATATCCTAGGAAGGGCTGGGAAGTGAAAAAGGACTATATCCTTAATGAGGTGAGACAACACACCTGAGAGTTTCTGACCATGGGTGGGGTCAGTTTCAATCCAGGACAGAATTTCAGACTCACAGTCTTACACAACCTTTTCCAGTTTCCAAGAAAACAGTTCTTTTTCATGCTGCCTTTTATTACTATTAACTGAACAAACTTGAGTGACTGGGACATACAACATGACAAGAAAATAAAGACTGTTTGAGATGACTGTTTTTCATTTGCACTGCTCTGTTGGATTACACTAAGACTGTTGACCTTATTAAGATTCAGGTTAACAGCCCACTTCAGAAATATCTGCATGTGCACCTGAGTGTTAAACTGAAAGCTTGGAAGACATATTAAATCAAATAAAGATTGATAGCTTGTTGTTTCTATCCCACCAGTCATTCAAGCACTGCTTACTTCTGCATATACATGAAAGAGAGAAAACTGACAAGGGTGTTTCTCATGGCTGCTTTCTCTTCAAAGCACACCTATCTTTACATAAATACCTTTGTTGCAAGGCCATCCTTTTACTCTTTGCTTACCCAAATCTAGCACAATGCACTGTGGCAATGTGTGTTGTGCATCATCTACAGCAAACCAAAAGCAAACCTAGACTTGAATTCAGTCCTTCCTTGCAGAGGTTACAGCCCTCAGATCAGTCCCACCACTTGCCCTAGGAAGCAAAGAAAAGACAGGACCTGGGAGGCAGAAGCTCTGAATTAAATACTTTTCAAGTACAATCTGGATTTATTTTTGTTAACAGGCTCAGTCACAGCCCACTTAGACAGTGCACATTTGAGATCTCCCAGAAATCCCTTCCCACCATGCCACTTGGGATGCAACTTCATGAAAGGAGTCCAAAGAAGTACTCCTCCACCTCTGTTTGCCCCTGGTGAAGCAGGAGCAATGATGGGGAATAGGATTTACCAAGATAGACAGGCATTTTACTGCACCAGTAGTCAAAATCTTGCCTAAATCTCAGCTCAAAGCTTCCTTCTTAACCCAGGCATATCCAGAGACCATCACCACTTCTGGTTCTCCTTCTCAACATCCTCAGCAGCAGAAACAGACTCAGGACAATAAAAGTGCTGCCTTATTTCAGGTTGTCTTCCCAGACCTCCCATGACCAATGATTTAATTTCCTGATTACAGGAGGAAAGAAGATGTTCATTCCAGCTGAATCAGACACTGCAAAACTCATTTAAGTGATCCCACCAAGACAGGGAAGCACAGGATCCTAGCCTGTCCCTGGCACATGTTCATGTAGCTGTGTAGTTATTGAAAACTCTGCTAATGACTTTATAACCTTCCCAGATGATTTATCACTGCTTTCCTCCCTTTCTATCAAAATGCTCTTTCTTCACCTGCTGTAAAAATTAACCCCACCCAAGCTGAGGTGCTAATGGACAACACCATGACCTGGTGACTGCTGGCTTCAGACACACCACTTTGCCCTCATTCACTCCATAAGTTCTTGAATGCCATACTATGGCAGGCAGCGTCATTCTCCATGTAGCTCCTACCTGACAGATCCTTTTTTCCATCATATTACAATAATAACAGACTTTGCTTCCTTTTTCAAGCTCTTCTTTGCCTGTTCTGCTTCTCTCACACTGTCTCCTGGACACAGAGTTTTCAGTAAAACTTTTTAAATCCTACATTAACCTCTCCTTGCAAGTCTCCTGTGCCCCAAAGCAGAGGGATTGTTCTGTCAGGGAGCTGGTGGCTGGTGTTGATTCAATATCATCACTCCTGCTCTGCACCCTCCTTTTGCTCCACCAACTTGCCCTATCTCATCTTAAAACAGGCATGAGGGTCACGATACAATTGCTGTGCTGAACAAGCCTCCTCCAGGCCCCAGCAATAGTCTGTGTTCAGTCCAAGCCTCTGGGACACATGTGGCAATTAGATTTCACATGTGCCTCTAAATTAAGCTAAATTATTCCATGTTTGCCATGTCTAAAAGCAAATACATGAACAAGACCAGAAGGTAAGGAGCAGCAACTTGTTATACAGCAGTCACTTGAGTCTGAGCCCTTGATCTTGGCCAAAAGAGGGCACAAGCTCTTTCTTCCCTGCAGTACCTCATAAATGGGGTCCAGCTGCCTTGAGGCAACTGCAATTAAAAGTACTCTCCAGAGGAGATTTCCTCTGACAAAGTATTTCTGTATTCCTCTATATTTCATTCTGATCCATGAATAAATGCAGCAGGCTTATCTCTGTTACTCTGTGTTTGCTTTAATAACTAGCATGAAGCCTGAATTTATTACCCAAATCCTGTTTCTAAATCTCACTCCTAGATAAAGCAATAATGACATGACTGCTCTGCTCAGATTGCCCCACAGCTTTTCTTTCTTTCATAAGGAAGAAAACTTACCTCTACCCTGCCCAATGGACCTGCAGCCATTCTGCCATCTGACATTGCTGTCAGAAACATCCCGGGCTGTCCCAGGTTGCCATCCTTCCTGGGAAATCAACACAGAGACACATCCCAGAGCAGACCCACACAGGGCATGTCTCCATTAACTCAGAGGCTGGAAAAGACTATGGTTATCTCCCTGAAAGTGGCAAAGCCACATCTGGAGTCCCTCTGAGAGACACTCTGAGGCAGCAGAGAGCAGTCTCCCAGTACGTAGGGGAGGGTCTCATTAAGAGAGTTGCTCAGGTTTGCATATGCTCCAAGTGTTTTAAATAGAGTCTGGTAGTCACAACAGAATAAGATCAAGACTTTCTTTTTCTGGAAAACTACTTGGCTCAGGGAGCCATGCTCTCCCAGTGATGTTCCTGCACTTCCTTCCAAACCCCAGAAGAGCAATGCTGTCTACAAGCAAGAGAAATGTTTTGCTTAAGGAAAGATGTAGGAAAGTTGTTGAGATAAGGAAAAGAAGCTTAGAAAGCAAAAAATACATTAAAAGGGAGAGCAGCCAGGAGGTTTTCAACAGGTAAAAGCTCAAATGGGTTTTAAAGCAATTAAAAATTGTCCTCTCCTGGCTCTACTGAGATCAGCAGAGATCAATTCCCAGTTGCTCACCAGATTACTTCCTGCAAGCAGAGCAGTCTGAGGGAAGGTTAAAATCTGCTTCAGACAACAACCACGTGGTTATGTCAGACCAGGGGACCTGGCCAACCTTGGCAGGAGCACACAGCTGATGGAGCAGTGAGCTGTCCCCAGCACCCACCCACCCTCAGCCACGGGCTGCTGTAGCAGCACTGATGGGCAAACACCTCACAGGGAGCTGTGCCAGGAGATCCAGCCCCCTGTCCTGGCTGGCCCAGGGACAGCATCTTAGCAGGTCCCCAGCACTGCACTCAGGTGTGAATGTCACCCTCCACCCAACCCCATCTCTTACCCCCTTTGAAGATGTCTGCTCCCTCCAATCCTCCAGCAAAAGAGCTCAGGTAATCAGTCCCTAAACCTGGTTTAGTCAAGTGATCTGGATTAGCTTTAAAAAAGGAAAAAATTGTTCTGTCTCAGTTCAGGGTTTCTTTTACCCCTCTAACCCAGCTCATTTGGACCATCCAAAGCTTCTGGACAATCATACATGAGATGAGATGGTACAGCTGGGAATCACTGGAAGGAGATCAGGGATGCAAAAGGAGCCTAATAACAACTAGAAGCATGTCAGGCTCCCACAGAACTGAAATCTCAGAGCCACAGGGGCCTCAGATGCAAGACTCCAAAGCAGTTGTGTTGTGTTGGAAGCTGTTAATTAAACACAGTTTATTTTTTGTTTTGGTGATTTATACAGATTTAAAGCCAGACTGGTTAAAGCAGTCATTTTACAAGAGCTGTGCCATCCATGTAGCTGCCTTTAATTACAAGCAACACCAAAGAAGTTTTTTTCCACTATCAGTTTTCTCATCAGTGCTACTTTGGGCAACACTCTTTAATGAAATAAAACTTCATTTTGACAAAGAGCTTTTGTGGGGATTTTTAGACCAAATACCTGTTAGCTTCTATCAGCCCAGCTTGGTACCAATTAAAAAACAGGGCAGTGTGACCCAGAGAATTCAAGAAAATGTCATCGCCTACTGTGAGCTCCTGGGCAGCAGCTCCGTTTGCTAAAATTAGAGGAGCAAGAATCTTTGTTTTTAAACATGCCAGATTATCATCTTTTAAGTAAATGCTCTAATGTTTCAACCTAGTTCATACTACATCAGGAAAACTTAACAATTTTTGTGTAGGTCGCTCTGACAAAACTTGGCATATGCTGAATTTTCTTGGTAAGGTATTTTGGTGAATAAGTGATGGAAACAATTTTAAGGTCAAACCCTAGGACCTGCAAGTTGAAAACTTTACTGAAATCAGGTCACACTCTATATGAACAGAAACTTGCAGTCTGCATTCTCACAGTAGCTGCTACCTGTTTTGTGCCAAGAATACAACAGGCATTGCCAAGACAAGAAAAAAGACAATTTCTGCCCTAAGAAAACCTAAAATCCAACAGACAATGTGAACTGGCGGCCTTTGGGGTGTTCATCTTTGCACATTAGTATAGTCACTACAGTTCATTAAAAATAAACTGAAGTATTTGAAAGGGAGAGGAAATCAAAGCTCTGATGACTCGATGGTGAACATGGTGGTGATGCTGGGTAGACAGCTGCACTTGATCTTAAAGGTCTTTTTCAGCTTTAAGGATTCTGTGATTTTGTGATCTCTTGGATAGTTTTGCATCAGCCCAGATCAAATCTTCAAACCAGGAGTCATTGTACAGCAAATCCCTGCAGGCTATGAAGGCATCCAGCTTCTCCTCCAAGCTCCTGTGATCTTGCAGAGATCCATCAGTGTGCCCACAGACATTACACATCACATCTCACATGAAATATTCTTTAGATTTTAATGGAGAACTAGTTTTTCTCTAGGATAATCTAGAAACCACATGCAAAGAACAGAACTGCCCCAGAATCTAGATTATGTAATTTATTTTCACCATTACTTTTATCCCTGTTGAACCCAGACAGACTTTTTGGTGAAGGATATAAAACCCTGGAGTTCATTTATTCAGGCAACATCCCCCCACTTTTGAGTGTCTCTCTCATACTGCAAAGTCTTCTGCAAAGGGCATCCCTGGCACAGCTTTCATATCCATGGACAGCTACACTAAAAGACATGGGGACCATTTATAGATCTCATCCTAACAAATGACTGATTGTTGTGTTCTAAGCAAAATTCAATTAGGAGAGCCTGCAAGATCAGCCTCTGTGCTTGTTAGCATCCAGCCCAGGGCAGCTGGTTTGGCTGCCTATTGACTGAGCAATCGACAGACAATCGCTGCACCCAGCCACGGAAACATCCGAGGAGAACGCTTCAGGAATGGGGAGGTATCCAAATAAAATCAGCTGAAGGAACTTGATCCACGAGACAATTATAAGTTTCCAAGTTTTCCAACAAAACTTCAGCACTACCCTTATAAGAAATCTTTCATACATGACATTTTGCTTGCCTGCCTCTAACAATAAACAGTTTAAACATTAATGTTGCTGCTCCCACAGCTGTAAATTCTGCAGATCCGGATCTGGCTTCTATGATGGTATCTAAGTAAAGAGCTCCTGAGTCAAACCATCTAAATTGAAATGTCCAGGGGAGGCCTCAGAAACACCCCACAAAAGTTACCAAAAAACCTCATGGGCTTATGGATATCCCTGGTCCTCTGCTCCCCAAATCATCAGTTCTCTCCCCAAAAGTTTCTCACTTTGCAAAAGAGGGGCCTAAAAATCAAAGGCTCTTCCAGAAGAGGATTTACTGGAGGTGTCTAAGAAAGGTGAATGACCTGAATGTATGTCCTTTGTTGTCTTCCCACTGTTTGCACACATTTAAAGTAAATTGGATTTTTAGATAGATTGGAATTGGGCAATTTCCTTCCAAGTACTTAGGATCTGTCACAATTCCTAAATGACTTATCATCACATAAGTCTCAGGAGAGCCTGAGAACTGACATAACCCAGAAGGGAACTCTGTGGTCAGTGAAACAGCAGAGTTCAGGACAAGACTTGTAAATATTTCCCCTCTAAGCTCCAACAGACCTTCCCCTGGCTGGGCACACACCCAGTTCAGTGACCTGGCATGGCATGTTTAGGCCTGATAAAGGCAAGATTATTCAGAGCACAGAGGTTTAACACACACAGTCCTTACACCAACATCCCACCTATTCCACAGATGCTTCCATCAAACTCTCCAAGATCTGACACAGCTCAGATGCACAAATGTGCTGTAAATCTTGGTGCCACATTGCCAGATCATTTCAAAATAAATAATCATTGAAATGGTCCCAAACCAGTTTGTGACTGTTGTAAAAGGACTAATGGGTTACAAGTGAGAGGGTTAAAACCTTCCTGGAGTCTTCTCCAGGACCAGGGTTTATTGCTCCTAGCCCTTAGTTGCATTGCACACAGGAGCCAGCAAATTAAGAGTTGAGCCATTATAAAAATTTGCTTCATGTCAGAAGCATTTGGTACCCTGAGGATGATGTACTCAGCACAGCCTGGCAATCAGCACTGAGTGACAGCAGTGATTTCCAGTGGGACCAGAGTCTGGACACAGCATAAGATACAGAGGCACCACCAAGAAGATACCCTTGGTGCTGGTCACTTTGGAGTCCTGCATTTTAGCCAGCAAATGGAAAGTTTCTTTGGCACTTGCAAAAGATCATCAGAGCAGAAGTCATCAGACTAAGCAGGCACTGTCAGCCACTGCAACTAAATACTTTATTGCTGCACTTTGGACTGACACTGCATGGCTACTTCATTTAGAAAACAAAAATGTTTACCTGCTTACAGAGTCTTGCAGCTTCCAAATAGTTAAGCAATTGTCATTGTTGTCATCTTCTGCAAGGGGAAACTGAGAAATGATTCCCAGTCACAGGGGGGCTGGATAAGCACTGGCACATACCCAAATCACAAACCCATGTCCACAAGAGAGTTTATCCTCCTCTAGCTTCTCATCTGCCTAACAAAACCAAATAAAAATCATTGCTCACACTTGTCTACAGATAATGGAGTTATTTACTGACTAAACTCCTCCATGAACAATATTTCAAGCACTCATTCCTCACCATCTGCTTCGCTGTTTTATCCAGCGTGATGAATATGGGAGGTTGTTTCCTCAATTTTTTGTTCATTTCCTTCTTATAATTAGCCACACTAGCTTTTTACAGCAGCATGAGAAACACCTCACTCCCTGTTAAATTGTCAGTAGATTCAACAACAACAATTTGTTATATCCTGCTGGACTTAAACCATCTCTAAGAAAGATGATTCCTCTGATACTCTCTGTTAGAGCTTAACTTTTGGGGAGGGATCAAAGATATAAGATGAAACTATGCACCTTCCATCTAGCCAAAAAAAAAATGAAATAAGAACAGAAAGAATACAATCAGCAAACACAGAGTACTTCTCTGCAGGTTGATAGTTGGTAAAACAATCTGCAAAGAGTCCCTGATCTTAACTGAACAACTCTGAAATGATGCATGATCCCAAGATGTGCCACTTGACCAGAGCACAATCACTACCCCAAAAAGTCATCACTAGCAACCAAACCAGAATTGGATTTGAACTCAGAGACAAGACACTTGACTTTATTGATCTTCTTGGAATTCAATGACACAGTGGGGAGGCCAGAAACCTGGATTCATGGGCTGAGTTTAAACTTCTCCTGTCTGGTGATTTCCAGGCAGTGTCTCTTACAGAAAGAAAACTGACTACTTTTAATTTGGTGTCTTGGCTTTGCAACTTTCTTCAGAAAGCTTCATGAGTGATAAACTTGTAAATATAAAATGAAATTCGGATCATTACTGTTCCAATTACTGAAATAACCTGCATTTTTTAGAATTTTATTCTTTTATTTGTGCTCATTAATAGTATCTAAATGTCAAGCAAAAAGCATCTTTGTGTCTGTGCATTCATCCTACTGTCCAAATTTATTCACCCAGCAAAGGTCAGGAATTTGCTGAATTACAAACACAATTGTTTAGAGCAACTTACTACAACTTAGTGAAAGCTGCATTCAATTTGTTCAAAGCAGCATCCTGAAGTTCCCATGGAAAAATTATTGTGCCAGATGTATTAAGTGCAAATTGCATTAGAAATTCATTTATAATTAAAACTGCCATTTCTGTGCCTCCTGCCAGACCCCACTTTCAGCTGAACAGACACATCACTCCAGCCCTCTGCTGTTTCTGTATCTGTTTTAATCTGTGTAACAGTTGTCTCTCCATACTCCTGGGAAATTCATGGGCTCAAGAAACTGAGGCAGGAGTTAAGCAGTGTTTCATAGGATGCTCTGGATTGGAAGGGACCTTAAAGATCTTCTATTCCCAACCCCTCTGCTGTGTGCAGGGACACCTTCCCCTAGATCAGGTTGCTTAGAGCCCCATCCAGCCTGGCCTAGAACACTTCCAGGAATGGGGCCTCCACTACTTCTTTGGGCAACCTGTTACAGTGCCTCACCAAATGCACAAAAAAGAATTTCTTCCTTCCTAATATCTAATCTAACTCTGAAATGATGGGAGCAGGAGCAGAGAAGAGGCCACCTCTTCACTGGCTTTTTCTTCCCCCCTCCCCAAGACTGAGCTAAGCACAGTGGCCTCTAAACAAACAGCCTGGACTATTGCTCCATAGGCTCTGCCTGACTTGTTCCAGTGATGATATTGGAGACACCAGTGATTTGATCTTCTCCACTAAATGCCTGGAGACACCAAAGGAGCCACCAAGGACACCCAGCTCCTTGCACTGATCAGTGCCCATCTCTTCATGTGCTTCTACCACTGCCCACTCCTGCAGAGACATCCACACCTGCCTGAGTGCCTGCCCCAGGGCAGAGAGGCCCCAGCCAGCACAATTTCATCTCCAGCATCTTGTCTGCACCCTGCTGGCACTGGAACCACAGCCCCTGGCCTGCGCAGGGGACAGTGGGGGTACAGCCTGTGCCCTTCCCTGCCCCTCCAGGGTTATGAGCAAACAGCTCCTTGTGGGCTGTGGCAACCCAAACCATGGCATCAGCACACATCAAACATTCCATAAAATTTAGACAGCATCTGTCATTCGAGGGAGAAGAGCAGGGAAACATGGTATGAGCTTTAAAGGACTGCATCACTGAGAAAGCACCTCTGATGCTGAGCTCAGCTCCTTGGTGGTACAGGCATTTCTTACCACAGAAAATCAAGCACAGGAGTCCACAAAGGCAGTGCTTCTCCCTCTGATGTGATACACAGCACAAGGTTAATCCATCCATGTGGAGCATCCCTTCACTTATCTCCCCCACCAGAGCAGTCCCACAGGACAGCACAGATTCCAGCATCACTACCTCAGAGCAGCACCTCACGTGGGATCTTGCTGGGCCAGGACTCAGGTATAAGCCTTTCTTGTGAATTTCCAGTTTAAAGCAAGGTTATGGTACCCTTGGTTAAAAGGGCAATAGAAGTACAGCTTAATTACCCAGCACTACAACACAGCTCTTCTGAGAGGCTGCACAAGGAATCAGCACTGTTCTGATGGAATATTCCATGTGGCTAACAACAATTTCATGCAGTCTGAGAGAAGACAGTCAGTTAACTAAATCTGTTGAAAGGTAAGAGTGACATGCAAAGTGTTATTCTTTCCTTACATGAAGTACAACTATATCTTTTCAGGCTATATAGCTTATATTTTTAGATGAGAAAAAGCAAAACAAGAAAAAAAACATCAAGCTGAAAATAAATTGGATGCAATTCAAAAGGACAGTGGAAAAATACAGGATGATAAAGAGATGGTAAAGCAGCAACTTAATAAAAAAGGATCAGGGCATCACCACCAATCACAAGCAAGCAGTGCCCCGGCAAGCACTGTGTGCATCCACACCATGTAGAATGAACAAACATCCTGCAACACCTGGGAGGGCTGGGGGCCAGTATCACCCAGGAATCAACAGCTCTAAGATCTCAAAAGGAAACTGAAATGTAGCCTTGGACTTGTGTTTCAGAAGAGACACCCAGGAGACCAACAGGCATCATCAGTGACCAGAAATGTATGGCCTTAAAGGGAAGGGGGAACTAACTGGTGGTGAGGCAGGTAAGGAGGGAAAAGGCTGAGGAGAGACTTGATACTTCCTTTTAAAGACATGAAAAGTAGTTACCAAGCAGAGAAGATTAATTGTCCTCTCTGTGAGGATAACCACAAGGTTTAAATCAGAAAGAGAAAAGAGACTTAGAGTAGACAAGAGAAAGGATTTTTAATATAGGATAGTGAAGCGAGGATAGTGAGGATAGTGAAGATCCAGAGCAGGTTACCTGGGGGTAGGGTGTAAAGCCCTTGTTTGGTGCATATAAGTAAAGATAAAGTAATTCAGGCAGAACCCACCCCATCTTGAGACAAGGGATGGTCTCTGACTTCTGCAGGTAAACAAACCCAGGCCTTTTGAATCACCTTCTCCTTTAGGACATCTAAAGACAGAGCAGCTCTCATGGTGCTCCAAAATGTCCTCAGGCTCACATGAGGATGGGATCTGCCCTGCTGCCAGGGACTGGGAGGCAGACAGTTGGAAGGCACATCAAGGGACCTGGATGAGATGGTCCTTTTGTCTGCTGGGCTGCAGGTTGGTAAGAAGAGCCACCACAGGCTGGCTCCTCACCACCAGCAGTGACCAAACCAACCTGAGCTCACAAGTGCACTCACTCACTCACTCATTAACTGGGAAAATAAATCACCTGAAAAAGGCACATGAGCAGAAGGAAGCCTGCTGTACCAGAGGGCAAGCTCAGCTTGGCTAAGTGCCTTCACAGCAGCAGGTGAGGCTTTGAGCTGTGGAGGTTGCAGAGGGTGGGCAGCAGGCAGTCTCCATGGGAGGCCACAGATACTTGTGCTGTGCTTGGTCTGCAAACTCTTTTTCCTCATTGGACACACAAAAAACATCTTAAATATCTAACAGCTCCTGTCAATATTAATTCTCCCCCAAGTGGCTTGCTATTCACAGCAGGAAAACTAAAGCAACACTCATTACTTTAATTAGTGAAGGAGATAAAAAAAAATACAACCAGAGCTTGCAAATTGGCCGCTTTTACTTTATTTGAAATACCTACCACGAGCCCATACTTCTGTCCATAAAATTTGTAAGTACTCTTCTGCATATGCTGTCTACAGAGCACAATTCCTTTTCTGCTGAGGAGAGTTGCACCACAACAGAAAATGCACTTCTAAAATTTCTCAGGACAGATATATCCAGAAAGATATTTTATAACTGGCACTATGAGTCCCAATGCTACACTAAAGCGAGTGATACAGATGCAGCGTCTCCAAAGAGACCAAGAACCAGAAAGCCAACACATTTCTTCAGCACCTTACTGTAGTTGTAGTTTATGCCTGGACTGCAGTTCCAACCATGGCTTAGCACACAGAAAATAGGCTTTCATGGGCTTTTTCTTTGCCATCAGACATTCAACATCCCCTTGCCAGCAATGAAAATCAGTCACCTGCTTAACCCCTTTCTGTGATGAGTGTAGCTGCCAACAGGAAATCAGGAGGCAGGCGTGGTGGATTACACCGTGAGACCCTGAGAGAGAGCACGTCTGTCTGAGCAAGGCTCTGCCACAGCAGTGAAAGACACAGTTATGCTCATCATTTTTTAATTAGGAAATGACGTGTGATTTACAAGCCTTAGTGCAATGTGGTATTTGAACAGCGAGGAGTGACATTTCCAAACGGCATTACAGGAACTTTCTCTTCCCCTGCCCCATCCCCCCAGTCATTTAAGCAAGTCATTCAGACAAAGAGCAAAAATCCTTTGTCTGGGTTTTAATCCAAACTAGTGGAGTCCTGTATGCATTCTTTTCATTCTTTTTTCCATCTTTTCCCAGCCTCTTTTTCTTTAACAAGACACAGTTTCTCCCCTGCAGTCAGCAGTGACAATTGTGACTGTACCTGTCTGAATTCCAGCATATGTAACCAGAATCTGAGTTTCCCTTGAAAGAAAGTTCACCAAGCCTGGAAGAGGAGAATTATGCACCCAACAATCCAGCCATGTCAGAGACCTTGTCTGCTGAAGGGCTGTGGCTGGCACGGACCCAGCACCACCACTGGCAGCATGATCCTGCAGCCTGCTCCTCAGCCACATCCAGCACCCACTGCAGGTCAGAGCCACATCCAGTGTGAGGTCGAGATACACAATGTATGAGTGAAAAAGCTCAGAGTAGCTGTGTGGAAGGAGCTCACTCCCAGCACACAGAGCCTGGCAGGTCTGAGAAGGAGGATGCTTTGCTCAGGTCTCTGCTGCTTCAGAACCCACAGCACTCCAGTTACACACCTTACAGGCAAGTATCTGACCACCCCAACCACGGCTGCAACAAGGGGATACACCTGCTCTCCCCTGATCTGATAAAACTTTTTAAATCTTCACCAACCATGGAAAGCCAGGAAGAAGGCCATGGCATCTTTAGAAACACATGGTCCCAATGCCAGATTTTGGGAGACCACAGCCCTGTGGAGCACTCATCCCAGCTCAGAGGTCTGTGCAGTGCACATTCAGCACTGCTGGTGGGTACTCTGAGAGCAGCCCAGGGCACAGAGAACTAAAGCTGTGGAATGATAACTGTTTGGGACATAGCTGTGACCTGCCACTTCATACAGAGCTACAGAAGGAAATTCCCCACATGCAGGCGAGGCCTAAGCAGAATGCAGCATCTCCAGAGGAAACATCTGCTCACTGGTACACACAGGCAGAAGAGTTTTAAGAAACACAGGGAGAAAGAGTCACAGAAGACACCAAAAACACAGGTGAAAACCTCACTAGCAAAAACAGCATGGTCTCAAAAATAAGAGGACTGAAATATTAATACTGCCCTTGCCTGCTGGGAGGAACACAGCAGGAGAAAGGTGGCAGACAGTGCTTTAACTCAGAGGTGGGAGCCAATGCATGACTTTAGTAGAGATGTTTTACCATCAGCAGTCATGAATGGGTACAGCCAGCCTAGGAACAACAGAGACATTCTAAATGCACCACACCATTACACATAAAACCTCATGGGTCTGAACAGAACAGCAAGAGCTTGGCCACCAGTTCGAGGTGGAAAGGAATCATTCCCCTCAGCACACTCCCTCCTTGTAAGAAGAGGTGAGAGTGATGTGTGAACACAAACTATGCTATCCTGGATTGCAACCTGAGCAATGCCCCAGGTCACCACAAAGCCTCAATGAATTTAACAAGCCCTGGAGCATTAGGTAGGGAAGTGAGCACCCAAGGGGGAAATACCCAACAATCTACCTACTAAAAGGAAAAGCAGTCTTTAAGAGGTAGCTGTTAATTTTGGAATTGCATTTCTAGAAACTGTACTTTCAACATAGTCATCTGGTGTGTTTTAAAAAAAGACATTTCTTACTGTTAAGTCTTTATCAGACTACTTGCACATGAAATAACAGCAAAACCTTACATATTCAAAATCAGATTTTTTTTCTATCCACATCTTTCCATAATGAATAAAATATCCCACCTTGGGATTTGATCTTATCTTCAAAATTACTTGGATAATCTGAATTAAATTACGCCTGCAAGACAATTAAAAAATACTGCCTGTGGACTGCAAGTGCTTAAATATCATTACATGATGATACAGCAGTAAATTATGCCATCCTTGGAACTTGCAGCTCCCAGGTTCAGACTCAGAATTCAAGTCTGTGTAATTTAAATCTTGCCTCTCCCTAAACTGAATAAAACATGACCTGTGTTTGTTTATATTCTCCATATTTCATTCACTGTAGCTCTCTTCCATGCAGGTCTCAAAGACATGCTCTAAAATGTAGAGGACGATCATGAGATATTTGTGTTCCACTGTGACTTATCTTACACCGCTTTTAATTCACTTCACCGTTAATTTCCTTACTAAAGAACTCCAGAACAACTCAGTATTTTCAGTAATTCTTCAGTTTTGTTTGGGTTTATGCATTACTCCACCTAATTCCAGGTGCTTCTCTTCATTTCAGTAATCACAACAGATTTGGCAGTCCTATAATTCACCTTTTCACAGAATCATTAAGGTTGGAGATCTTCAAGATCATCCAGTCCAACCATCAGTGCAGCACCACCATACTGATGCCTAAACCATATTCCCAAGTGCCACATGCAGATGCCTCTTGCACACTTCCAGAGACAGTCAATCCACCACCCCCCTGAGCAACTTATTCCAATGCCTGACAACTCTTTCAGTGAAAAAAAATTCTAATATCTAAACTGAACCTTCTCTGGTGCAACTTGAGGCCGTTTCTTCTTGTCCAGTCCCTTGAAACAGGGCAGAAGAGACCAAACCTCACCTCACCAGACCCTCCTTTCAGAGCTGGAGGGAGAAATGAGGTCCTCACTAAGCTTACTCCTCTCCAGGCTAAACAGCTGAACAGTTCCCTCAGCTGCCCCTTGTAAGAGAAGTTTTCTCGACCCTTCACCAACTCCATTTCCCTTCTCTGGACCAGCTCCAGACCTCAATGTCCTTTTTGAAGTGAGGGACCCAGAGCTGGACACAGCACTCAATGTGTGACCTCAGCAGTGCTAAATAATCTCTTCCCTGGTCCTGCTGGCCATGATTTTCTTGATACAGGCTTTTGTTTTCTCTCCCACTGTGATATCAGGTGAGTTTTGCAAGGGTTCATCTACTGGGGTGAGGAAGAAGCAGGACGAGCAGCGAGCCTCAGCAGCAAGCGAGCCTGGAAGACTTCATGCCATGTAAAGATGTTTCCTGCCCTATTTGAGCATGGCTTTGCAAAGGTAACACCACCAGTGGTATAATGAAACACTAAGTGAACACAGGTGGAAGGCTCCAAAAAAGACAGGCACTGGGCAAGAGAACACATTCCTTAAATACTGCCCACACTTCCCAGTCAGAGGTGAGGGAAGGAGTCTCTTGCACAGCATTAGTGGAAGCTTTATTAGGAATATGAGTGAGTGTGGTCCAGTTCCTTCAGCTGCCTCAGGGACTCACACTGGCATCTGATTTTGGTTGTTTAAAGTAACCTCAGGCTCCAGAGTCACTCAGGGCTGGGTTCATTCTGTCATTTCCCAGCTGAGAATGGAGGAGCCCCATCAGGCTCTTAACTCACAAGAAAATGCTTCCCTCACCATAAAGGACTTCTGCTTCCAGGTAGCCAAACCACAAAATACACACTGCATGTCTTAGGAAGCCAAAGAGCAGGGAAGAGTGGGGTACCTGCTCCTGAAGGCCACAGCACTCAGTTGCTGGAAGCAGCTGAGCAAAGCCAGGACACCTTCAAGGATTCTGCAGCTTCAGCATCAGAAGCCCCTACTCTCCCTACTCATTCAAATCACTCACAAGCTGGCCACCCTCTCCCTCAAGTACAAATGTACATTCAGAGGCTCTCCCTGGCCCAGGAAACACCTGGCTATGGAACATAAGATGGAAAAAGCTTGGCAGGCAAAGGACAGTTCCTGTGGACCACATCACTTTAACCCCACCATGAGAGCTGGCAAAAGGACCAAGAGGGGGACATCTCATGCAGGGACCAGGTGCTCTCTGCTGCTGCAACCAGCACTGCAAGCCTAGAGGAAATCTGGCTAGTAAGAGGACTGGCTATCCTGGGATTTTAGTCTCAGGTTGAGGGACAGCTCCAGCTGGGGTTAGCCACTGTCTGCTTTACAGCAGCAGGTGGATGGGTGGTGGGGAGTCAGTTCTAGCCCCCTCTGCTGATTGCAAACAGCTTTTTCAGCAGGCTGAACTGAACACAAGGGGTTTTCTCCTATAAAATGGCACTCAAGAGTTGCCAAGCAGCCATAGCAGAGCACATCCAGGTGCAGATTGTTCCTTCAATCTACCAGGGAAGCATGTTTGTTTTGCAAGACAGGAGAGATGTGCTCGACTGGTTTTCACTCCCACCCTAGGGAAGGCTGTGCATCACCACTCTGTTTCTTCACAGATCTAATCATCTGCTTCATCTCTTCACCTTGCAAAAAGCTGCTGCAAGGAGCAGCCCGGTAATAAATTTGCTGCATCTTACATTTTAGATCCTCAACACAGTCGGCAAACTGCTCTCCCTCCACACATTAGGCTGCCCAAACAATGTTTCCAAAACAGGCCAGGCTTGGCCTGCAATACTCTTTGGAAGATGCTGTCCCATAGCCCAGGCAAGCCTGAGCATCTCTGCCAAGCATGGAGCTTGCTAAGGAATGGTCCCCAGCTGCCCCAGATCTAACTCCAGAGTGAGCTGCCACAGAAAATATGCCCAGTTTTGGAAGAAGGTGCATCTCTGAGCAGCAGATGGGATCAGACAGGCAGTCTTTGTCTTCATCACTGGTCTTTTCAGAATGAGGAAAAGAAATACTACAAGCTGCAGAGTTTTCCCTACAAGAACCTGCAAAATTCATTAACAGCCAACAAACAGAGGGAATTCTTCCTTTGAGGTCTTCAGAGAACGAGACAGTACAACATTGTTAGTGCAGGAAAGCATAGAAGACATTTTCTGGGGCTGCAGGCCACTGTTAGACTGCAGGAATGTTTATATGAAGGTTCTATGTAAAGTCTTCACATAAAGGGTCAATAACAATCAGAATACATAAATGTTTACACACATCAATAAACACATAAGCTAACATATAAATTGCTTATGCCATACATAATACCTACTTTAATCTGATTTGCATTACATACTCCTCACATCCATGACACACTTATGAGGATCCATTCAACAAGTTAATCTTTGATACAGATTAAGCATGACCTAAATTTTAGTCTGATTCTCTCATGTGCTCTCTCTCAGGACAAAGATTTTATTCAGACAGCTCTGGTTCCTGTGGGTGGCCTCTGTGCCCATAGGGGCTGCTGCACAGCTCAGGCACCTGCCTGCATGGATGCAGACACAGCTTGAGCATCCACTCCCTGTGAGCTCAGGACTGCCTGCACCCACCTGGGCAGAAATGCTCCAACATCTCTTTCTTCTCCTTTCAGCCATATTTAGCAGACACAAGCATCAAACAAAACAAAAAGGAAAAGCCAAACAAACAAATTTAAAAAGTCCCAATATGAGCATCACACTGCTTGCATTCTTCATCTCGGCTGCCTTGATGCTATAGCAAGCAGCACACCAGGCAAAGTGGGAGGGAGCATGTGCAAAGAGAGACAGAGGGAAAACAGATCACATAAGAAGGAAATAAAAACACAAACCAAAACATGTATCAGACAAGATCAGCAGCAAAAGAGGCAAATTCAGGACACAGGCACTCATGAGCTTGACAGGTGAAGCAATGTGAGGAGCTGGTACATGATGTGGGTTTCAGCGGAGATTGTGATGCTCTCGTTCCCATCCAAGCAGCTGCCCCATGAATGCCTTCTCTATCTGCCTGAAACCAGGATGCAGCAGCTCCCAGCCCACCAGGCAGCCTTTAAGACCCCAGTGATAACCTGTGAGCCCACGGAGGGCAGCTCTGACAGATGGGCAGGGCTGGATTTGGCTGCAGGGGCTGTGGGCTCCTGCCTGCCGCACTCGGCGCAGCGCATTAGTGTAAGCTGCCCTCCTCGGGCTCACCACTTCAGCAATCACATAATCCCGGGGATTCAAGCAGCAAGCAGAGTGCCTTTGCTCAGCAAAGGTCTGAAAAAGGTTGTGTGAGGTACAAAAGAGGGAACCAGAGGAGCACTGGCTTGACCCCAGTGTGATACAGGGTACCAGCAGCTGGGCAGCACTGAGAATCCCATTTACAAAACCCACAAACTTCAGATGCATCAGGGAGATGATGTAATTCCAGCTGTGTAAAGCTGGAATTCATGGCACCAGATGTAAATGCCAAAACAAGAGTTAATCCCCAAGATTGCCTGTGCCATTCACGAAAAGAAGCGAGGCACCTTTTATCCCTCTGGAAGCTGCTGTCTGACACTGGCCAGATAAGCTCCCTTTCCCCTTCATCAGCTCTAAGGGGGGTAACTGGGTTCACCAGCCCAGATACAAATTTGTTTGTCACAAGCATGGAAGCTTAAATGAAACTACTCCCAGGATATCTCACACGAGGCACTCGCTTTTCATGCTACCACAGGCCTGCCCATCCCAGCAGCTCATTGCCCAAGATGAATAAATATCACTTTGAAAGTGATCTTTAAAAATATGCATCTTCTGTACCATGTCAATGAAGTCTGAGGGCAGTGGCTTTATGTAATAATTAACAACTGTTTGGGGAAATTATTCATTAAGTTTTAAGGGCAACATTATTTGTCATAGTTGTCCTAATTAAGATCAACACCAAGGAAATGTGGCTGCCTTGTG
The DNA here is from genome assembly GCA_013398075.1 of Notiomystis cincta. NCBI lineage: Eukaryota > Metazoa > Chordata > Aves > Passeriformes > Notiomystidae > Notiomystis > Notiomystis cincta. Next base: position 54,984 of record VZRX01003062.1, read on the forward strand.
GGAAATTACTCTTCTTGCAGACAGTACAGGAAGTCTCTTGAAAAGTGAAGACTTAGCAACAAGTGCCTGATTTTGAGAAAAGGTCTAGCAGATACTGGGGGGCTTGGGGGAGTTCTCTCATGGACTCCCAAGACAGACCAATCTGTACCCAAAGCACCATGCAGAGATGCTGGATGCACTCTGAAACCCCAGCTAACAACACATACCACTGTACTTCAGCACTGACCTGATGCTTCCACCTCAAATCCCATTCCAGGGCCTCAGCACCACAAGCAGAGCTAACAAAATCAAGCTTTAGCAACCTTCAGCTCTGTGAATGGAGTCACAGCCCTGTAATACAAGGCTAATAATATTTTTTGGACACATGGGTCTGGGTAACACAAATGACATGGTGATTCAGCTTAATTATAAACTTCCTGTTAGAAATATCAAGGTTCCTCTGATGGCACTGTCAAATTGTTCTTCTGACTCATCCAGTTGTTCCTGTAACTTGGCAAAACAAAACCTTCTTTGACCCTTAAGGTATAAATAATTAAAGAAATCATTATTTTGAAAGAAAACCTGGCAATTCATGGTTGCTGGAACACCATGGTAACACACAGAGAGAATTACAACATTCTTCTTAGGGTCAGTGGCTTTTATTACCATCTCCACTCCCTGAAAGACAGCCATAAAACACCCATTTATCCCTCATTTGGAAGAGGCACATTAACTCCCCACCCCTTCACGATTCCAGGAAGGTCAGATAGATCATCACTAGTCAAGGGTGAATCACAAGTCCACATATTCCAGGTCAATCTTACAAGATCAATAGCTCAGAAAGTCTTGCTCATTTGACACACAGGCTTGAACCTTCCTGCAAGTTAGTTCTACCTTAAAGCACAGAGCTAGAGACCCAGCAGGAAAAATTCAAGGGCATTACACTCCTTTCCATCTCAAAGCCTGACCCTTCCACATGAAAACAGGACCCTCATCCCCAGGTCCAGAGGGAAAAGATATTCATGGTAAACAGAGAGACAAGTCAGCCCATAGCAAAACAATTCTGAGCCTCCTTGCCTCAGCAGAACCTCCAGCACAAAGCAAGAAGCAGCCTCCTTACCAGAAAGCTCCACAGGCTCACAAAGTAAGAATGGCATTTTTTCCAAAAAAGCCATGTTTTTAACTTACTTCTCAGGAGGTCTTGAGCATGATTTGCAAAGCCTCAGGACCAAGTGGGCTCCCACAGCACACAACAGAGCATCACCCCAGGCTCCTGGGAGGCATTAAGGCAGCAGTCAGTTAATTAGGGTAGGGTTTGCAAGAGCCTCCCAGCCTTCTCTCACAGACAATAAGGAGTGGCAGCATTCACTTCATCAAGGGCAGGATCAAGTCATTTGTGGTTCACAGTATCCCACTTGTTCCTCTTGAGGTTTTTGTCTCTCTTTGGCATAAGCAACTTGAAAAGCCTCTGCAGCTAGTTCCCAAGTCCCACACAACTGTGAGAGTTCCTTTCCAATCTCCCTTTGGTGAACTCTAAATGCCACATGGGGCACTAACAACCCCCATAATAAACCCTCACTAATATGACTTCAAGATATATTTTTTTCCATTACTCTGTCTTCTATTTTATTTAAGAACTTGATTTTGGGAGGCACAAAAGGCCTGATTTGCAAAGATGCTGTGATTGAACAGGAAGGGGGGAACAGAGATGTACAGCTCTTCTGAAAATCACATCTCACACCATGAAACCAAACACCAAAATTTGCCAGCGAGAACTCTATTTTTAGCTATCATCCTGTGTCATAATATTCACCATTCCCAAGCAAACTTTCTGGCAAATATTTAGAGTGAGTCTCACAACCCCATGCTTTGTCAACAGAGCCTGGTGCTTACCTAGAGTGGCTGCAGGCACACACCTGCAGCACTGCAGACAGCAAGCGTCCTTCAGCCCGTTACCATGGCACTTGGAGGTGGATTTTGCCTGTTTGCATGTAGAGGAGGCAAGATAAACCTACTATGTTTTTAATATGTGATAAGCAGGGCACAACTAATCCCCAAATAAAATGGTTTACAGGGCTCATCTAAGCCAGGGGAAAGTGAATTTTCACACCAGGCATTTGTGGCAGCTCTGAAGTGCACTTGCTGTTGGAGCTTTCCCTGGATGGGTGTTGGTACAAGCCACAGTCAGAAGCAGATGCTGCTGTGCCCAGGGGTGGGGAGGCTGCAGCAGGAAGAGCTGAGGTTGGGCACCCCACTGCAGCCAGCCCCATCCCTGCCAACAGCCACATCCCAGCACCTTTGTGCTGGCAGCAGTGTGAACACAGGTTCAGTCCTCAAAGCCACCCAGGTAAACACACCACAGGGAACCCCTGCACTTGTGAAGTTCAGGAGATGAAACACTTCCATTTACAGCACAGCCCATTTAAAATGAATTTTAGATGAACTACCAGCACAGCAATACATGTTTTTTTGCTGCAAGTCAGATGCATCCCCCCTTCTACCTGGTTTAAGTATCACCTGGTGCTTTTGTTCTGCAGCAGAGGTTCAGGCCTAATAAACTCACCTTTAACCCCTCAGTCTCAATTTACTAGGTAATTGTATCCAAATAATTATTCCTGGACTGGCATTACCCTGAGCTGAGAACCAACCCCAATTAGAGGATCTGTAGGACAGAATGAAAAGCCTCTTTCTGCTCTCTTCTCACCCCATTAAATCTATCTTTCTGTTTGGACTGCTTTATCTGCTGCAGGCTTCAAGGAGAGCCATGACCTTGATTCCTGAGGGAAGGAGTTAAGATTAACAGACATTAGGATCTCTTTCTACTGAGGGCACTTGGGATGGCACCCTAAAAAGTCCTTCTCTACAGGACCTATACTGCTTGTTTGCTATGGTCCCAGCACCCCAAAAAGAGCACAGCAGAGTCCAGAAAGGGCTCCCAGAGAGGTGGATGGAAGAGAGCACAAACAGAGGTCTGGCACTCACTAAAATACATGACACATCTACTAGAAAACCACTCCCATCCTCAGCTGTCGTGGTGCATGGTGAATTAGCACAGAGGAAGCACTTCCATTTAGCCCCATGTCTGTGAAGGATCAGAAAAGCACTCATGCTGCAGAACAGGCAGCTCCCCCAAAACCCACAGCAGCCTGTGCCCTGCTGAAGGAACAAGTCTGCCACCAAGTCCTGGGCAGAGCAGGATTTGTAGGTGTCATCTCTTGCCCTGCACTCAGTAAACAAGCCAGTGCTGGCCATACCCATATTCTCAGAGGGAGGGAGGGCTCGTGCAGCCCAGCCCTCCCCAGGTGTGACAGCACCTGGCACTTCATGAACACTTCATAAACAGCCAGTGCTGGCAGTGTCACCTGAACTGCTGGAGCAGCTGCTGCTTTCTTTACCAAGGAGCCCCCCTGGTGACAGCCACATGTACTGCCTGCACAAGGAAATGTGATAGGGCACAAATTACTCCAAAATGAGAGTTTTGATTAACTGCTGTGGCAGGGCCCAAACAGAAGAGAACTTTTGAGGCAGCAGAGCAGTGGTGTGTGTGCAGGCACGAGGAGGGGGTCAGCTCATGGGAACACCCCTTCCTGGAGATCTCCTGCACCACATGTGCCACCCCAGGGGCACAGCAGCTCCCTGCCAACCAGCCCCTGCCTGCTCACCTCAACATGACCACTGGGACCAGCTGTGTGATGGGTGGTCTGGAAAGACCTTTCCTAAATGGTGTCTTCAAACAAAACTACTCCATCGTGGTGAATGGTGAACAACTTTCCCCAAGCCACACAAAATTCCCTCCCCTGGGGAACCTGCAAAGCTACACTTGAGTGTATAGGCATATTTAAATGTTTCTCAATCTGCTTCTGCATCTGTTATTTGGGAATATAAGTGGTGAAATCACATCTGCTTCTTGAATAGCTACACAGCAATATTTAACATTTTATTTGAAATATTTTTGCTTTAATTAATTTAAATGCAACCCAGCCATCCAACTATTTCATATTTAATCCCAGGGATTTAGTAGTAGCAAATGCAGCATCACAGCTAAATAATGGTAAGGTGCAAAATTAAAAACTTACCACAAAATTAGCCTATTTAGCATAGTAAATAGCTTTTCAATTTGACAAGGGATAACCATTTTATGAAAACATGTATTAAAAATAATCCTTAGGTTAGGTTGCCCAACATTTGCCAGTCTTAATCCACACAGCGCAATAAATCCAGATCAGAATAACTTTTCCAAAGTCTGTGTATCTGTACATATTTATAGTATTATCAAGAGTAACTGCAGTAGTTATATCAATAGAATGAGATGCCATTTTCACAACTAGTAATTGAAACAGCAAAGTTATTGCTAAGCCTCCCATAAACCTAGTGTGTTCTGCCTAAAGTTATTACCAAATCCAATATACACTTAATATTTCAATTTCTTTTATGAGTGAATTACATTTAGTCCTCCTTAGAGCTGACATTGCATTTAAGTGACATCACAGAAATTTACAGCCAGAACAGGCACTGAACACTTGGCCCAGCCAGGGTTTCCCTATCTTGAAATGGCCCTTTCTAACACTCTCCCTACCTCAAACCCACTTTCTTACCTTCACCCAACACCTGCTCATTGCTCCAGTTTCCCTGCCAAGCCACTGCTGCCTGCTGAGTGTTAACTTTTAAAGCAAGGAAATGCAGGGGTTTTGGTTTGTTTTCTTTTTTTGAGGCTCACCTTGAAATTAACTTCAAGAAGAGATAAATCATTCAAGAAGAGATAGAGATGTGGAAATTCAACTGTCACCATAATCTTTGCTACTTCTAGAACCAGGATTAAACTAGAGCAGGTGGCAACCCATGACTGCTGTTTGTGTCCTGCATCAGAAGAATACATTTCAATGTCTCCCAGAGCAGAGACCCAGGGCTAGGAAGATGGAGATCCATTCTGAAGCACTTAGACTCACTGCAAGCTCCTGGATCACATCAAACCAAAATCATTCCAGGAAGCACTACAGCCATCACAGAAAACACTGCTGAAGCCAAATGTTTCATCTTGATTTTGAATCATACCAGGACTTTGCTGGTTGACTATTTAGGAGACAAATGCTGACAAAATATTTTCATTTTAATGAGGCAACATCTTCCAGAGAGAAGCAGGGAAGCTTTGGCCAACACCAGTCAGAAAGCAGACTCACTGCAGTCCCTGGCAGTGGTGCAGCCCACAAGGCTGCAGAAGGATGCTGGAAAACAGGCAACACCAGGCTGGTGTTGGCTGTGCCTGCCCTGGATCTACATGAGCTCACAAATGCCTGTGAGTTGGAACACTGGGGTGACACCTTGGGGGGCTGGATTCTGACAGCTGATTGAAAGGACAAACAACCTGAGAGAAGGACAGGAAAAACACTTGGCAATGTGGCTTAAGATAACAGAAACCACCATCAAAATATGCACTAAAATGCTGTGTAAATGCTCATCTGCCAAAGATTCAGATGAGCACAAAGCAGGAATGTGGAATGAACAGAAATGCACTGTCCTCCTCCACTGTACTCCTTCTCCAGGAACTCAGGATATACTTAGATTGCAAGAATTAATTTGTCTCAATATTAGCCAGTCTGCAAATAAATACCTGCAGGCATCTTCCTCTGAGGCCAAACACCTCAGTCTTCATATGACTGGCTTCATTATCCCACGATTTTTTTGGTTGGCATTAAGTCTTAGCTACCTGACAACCCATTTACTAGATCCTTGTTAAAATGAAAATCTAGCAAAAAATTAAACTCAATTCTCTGCTAGGCCCAATCCAGAGGGTGCAAGAACAGCCCAAGCCATCTGTGATTGTATCAGCAGCACTTTGTAACAGAAGCAGCAGCACTGCCTGACCTCAAAAAGAACAGAAACACAGCTCAACGTTTTGGGGCTTTTTTGTGATATCAACACTCAAGATTTGGACACATAAGAACTGCAGATTTTCCCCTACTTTCAGCTAAGTCCTACAATACTTAAAAAACACAAATTACTTACCAGTGACAGACAGGTAGCAGAAACTGTCCTGGGGTATTTTTTTCCTTGTCTGCATCTCAGAAGCACTTGAGTTTATCCAGCACTGGAGCCTTCACCCTTAGGGCAAGAGGAAAACCTCAACACATTGTTCAGCATCAGGCATGGGCTCCAAAGTGCTGTATGGACAAAGCAGTATCACCTGTGGCACAAACTACATACTGTACAAGACACAGGAGAAAAGCAGGAGTCATTTGGTTATTTGAGAGAATTGCAAGAACATTCCACCAAGGTATTTTTCTCTAGATATTTGAAATTAAAAAAGAAAAAAGATACTAAGAGCTGGTATTCCTTCTTCACCCAACCCAGGGTCCCACAGGTATCTCTAAGAGCAAATGACCAAGCAGCACCATTTATCTGTTGATTAATGATATCAGTAAGATCTCATCACTCGGGGCTGAGCTATTCTCTAAAGGGATAAAGTTCCCCCCTCATTTCTCTGCAGGCCCAGGAAGCAGCAATATTATCATTATTTCAAAGATCCACTGGGCATAACTTGAAATGTAAAACCAGGGTCTGACACATATTAGATGTTTTTCCTATTAGCTTAATCTTTCACCATTCTTCATATAAGGATTGTTTTACCACAGAAACCAAGACTGTCTCTGTGGATCACAGGATCTCAGAAACAGTCCCAAGGGATGAATTCCTAACAAAATCTAGCTGTCCATCAGCAAACAGGACATGAGACTTAACTCTGTAGCTCTCAAAACGTTCCTGATTGAAAGCATTTACTTCTCATAGTGCAAAAAGAGAGCCCCAAGTTCAAAGAGGCAATCAACAGCTCAAAATAAAGCAGGCGGTGGCAGACTGTGAAAAACAGGCTTGGAATAAGACAATTCCATTCACTCCCTGCTTCTGCCAGGCAAAGCTCCTGACTGACTGGTGTGGAGGAAGTGGTTACCCCTTCAGGGGTCACACCAGACTGTAAATGTGCCTTCAGATCACAGGCTGACTGTGCCCTGCTGCAGGCACAAGCAGCTGCAATTGCTCTCTGACCTCTTCTGGGCACAGCTTCCCGTAATCACTCCAGGAAGTTTGAGAAATCAGGGGATTTTCTACTTGTTACACTCTGATGTTGCAGTTACTTCCTGAGGACAAGGCTGACTTCAGGTTGCTTTACTCCTCCACATTATCAAGATTTCAACGTTTGACGTGTAACGCGAAGCGAAAATGTGTCAGTTAAGGAGTTATGGAAGCTTCCTTACCTGAACCCGTGTGTCTGGCTTTTTTAACAAATTCCAATAAAAAATGCAAGAAGAGAAACTCTGCTTGAGGTCACTCCTCTCCCATTTTATCTGCTGCTATTAAAAAACACTAATTTTAACAGCAATAAACACAGGGGATAGCTAGGGATCAGTTATGCATAAATTTACCACTGACATTTCAGCATTGCATCACCAAATATACCCAGTTTTACTTATTCCTCAGTACTTTCTCCTCTACTAGCCTAATCACTTTCCACTTTTCTGTGGCAATTGCAGACAGCCTACCAGACAGCCATCCTGACTCACACATGAATAAAAACATCTGCACTTTCATCACTTCAGATCTCTCCTGGTTCTCCAAACTCCATTTCAAAATCAAGTGTCCAAAGAACTGGTATCACAGTCAAATTGGAAAGTAATCTGTTTTCAGTAAACAAGTGTTTCATCAAGACTTGGACATAATCTGTTCAAACTAAGCAACAGCAAGACATTTCAATCCTGGTGAGAAGAGAGAATTAAAATAGGTGGGATCAGATGCACAGCTTTTCTCCAGACTGTACAGGAAAAATTGACTTGCATTACAGCAGGTACACAGACCAAAACTAAGGCATTCAGCAGCACAAATAAGATTAACAGCAGCCACAGCAAGCCTTGTTCTCCCGTTGAATGACTTCTAATTCCTATTTAATCTCTCTCTAATGCATGCACAACTACAGTATCTATTACCCCATAAGAGCAATGCTTGGCTAAAAGGGACATTCTTCCCACCTCCCCATTAGAACTGATTACTTGGCCATCATATCCATTCCTAGCAGTCCTCCTAAATTATGTTGAAAATAGTTCCAGTTCCTATTTCCCAGGATTGCAGACAGAAGATTAAATCTTTCTCCCCTAATTGTTTGCATATTGATCCTTGGCACATACTAAGAATCAAATGGGAAGAAATAGCTGTAATACAGATAGACCCTACTCATAGATCAGTAGTTTTATCCTTTTTCTACATCACCTAAGTATAAAAACTAACAGATTTGAATATGAATCGAATGCTGCTAAATCATACTCAGGTCCAGACTAATCTCAGTACTTTATTACTGTCTCCTTTGTGCTCTAAATAACATAGCCCTAACACTCGGAGTTCTGATGCTTTTATCATTTAATTTGATCAAAGCTTTGACTGCTAAAAGAAGCCAAGAAAAAGCACAAAGCCCAATTTGCTGAGAAGGAAATGCTGGTATTTAGGCAGAAACAAGCATTAAATTTCAATGCTTCAAAATAATGTGCCTGGCTGTTCAATTTAGCACATCCCTATTTCAGTCCCTAATACATTCTTCTCAGGCTGCTGCAATCACTGACCTGTTAGCAGCATCACTGCTGCAAGGCCTTGATTGCAATGTCAGTTAACAGTCCTCCATCTCGCACTCCAGGCTCAGGAGGTTAGGATTTCTTAATTATTTATTGGGATTCTCTCCCTGGGACAGCCTTGTGCTTCCTGCTAGCTTCAGTCTCAGGGGAAGAGCAGTCACACACCATCTCCTTCAGTGCAATCAAGAGCAAAGAGCAGGAAGACAGTTAATTTCACACCAAGGCAGCATCTCTCAAAGAAGCACCACAAATACTGAGCTTTAGAAGAGGGAGCACTGGAACAGCAAGAAACAGACTCCAGTGTTCTTTCCTATGAAGGAAAAGGTTGAGCTCTAGAACACTTACTCACTTTTAACTATGCCTGAGGAAAGAAAAGCTTGCAGAACACTCCTTTTTGGACATTAGACTAAATCATGGATAAACTCCTTTTGTACAGCAAGGCAGCAGCCATTTTCAGTCTATCCCACTGCCATTTCATCTCACTGCAGATCATTTCCAGGACCTCAGAGCATAGGGACTCCTGCCCAGACCACACACCTCACACCAGTTATATGAAGCATACTGATTTTTACTGCTGCTTTGTGTGGAATGACTGTGTTGTAGTGTATACATTGTTTGTACTGCTGTTATGTATTAAAACTGTGTGATGCAGCAGCTCAGAATACTGCACCAGCCTGAATTAGCTGAATTTACCCTGAAACATCATCTGTTTGGTGCAGTCGATCTGACAGAGCTTGACATCTACCAACCACGTGACTAAGCAGCTACTTCTTGAAGGACTTGCACTTCCTCAGAAAAACTGTAATTCAAAAGGAAATCAGCACACAGCTTTGCCCATTGGAGCACTGAAGCCAGTACAACACTGAGTCCAACCAGCTCTTTATTACATGAAATACTGTTCCCAGGTATTAAAGAAAAAGCAATCAAGTCCAGAAGCCAGCTACACCTTATTTTTCAGTACCCAGAATATCAAATTCGGTTCTTTACCTTTCATACCAAGTTTCTTCCTGTTCTTTGATATATTTCAAGAAGAATAGTTTAATTCACAGCACCATTTTAAAATTACATACCCGGAAAGAAGCACAAGTCCTAAAAAGTTAGGCTGCAAAAGATTTTGACATGCATTTTACTACTGTTGAATATTACAAAACAGTTGTTCATTTTAAACATTAAAGTGCCAGGATTATGTACAAACTATTAAAATAGTAAAAATGGTAAACTTAAAACCTGCTAAGAAAGCAGTGAGGTCATCATGTAGTTAGTTGCCTCCAGAGTTTTCTACAGACTATTCAACAAATTTACAATTGGAATTCCTCAACAGTTCCTGTTTATGGTGAGAACAGCAACAGCCAGAGGTCAGTGCCCACAACCTCCCATCTTGCAGAAAGAAGTACCTGTATCTTTCATGGAGAGGAACAGCATGTACTGTAAGATACACCTGAGCATTCTATGCATTAACACCATTGGCAAAGTCTAATTAAAATGGGTTTTACTGCTGAAGCTACACCAGCCTTCTAAAGTATACCACTATCCCCACACTTTACAAGAGTGGGGTTTTCAGTACAGGAACCAAGTCACACTGTGACTCAGCACATGGAGTGTTTCCCTGTAAAGAGGGCAGCATGCAGGTTAATGCACATGGTCCCAAGTCACTTAAAATTCTGCATCCAGGGTGAAAGAGTTGTCTGTGGGCTTCGACATCACTCCCATCCTCTGATATTCACCTACTCGCTTCTCAAAGAAATTTGTCTTGCCTTCCAGGGAGATGTTTTCCATGAAGTCAAAAGGATTCTCTGCTTTGTATATCTGAAATACACAGGCAATTCTACAGTCACTGCAGGTGCTCATTTTGAGTATGCAAGAGCATTAGAGATCAGTTGGAAGGAGCCTGATGGGCTGCATTAGCAGGCTTTACTACATTGTGAACAAAAATCTCTGTCCCAAGCCTTCTCTACTCTTTTTGTTCCTGTCTTCTCTTAGCTGCAGTAAACAGAAGCACAACTACTAATACAGCTTTTTCCATAGCACCTTTGGCTCCTTCTTCTGTGGGTGTCCAAACAGGAGGTAGCAGCAGGACTGCGAAATCATTTTACGAGTTAAAACAATATTGCCGCAGCAAATTCAGGATTTGGATTTCTGAAGGAAATGAAACTCAGCATTATCTTTCCCCCATGAAATACTCAGAGTATTTATTGGAGCCTTACCTTGTTAAATCCCAGTTCCAGCATGAGGCGGTCTGCCACGAACTCGATGTACTGTTTCATTAAAGTGCAGTTCATGCCAATCAGCTTTACAGGCAGCGCCTCCGTCAAGAATTCCTGCAGACAACAGGCACTTCATGTACAGAAACTGCTACTCACTCTGCCATCTAGGTTCACTTTATGCCCAACAGCTCCCCAGCTTTTGAGTGCAATGAAGCTCCTAAACAAGGGGCAGACAGTTACCTGTTCTATGAGAACAGCATTCATAATGATTTCCTTCACTCTCTCCTCTGATGGTTTGTGTAGCAAGTGCTTGAACATGAGGCAGGCAAAATCACAGTGCAAACCCTGGAAAGAAGTTTCAGAAAATTATTTCAGGAACACTCATTTAGAAGAGCACAGAGTAAGTGGCATCACCTTTGCCATATAACTCTTCTCTACAGACAACTTTCTGCCTCACCAGAAGGCATCACGAGCCAAGTTCTGCCAGTGTGAGGCACAGCAGCTCTAAGCATTGGTGAGAACCCTCCAATTACTTCAGAGGAAGTAAAATGCTAAGTTCATTCATACTCTTCTGCAAAATCCACAGTGACACATGTTTACACACTTTAGTGAGCCTCCTAGTCTGCCTGTTTCTAAATATACTGCTGTTTTAAAATATAGGCTCCAACTGAGCATCATTACTTTGAGCTACTGTGGCACATTACCATCTTAACTGCTAGAATTTGACTCATACCTCATCTCTACTGATGAGCTCATTAGAAAAAGTGAGTCCAGGCATTAATCCTCTTTTCTTCAGCCAAAAAATTGATGCAAAAGAGCCAGAAAAGAAGATTCCTTCCACAGCTGCAAAGGCTACTACACGTTCTCCTGTTAAGAGAAGATTGATAGTAGCACCACACAGAAAACTTAACAGGATTGATACACAGAAGCTGCAAAGAGAACAGTGAAATGCATCTTGCAAAGCAAATGAAGTTGTTTCTGCCTAAGTGTACTATGGCCTGTCCTTAAAAATTAGTAAAGATTTCTGATCATTAAACAAAACAAACATGAGAGGAAGTAGGAACTAATCAGAGTAGGTACCAAGTAGCTGAAGCCAAAGCTCCTTCCCCCTCCCTGGGTCAACCCCTCAATATTATCCTTTTTCAGATGGCTCACCAAAAAGAGCAGTCATTCTGGCAGCTGATTTAAGTCTGCTCATCTTTGGCCATGAAAAATGCTTCAATACTTGTGAAATAATGATCTGTACCATCTCACCTTTGAAGCAAGACATGAGGAATCACCAAGGCAGAGGAGCTGCAGCCTCCAGGCAGACATGTCTACTGGCCATAGATGGCTGTGACATGTCCTGACATGTGGCAGCAATTTAGAGTTTGATCATACAGTCAGGCATAAGATGATTGCCACATGACCTTATTATTCACAATGTCAGCAGTTTTGCAAAGATTTCCTGTCAGTAGCTCATCTGAAGATGGAAATTATTTTCTTCACATTCAGAATTACACCAGGAGAGCATGTACCCTCTCTGTGACAGCAATAATCCCTCTGGTTAAGTGTGAAGTCTGGAGAAATGGTGGTTCCTCCACTTTCAGGGAAGGAATTTCACTTTGTTTCCAATAGATGTACTCACCATATGTTGCTTGCTTGTCCCCAATCCAGCACATGGCCCAATCTGCCTTCTTTTTAACACATGGTAACGTTTCAATAGCATTGAAAAGAAATTCCCTGAGAAAGATAAAACACATCAGGATAAGACTCCAGCACAACCAGCAGAGTAAGGATTCACTGCCATAAACAGTCTTGATCACTTAGACATGCTCTGCATCTTCATCCTGCTAACTGTCCTTCCCCCTCTCTTTCCTGGCACCACTTTAGCTCTCTTTGTTCCAATCAAGTGCTTTTTCTTCACCCACCCATCACATCAACCCAATTTCACATGAATTCCCATGGCAATACCAAGGGGAGAACTGTTTCACCAAGTGTATTTGAACAAGGCTTTCAAAACTAGAGACTAACCAGGCTCCACTTTACAGTATGAAGGCATCAGACCTCTCCTGTAAGCAGCTCTTGCTGGAATTTAGCATTTCAGAGTAGAAATGACACAGCAAGCTTTTGAAGTAGCAATAAAACTCACCACAAAACTTAATATACTCCCCTTATTTGACTGCTCCATCTTTTCTATTGTGTAATTCCTTTATTTCAGTACTGAGTGATTTCAGTTTCACTGTTAATGCAAGCAAGGTCTTACACCTCAGAGCAACAAAGATATTGTGAAGTAAATCTGCTTTTAAACAGCAGTGGCTTTTTATGTAAGTCTAATTTACATCCTAAAATAGCCTCAAAGTCAAAGAACAACTGTCATGCATTAGTTAAATTCTGAATATTTACTGAGTTTTGAACTTTTCATGATCGAGCAATACAAACCTCTCTTTAGAATCTTTAATGTAGGTGTCAATAAGAAGACTGTACATTTCTGAATGTATATTTTCCATGGCAATCTGGAAGCCATAGAAACAACGAGCTTCTGTGATTTGTACTTCTTGACTGAACCGCTCCACCTAGAGGAAATAAATAAGCATTTGCAAGAGTGTTTGTGATTTGCAGGTTAGAGGCATTAATGCTGTATGGACCAGATAGTGATCAGCCCACAAAACCTTTTTCATATTAATTCCAGACATGTGGATTTCCAACAGCAATATGCAAGGCAGCAACTCCTCAGAATTTCAAGTCAGAAAGTATTCTTTGGCCCCATAGGAAATGGAAGAACTTCTTAGTTTTACTTATGCCCTCACTAGGGAGAAGAGCAGAGGGCAGCACTCAGTGGGAGTAGGCAAGCTTGGAGATTCCAAAACCGACCTGAATTCGTTAATTAACACAGGACTACACGTTCTAATGCTGTAACACTCCGTGATCCAGCAAACCAGCTGGATCAGCCACAGCAGGCATGCCAACCATGGGAGTTATCTGGTTATCTACCCAAAGGGATAATTCTGTCGGGACTTTCTACACACTCACCAAGTTCTCATTGACAATGCCATCACTGGCAGCAAAGAAGGCGAGGACATGAGAAATGAAGTACTTCTCCTCAGGCTTCAGGGATTCCCAGTGCTGGAGGTCTTTAGAAAGGTCCACCTAAAACGTGGCAGGAGAAGTAAGAAACGCGTGCTCCGGTGAGAGGCCCGTCCCCGAGCACCAGGGCCCCGTGCAGGGCTGCGTGCAGGAGCCGCGGCAGGAGGGGCCGTGGCCACCCACCCCTCACCTCCTCCGCCGTCCAGAAGGAGGCCTCGGCCTTCTTGTACATCTGCCAGATGTCGTGGTACTGGATGGGGAAGATGACGAACCGGCGGGGGTTCTCCCGCAGCAGCGGCTCCTCCTCCTCCGCCACGCCCCGCGGCACCTGGAGTGGCGGGAGAACGGCTCGGGACGGGCTCGGGGCGGGGGCGGCTGAGGCGGAGCTGAGCTTTGGAGGGAAACTGAGGGGCGGCAGCTCGGCAGGACTCCCAACAGGGAGAAGGGCCGGGAGAACGGAAAGATCCCCCGAGGGAGAGGGGCTGGACGGGGCGGAGAGACCGTCCCTGAGGGAGAAGGGCCCGGGAGGGCGGAGAGAAACCCCCCGAGGGAGAAGGACCCGGGAGGGCCGAGAGACCGTCCCTGAGGGAGAAGGGCCCGGGAGGGCGGAGAGAAACCCCCCGAGGGAGAAGGACCCGGGAGGGCCGAGAGACCGTCCCTGAGGGAGAAGGACCCGGG
>VZRX01003062.1:69748-91953 GCA_013398075.1 Notiomystis cincta
GGCCGCTGCCGCGGGCGGGCCCGCCTCCCTTTGTGGCGGCGGCGGCGGGAGGGAAAGCCCCGCCCCTCGGTTTGGCGCCCGCGGCGCGCCCAAGGCGGGAGAGCGCGGCCCGGCCCGCAGAGCGCAGAGAGCTCCCGGGCGGGGAGAGGCGGCCACAACTCGCTTGTGGAGGCCAGAACGTAACCTGGGCTTGGGGTACACACCTGGAAGTGCCGTTTTGCCTTGCTTTCCCCGTCTTTTCTGGTGCCTCCCATCTGCCCGTTCATTTTCAGTTTCAGCGCTGATCCCTGAATTTGGATAGAGATTCCACACTCCTGCATTTGGAGGCAGAAATTGGCTTCCTGAAGAAACTGACTCAGTATGCCACCCGGTTTCACATGTTTTAAATAAATAGCACAAGGAAAAGAGAACACAGGTGAATACTCATAATTTTTTAAGTCAGCATTTATTTTTTATTAATTAAATTGCAACATCGTTTTCCTCATCCAGCTCCACAAGGGATCTGCTTCTATCGGCTAAAATGTTTTCCCTGAAGCAGTTTTAATGAAACCAGGAGCTCCATGAGACTTGGAGGCTCTTCAGTG
Organism: Notiomystis cincta; assembly: GCA_013398075.1. Lineage (NCBI taxonomy): Eukaryota > Metazoa > Chordata > Aves > Passeriformes > Notiomystidae > Notiomystis > Notiomystis cincta. Next base: position 70,333 of record VZRX01003062.1, read on the forward strand.
GCATGGGGTGCTCAGCGAACTGGACTGGTCCCTGTCCCCTGAGCATGTTCTCAGGGACAATGAGTTACGTGGCCCAGCACTGTGCTGTGCTTGGCTGGAGAAGAGGCAGGTAGAGCAGGAGAGCAGCAGAACTATATAATGGAACTATGTTAAATTTACTGTTGTGGATTTGGAAGAAAAACAAAAGTACTCCCCTCCAGGACCACCTCTGATACTGTAAATTCAGATTGATTATTTACTTCAGCAGGTGAGTGTCAAAGTCACAGATTTGGCTCTGAGCTCTCCTCAGCTGGGGTGTTACCAGAAATGGGCAGCACAGACATTAGCCTTGTGGCTTTTCTTGGTGCTCTTTAGGACATCAGAGGTGCAGACACCAGCAAGATGTTCTGTGTGACTTTCTGTGCTTAACATGCATCCCAATACACAAACCTAAATACACATCTCCCTCCCAGGAGAGTGAGCACCAGAAAACCCCAGTCTGGCAGGCAGCCTGGACAAGCATAAACACGCTCCTGCTCCATCCCAGGAAGCTGGTCCTAGAGGCAGGAGTACCAGGCATCTCCCAAAAGACTGACAAGTGTCCACCTAGCACCCTGTTATCTCCTGCCACCTCTACAGCTGCTGGAGAGTTGGCAGAGAGCTGGAGCAGCACCTTGCCCATCCCACCCAAACTCATTTACCCTCCCACCCCAGTAAAGAACCCCAAGCCACCACAAGCCCTGGGCCAAGGGCTGTCACAGTGCAACAGCTGTGCTATCTCTGCAGCCCAGCTCCTGTCTCAGAAGCCCATGGCAGGGCACCAAAGCAGTGTCCTGAGCATGATGGCTCTGCAAGGAGAGAAGAGCACCAGGGAGAGCACAGAGGGTCTGTGAGGAAGCAAGTTGCAACTCTGTGCTGTGTAGCTGCCATGAAATGGTATTTAGAAATGTGTCCATGCTGAATTTTCCTATTACAGCAGTTTAACCCAACTGCATTGTTCCTCCCTTCATGTAGAGCTTTCTCCATGATGCAACTGCATTTTGGGACAGGCATTTTCACAGCAGCTTCTTTGGCAGAGCTGGGTTGAAGGCACTAGGCTGCTGCCCTGCTCTGAAGTGCTCAGCATCACACCAGGGATGTGTGCAAGAATGCTCTGCCCTTCTGGCTTCTGGCTACTAGTTCTGAGTACTGGGTGTTTAAAAAAAAACAGCCCTAGGCTTGTATTAGTTTCTCACCTTCTTTGTTTGCCGGAATTCAGACGCTCAGAAAGGTGGAAGTAAGAGCAGCCTGGGGTGTCTGGGCGAGGCAGGTGTGGGGTGTTGTGCAACCCTCCTGTTTGCATAGGTGCCCCCCTCCCTGGAGGGCCAGCAGCCCGCTCCACCCAGGCCCTTCCTGCCATTCTCACCAGCTCACGTGGAGCTCAGCAACAGCTTCTGTCCCAGCCACTGCTGTTGTGGGACCCTCAGTGCCAGCACAGCCAGGCCCTGTCCCACCAGGCACAGCTTACAGCCCCCAGGCCTCATGTCCACATCAAGCAGCTGCTTCCTCGGGATGGCTGTCGTGGCTCTCAGCTCACCAGCCTGCTGGTGACGCTCAGGGCAGGGCTCTCCTTACTCAGAGGACTGGGTTCTCTTCCATTTTAACACAGATTGCCTACAGGACAGATGGACAGTGACTCCAGGCTGCTGACTGCCTCCCACCACTGCAGCAACTGGTCTGATGAAAGTCAGTGAGGACAGCTCAGAGTTTGCTGGTGAATTTCTCCTGATTTGTTTGCCTGGTCTCAGCCAGCCACATTCATCCATGGCAAATCCTGAAATCCTCACCCACTGCTCGGGCTGGTAGAGTTGATATTTGTATAGAGCACCTTGCTCAAGGGCCCCTGCTTCAGTCTGAGCTCCACATGCAGCACAAAGAAATCTAAGTACTCTAAATACAAGCTGAGACAGGGCAGGTGAGCAGGAGAGGCCACCAGCCAACACCTCTGAGATGGGAAGCAGTGGTGTCAATGGCCTTCCCTTTCTCCAGCAGGTTTGGAGGTAGGCCTCAGCATTTCCTCACCCTGCTCTGCTGAGGAGAAGAATGCTCCACATCCCTCCAGAACTGTTCTGAACCATAAGGGCCCAGACCAAAACTTTAAAAATTTGAATGAAAACTTTCCCCCAATAGCTGTCTGCCTGTTTAGAGGTGGTTGCTCTCCATTTACTCCAGGATTTATAACTGCAAAAACTGAACTGCAGGGCCAAGGCACTTCAACAGGCTGTTTCACTGAGAAATCTAGAGCAGACAAAACAAGTCTTCATTAGCATGGTTTTGGCTGGATATCACATTTGCCAGTGCAGCCCATTCATTTGCAGCACCATCATTAGCCACCTGCTGACCTGACAGCCTCTCTGGAGATAATCAGCTGTTGGAAAGCAAAGCCCTCAGAGGGTTAACATCCCCAATGCCTTGAATTTTTTAAAACTGTAATTCTTGCCTATTCAAGGTTCTTACTCAACGTTTACAGCTCTCAGGACAAAGTCTGCAGGTGATACATGACCACATACAGAGTTTTAATGGTGTAATTGGACATGTTTCTTTGCTGTTCATGAAACCTGGCACAGTGCTGCAGATATAGCTCCACAAGTGCCAGGTAAATGATGCAGCATTGAAAGACTTTCAAGAGCTGGAAAAATGGAGCTTTCCAAGCAGCTGCACTTGCTGGCCCTGGGCAGTCAGTAATATGCAAGAGCAGCAGTGATTCTGGAGCCTTCCTCAGGATCTGTGGAGCTGGAGCAGCAAGGCCCAGCATTGCACCCACACCTCTGCTCGGAAAGGCTGTCACTTGTCCTGGCTGGGAGCACCAGCTCCTTGTTTGCTGCAGCAGCAGAGGGCAGTGGCCCCAGCCTTTTGGCCCACCCCTGGTTGCCTCGAGCAGTGTTTTGGTCCTGGTTTGGTCTCAGCTGCTGCGCTCTGCTCATGGACACTGGCTGATCTCGTGCCACGCATGGGCAGCTACAAGTCCTGTGCAGCAGCCTGCCAGTTACCACAGAGCAGTGAACTTCCCTGAGGGTTACATTCCTCAGTGTTTACTCATCCACAGCTGCCTGCTGGAGAGTGCAGCCCCAGGCCCCTCATTTCTGGGCAGGCCCCTGTTGTTCAGGTTGAGCAGGGCTGTTGCACAGCAGCGTTTCTGGGACATCTCCTCTTTGCTGCCTTGCACACACAGTGGTCTGAGCCACCCTCTCCCTCTTGGCCCAGAAGATAACTCTGCCATCTTAGCAAGGCAGCCAGGAGCCCCCCTGTACTTCCAAATGGTTCCAAAGAAAACCAGCTTCAAACCATGAAAGTCAATTAACTGAAGGGAGGCTTCAAATCATTTTTCTGGACTGGGGTAGCAGTGAGCAGTTTGGTTATCACCCAAACCTCACTCAGCTGCAGGGAACTCATATGTATTCCACATCCCTGCTCTATTTTCTTTCAATGACCTTTTCTTCTCCAGCAGAGACTGGTTTTTTCCCCCTGGAAAATGCAGATTATCTTCAACAAAGCAGATACCTCCTACTACCAGACTTCCTGGTGTACATTGGCATTCCTGTCCTAAGAAACCACCTTGTCAAGGTTGTCATGAAAAGCCTGAGAAATGATGCTGCCTCCCACCTTTGGGACAGTACAACATTTTAGCCCTTTTCTGCTTCAGAATGGCCATGACATTTGCACTCATCCAGCAGGGCAGAGAAAACAGGGAGACTTTATCATTGAGCATATTTCTGGTGGCATCTGCCAGACACTTCCCTGCAGAGCATGAAAACGTTCAGTATTTGTCAGGATTCAATTACAAGTTTGCCAAAGAAGGAACTGGTAAAGCCAGCTCCCTCCCTGCTCTGTCCTCTTGTTCTGCTGTGGCAATTTCATTGTGGGGTCCAGCAGTGACCCCATGGTGATGGGAGAAGGTGCAAGGGACTGTTTACCTGTCAGTCCCTGTGCACAAACAGGCAGCAGAGGTAAAGATCCCAAATACATCCAGGTAAGTGAAAGATGAGCTACACACATGAATACACCTATATATGAGGGCAGTAATTGACCCTGGGAACTGTAACCAGGGGAAAAAAGATTAAAGGGGAATTAGAAAACTAGAGAGAGGCAGGTGCCCAGAGCACTTAGGGGACCATGAAAACACAGAAAAGTGGGTTTATGTTGCACTTGCATTCAAAGGGATAACCAGAGGTAGATACATTGATGCAGGTCTGATATTAAACTAGACAGAGTCTGTATGGAAATATAATGGGTGTAAGGGGTGACAAAAAAGATGTCATCTATTATCCTTTTGGTAGTACAGTCAGGCTGATAAAAAAAAAATCCCTTGCTTTATAAGGGCACATTTGATTCACTGCTTTGTGACACTGACAGGATTAAAAACTGGGGCTAACTGATAGATTTTAGAAAGTCACTGTAGGGGCATATCATTACCAGCTCAATGTCCTGAGGTGCCTGCAAAGTTTTATGTGGTAGATGTGGTGAGCAGTGAATCTGTAAAACTAACCTGTCCTTGCTATTAATGAACCTAATGCAGGATCCTGCACTAGGGAAGAAAACTGAAGGTCACATTTATGACCTGCTGGACTGGCCCTGCAGGGAGGGGCTCCGAGTGAGGATTCATAGCAGCTCCATCAGCAGCTTCCCAGGCTGATCCATGGTCAAGGGAGCAAACCAGATCCTCTGCTCCATCACAGAGGGATTGCAGCTGGAGGCATGACTGCTTCCCTGCTGCATTGTGTGGGACAGGATCCATGGGGCAGCACCAGCAGGGCTCAGCTCGAGATTCAGCCACCCAAAGGCAGGTGGGTGGGCTGTGCAGGCATCAGGGTACCTGAGACATTCTAAAGATCCTCACTGTGCCACTCCTTCCAGCCACACATCTAGGCCCCTCAGAGCCTCTCAAATGGCACAAATATCCATATTTAGGCCATCCAATATGAGTTGTCTGGATGTCTAAATGCCTTGTCATTATCTCAAACCAAACCCACTCCCTGTGCCCAGTCCCATCAGGGAAGGGTGGAAAGGGTGCTGGCAATGTGGGAGTGTTCAGAAGGCAGCTCCAGGGCACACCAGAGGCTTTCAGACCTGCCCTGGAGCAGGATGTGGAGCGAGCTGTCCTGTTCAGTGCTGCGAGAGCGAGCTGGGGAGCTGCCAGGTAAGCACCCCAAGCAGGCAGGGCTGTAATCAGCCACTGGGGGACAGGCAGGGGATCCTGCAGCTTTGAACAGCCACAGAGCACGGCTCAGAGAGAAGGCTTTTCACACCAGGGCAATTATGCACTGAACAGCTTTCCTGGGCACATGGCAGATGCCTCAATTCAAGTCATGACTTCAAGATTTCACATGACAGTTTTATTCAGGCACATTATGTTTTGCTCAGCAGTTACTGTCAAGTTTTGCTGAGCATAAAAGGATTAGGATATAATGTTTTATTAGTCCTTTTGTCTGGCATCCATCAAGATGCTCTTTCATTGCACACTAAGCTCAAGGGCATGCCAGGAGCTTCTCCCCAGCTATGCCTGCTGGCACACACAGCTGAAGAAAGGGGGGAAAAAAGAATCTTCAAGATAAAGTTTTAACATTGATTACATCAATAAATAAATCAATCACTGATATTTTGTTGCAGCAAAACACTCTGGTCTCATGTAACTCCAGCAGAAAAAAAAACCCACTATAAAACAGGTCTCATACTAACAGAGCCCCACTGTACCTGCTCCACCACAGATTGCCACATCTTTCTCTTGGGGCTTCAGTGACCTCTAGCATTTTCAGTGAAGCTGAGACAAAAATAATTCCTTTAAAGAATATTGCATTTTCCATACTCCTTTCCTTTCAAAACTCTTAAACAGATCCGTTCCCTCCTCCTTTCCCACATCAGCCCTTGGGGATAAAGAGAGATTATTTTATTTTTTTAACAGATACATTTCTGCAGCTGAAGTACTACTGGTGTTTCCTTCCTGGCAGGAATTGGGAAAGCTTCCATTTTGTAACCATTCCTAGATCAATCACAGATGGAGACAGCAAGGCATTTTATGACCATTCTTTGCCTACACTGCAAAGTTCTGCATTGCAGAACTCCATGTGCAATTTTCTACAATAGTTGCCTTCCCTGTGACTGTTCCCATATCTTCTTTATTTATTTTTGTGTTAGCTGTAAGTTCCCATCTATCTCCTTTTCTCCAGTGCTGCCACATGAATTGCTCAGGACGAGGAAATGTGCATCTTCTTCCTGCTGGGATCTGCTCCCTCCCCACCTTGGCTCTGAAGCCCATGTCTGAGCTTTCAGTACCAGCTTTCCTCAGCCACTTCCAGTCTCATTTTCCACAACTGTCCCAGATCCAGAGCCCAGTTGTCCCAGCTGAGCACAGAGCCCAGTTCAAAAACAGCTTTGGAAAGCAGCCTGTACCCTTCCCTGGCTGCAGTGCTGACACCCCAGCTGCACATCCCTTAGGATGAGACCTGATGTCTGCAGCTCCATGCAGGGAGAACAGGCACACCATAACCTGGGCATGAAGTGTTTCCTAAGGTCACTGTCCAGAAAAGGGGTGGGACTGCTACAAGCTGCTGTCCTATCATCTCCTCTGCACAGAGCTCATGGCTGCTTGGCTGCAAAGTTAGTGAGCACAGGCACAGAGCTCAGAACAGCAAGGCTGCACAGGGGAGAGAGAGAGGGTGCAGAGGATCTGTGCTGTTTGGACTTTGTAAGCCAGTCCAACAAAGCCATAATCCTTATTGGCATTCTCTGGGCACTGCCTGAAGGGGAACAGGATTAGCAGACCAGACACACACAAGGAGAGGAGCAGGAGTAGAAGAGACCAGAGTTCCTTTCCTTCTTCCTTCTGATCTTCCTGAAATTCATGCACTCTGGTGCCTTTTTTTGCTTTAGAAATAACATTCAAATGGCCCTGCCCTGAGCAGAACACACTCTCCCTATCTTGTGCTGGCAGTTATCAAAACACTTTGCAAAGGAAATACCAGAGGTGGAGATAAGCACTGGGTTAAATTCACCCCCCACGACATTCAGGTTTCCATTCTCGTATCACCTCCTCCTCTTTCCCCAGCTGATGGGCCTGATTAATCTTAAAATCCAGGGAAAACTGTGCCACTGGAAGAAAGCAGCTTGCTAGCCAAGCTGAGCAGACTTCAGCCACACCACCTGGAAACGAGCACTGCAGGGCTGCTTCCATCACCCTGCTTCTACAAAACTAACACCTCTCAATAGCCTGTAAATAATCTATAGCAATAACCTTAAAACTCACAGAAAGTTGTGCTATGGGAAAAACCAGAAGGAATTAAGGTCATCACTGTTTTCCTAGGTGCCTGTCATCACCAGGAATTAGTTAACCACCAAAAAGTTATTATTCACACAGACATTTAAATGCTGAGAGGAAAGATCATCAGATGGGAGCCAAGAGCAGGCCCTTGCTGTCTCCCACAGTAGTGCTAAGTGGTTAGGGAAAACACACGTTAACTTCTGGCCAAGCATTTCCTGCTCCCACACTGCCAGCAGGAGAACCTGCCTTTCCCAACCTCTCTTCCTGATGTGCTCACACTGGGCTCATGTGGAAGCACTAATAAAAGGGGAAGATGTCAGGGACTGTGTGGAAAATAGGCCCACAGCTGCTTCATTTTTCAAATCAGTCCAAGTGAGTGCAGCCACGGATCATGCAAAGTTTTGTTAAGTAGAGAAGAAAGCTGTATTGAGCTTGCCTGGCAAGCACAGGAGGAGCAACCACAGCTCAGAAGTTTATTACCTCTCAGTGGGGCTGAGCTGGCTCTGCTGCCATTGACTGTGGAGAGAGGTGAGCAGCTATCATCAGAAATCGAGCGAAACCAGACATATTTACCAACAGGACATTTATACAAGTACCTGATGATGTAAAGAGTAACCACCACCCTGCTGTCAAACCAGACAAAGCATTTGGCTGCCTGCCTTGAGCATGGTCCAGGCCTTAAGGGGCACAGCACAGACATCACCACCTCCCTCCACAGCTCTTACTCAGCCTCCAGAGGCAGCTGGGCCTTTTGATTCTAATTTCATGGTGTGAGTCTAGACTTTAGTGGGTCAACTGCAGTCCCCTGCAATCTACAGCTTGGCAAGTGGAGGTGAGAGCTGGGAACAAAGCATTGCTAACTCCCAGAGGAGGTGAGGTGTGAGAGGATGCTGCAGAGCAGCACCCCTCTGGCTGATACCTGCTGTGAGCCAGCTACACTGAGGGCAGGGGCTGGCAGCCTCTTGCTGCTGAGGAGGAGGAGGAGGCACATCCCGCTGCACCAGGCACACAGGGATGCTCTGCTGCTCCCGGCCTGGCCGTGCAGCACCACCCCACCCAGGCTGGGAGCTGCAGCAGGCTGCAAACCTGCTCCTTCCCAAGTGCCAGGCACTGCCCGCCCCTGGGCTGGGAATTCTGTACCCGGCACACAAGCAGCAGCCAGCCCTCGGGGGCTCTGGCACAGCTCTCCAGTCGGCAAGGCTGAGGAGCAAACGAGTCTCATCCTCCATCCCCTGCCACTCCTCAGGCTGCAGCACAGCATCGTCGGGGGTTACAGTAGCACAGAGGGGAACAGCCTTAAAACTGGGTGGCCACAGCCGAATCACCAGCCAAAGCAATCAGCAGTGGTGTTAGCTCCCCGGGGGCCAGGACCTGGCAAAGACCACAGAGTCATGCAAAAGGAAATGCTGCTGAACGGGTCAGCCCTCTCCATCCCCTGGTTTGAGCTCCTGGATGTAATCCAGGCTGTGTGCCAGGGGCACTGCTGGGGGAGACATGTCCTGGTACCATCAGTGACATGTCCTGGTGGTAAACTGGGCTTCCCAGACCTGCACCTCTGTCACTGCCAGGTTTTCAGCCTCCCTCAGTGCCCTCAGACACTGACTGAAGCAGGGGCACATTTCCACACACATCTGTGTTTTGATCTGTGTGGTGTCACAGATGAAGGCACTGCTGGCTGCACCCCTGGGGTCTACTCATACCTCCAAAAGGGGACACATTAGATGCTCATGTTTGAGAGGTGCTCACAAAAATCACCACCTACTGAGGTAACAGAAACCAGTGACTTCTGCCACCAACTTGTACAAATGTTTCCCTGTTCCATCTCCTTTTCACAGGCCCCTTTCAGTGCCATTTCATGAGCATATTTTCAGACATCTTCTCACTGTTAGCTTGAGCCAGTTCAATTTCTTATAACATTGTACAACCAGTTAGGGTTGTTTTACATTTAGCATTGTAAGACAAAAAAAGACTCCTGACAGTTTGAGTTTAGCAAAAGAAAAAACGTGGTGAAGTTGGGGGTTTTTGTTGGGTTTCCTGGACCTAAAGCCACATTAGCCTCTAAGCAGGGATCTAGAAAAAAACCCTCATGTTTCTAATCCAGAAAAGCTCCCTGGTGTCTATTAAGCATTAAATAGCTGATTTATTCACCAGGAGGATGGTGGAGGGTTTTTCACTCACAATCCTTTCAAGATGATTATTATTCTACTTAAAATGCCTTCCAATGTCTGCTTTTGAGTCTAATCCATGTTAAACAAGAGCTGGGAGAAAGCTCTCTGGTGAGATAACAGAAGCTTCGTTTCAAACTCAAATAACCTCTTTATGGGAAGCTCTTCTGGAAACAGTATAAAACAAACATTGGAGGAAAAAAAGGAAAGAGAAGAAGAAATCACATCTTCCTTCTTCTCAAATCAGGCCTCTGCTACTGGTTACCCTCTGTGTTGTGAAGAGTCCTTCTCCCTTAGCCCAGACCACATGCAAGTCCCAGTCCTATGTGCATTTATTAGCAGGTTTGGGTATTTAAGGGTTAAACATCTCACTTAGGATAAGATGAAAATTAAGTACTTTGAGACTGAAAAAGAGCAACAGCTTGCTTAGAAATGCCTGTACTCAGTAGTCAAAACTAACAGGAATAAGCCATCATACAACTATTTGAAAAGACCAGACTTTTCCTTTTTCCCATTTTAAAGGAAACTAGATGAAAAGCAATCGAAATATTCAGTAAAATGCCTGTCAATGCCAGCTTGTGTTTGTAATATAATGTAGATTCCTAAGATGTTGATTCAGTATGATTAATAGTATTTAAAATAGAGTCTACGAAATAGCCACATCAGAAATTCATATAGAAATCTGAAGATTACCAAAAAAGCTTAAGAAAGCTAAATAAAAAAATCAAAGGACTGAGAATTTCTCACGTCTCACTGGGTGATATAAATTTAGTTCTCCTTTATAAAAAGTTATTGAATCCAACTTTAAAAAGGTCTTTGTTCCCCTTATGTCTTAAATGACAATTTAAGGATACATCTGTAAAAGCAGCACACTCTAAAAGTCATTGCATGACTCTTTTAGCTAAAAAAGCCAAGGTAACCTTGGTGCAACATTAAAGCAGCCAGTGTTAATGGATTACAGGGTTCTGAGCAACCCTGCTGCAGAGGCATCCAAAGCACTGCAGGAATGTGGTGGTGCTGCCCTGCACTGACCACGGGTTTTGGCCCAGGACTTCTCCATCTCAGCAGGTGGCAGATCATTCAGATCGTGGCCTTTTGGAGTGCTCTTGCCATGGAGAGCTGGAAACACTGCAGAAAGCAGGCAGAGACAGCGACTGGGGCTGTTTCTGTCCCCAGTGTGCAGCTGCCATGCTGGGGGAGGGCACCCCATGCCAGTCACAGCACAGAGTGACCCAGGGATGAGGAAATTCCTCCTAGATGGGTGCAGGAGGCAGCACCACAGAGGGACAGACCCAAGTGTTCAGGAGGGACTGCCTGTGCTTTGTGAGCCTGGCCTCGAGCGTGGGTGCATCCCCAAACACCAGTGCTGGGATGTGGACACTTCTCAGACCACTGAGTGAGCAGGAGCTGCACAGCTTAAACTCTGTCTTCAGTGGGCACAGCAGGACCCACTCTGCTGGGTGCTGAGTTTAGGTACAAGGACTACATACATAAACAAGAAACAAAAATTCAGTCACAGAGCCAGTTAACAGCAGAATGAAGAATAAAACCGGATCTTCTCGCTCCAAGGCAGGGACCCATTGCCAAAGATTCCCACTGAATGTTTTCCACAGACCCCAAGAGCCTTCATACTATTTCAATAGATCTTCAAAAATCAACTAAACCTACTGTCACAACAGGCTGAGGCTCACACCTCTAAGATAAGCATCCTTTGGGGACCCCTCACTTCGAAAGGGAACACGAAGATCTGCTGCATTCAACCCAACAGCTTCTGAATCTCTGCCAGCTGTTGAGCAAAGGCTCTTTATGATGCTGTGGACTGACTCAGCTAAAGGCAGCATGGCATTACACTGAGCCACCCTCAGCACAAAGGGAGTCCAGCAGAAGGCTTTATAGCATACAATTTATGATTTCCATCCTTATTACACCAAGGTGTCAGACAAGATCCTGAAGGTGCAATGGCAGCAGTTAGCATGCTAATGGCTACACTCATTTTCAGCATCCTACAAACCACTCAGACTGGGAACAAAATTGCAGCCTGCCTTGGTGTTAGCACTTTGCAATTAAATCCTCACCCTTCCATCTCTTGCTTGGAGCACTGTCTTGCTAGAAATAGTGCAGCCATGCCTGGCTTCCCACTTTTCTCACACCTTTAATATTCCAGCAGGCTGGGGCCACTTGGTTTGTGAGGGCCAGCAATTGACAAACCCTTACCTTGCTCTGTGGAGAGCCATTTCACCATAGCACAAACCCCACACTGACACTGCTCTGTCATGCACAGGCTTTGGAAACTTGGCAGTGAAATCTATTAACCAGGTGCATTTAGAGGAGACACAACTACTCCTGCACCTCAGTGAGTGAGCCTGCAGCAGCTCCATGGACACTCACCAGCAGTCACCACCCTGGGCCTCCAAAGGCACAAGGGGATGATGTCTCTTCAGTCCACTGGCACCACATTGCCACAAAGGAAAGTGAAGGCAGCCTCCTCCATGGCCTTTGTAACTGCAGTTCTAAAAGAAGAAAAGAAAAACCACACAAAATGTTTAATTAAATTAGTTACTTCAAAACCAAGACCTACCCACATTAACAGGAGATTTAACATCCAGTTCTTGTGGGGAGGAGGGGAGTGTTTCTACCAGCCAGCAAAGCACCTCTGCACCCTCTGCTTTGCCCTTACAGAGAGGTAATCACATGCACCCCAAGAGGGGCCAGAAAGCTTCATTAACTGATGGTTACACAACACTTTCACAGGGAAGCCACGTGTTTACAGTTTCATCCTGTCATAATTAGGGCCACTACTAAAGCAGTGTCTCCAGGACTTTAATACCCAATCTGTGTAAGGGGCATTTCACAAAACTCAGCAAAAAAATTCCTTGCTATTAAGCAGCCTATTATTCCCACATAAGTACACTCGTGTCTTACAGATGCCCTGACATGTCTCAGAAGAAGCAGGTAGTAGGCAAAAGTTTTACTTGCTCATGACTCAAAGACATTAAACCAACTTGCTTTAACTAACCATCTCTGAGGAGTGCAGGGAGCACTATTTATCCCACTGCTTGAAAAAAAATAAAATAAAAAATGTTTTGCCTTCCTTGAAAACAAGCCTGGTTCAGGTGCCTGTCTGAACACAAGAATGGAGGAAAGACAGATGGATTGGTGTCCTCTGGGCTAAACCCAGTGTATTTTTCAGGACTGGTCAGCAGAGATGCCAAAGCTGTGCTGGTCATTGTGAGACCTGAGCTGTGACTGCTGCAAAGTGTCACTGGCCTCTCTTGGGCCAAGGCACCTGAGCAGATGTGACAATGAGCTTCCATATGGTCTGCTAATGAGGGTCACTAAAGGCCCTCAGCAGGTGCATGTTTTGATATCCCCTGGACAAAACCACGTTTCCATTTGATCACTGTCAGATGCTATTGGAGTGCTAATACCTAGAAATACCTGAGGCACTTGACCTCCTTCTTCTGGGAATTTCACCCTGCATTTTGAAAACACAGATTTGACTGCATGCCCTGCTGAAGTGCTGCTGACATTTCATGACATCCTGGAGCTGGCTAAATAGGGACAAGGGCCCTAGAGGAAGAAAAGGAAAGATTTTTGCAGAGATGATGTCCTGGTGGTACTGTACACAGATGTTTAAAATCAAGGGCATAAAGGGTTATTTAAGGTCATGGCTAGGGTCACAGTAATAAATAGTTCAGGCCTACAGAAAATCAGAGTAGTGGCAGAAGAAACTCACATGTGAGATTAAAGGTAATAAGTACATCATGTGACAGATTCCATCATTTTGACTTAAATTATTTTTCTATGCAGACCATCTCTGCTCCCTGGGGTCTGCCCCCATAAAATGCCCCCATAAAATACCCCCATCTCCCCTGTTCTGCTTGGGTTTTCAATCTTCAGCCACACACAGGTGACAAATCTATTAAGTCTATAATTTATGCACATGTGTATCTACCTCCAACTTTCCATCAGCTCCAGAGGAGAGTCAGAGGGCCCAGCTGTGCAGGTAAATAAGGCTGAGCAGGGCTTGTCTACAGGCAGGGGCCACCTGACACGGCCTGGCCACCTCTCTACAGCTCCATTCTCTTCACACCACTCTCCAGTCTGAGAGCTAAGGGTGTAAAGCTGACCTCCCCAGCACCTGTGGAGGCCAAGGAAAGGATGGACATTGTGAGAGAATAGTAACTGATGGATTTGGTCACACAAATGAGTATTGGGAGTAACCCTGAGCAAAGAACCTGAGCCTTTCAGTGCCTCTGTGGGAAAGGTGAAAAAGGCAGCACCACCACTGACCTCAGTTGTTTCTACTGATCAGGAGCTGGGCCATGTGCTGTTTTCCCCCTGTGCAGACAGGCTGCATGCACATTAACAAAAATCCACCCTCCTCTCCAGGTGGAATTTGATTGCCCAAGCAATCCCCAAGTTGGACTTGGTGGCCCTCATTGGTCCCTTCCAACTCAGGATATTCCATGGCTCCAATTCCAGTCAGGGGCTGGTGTCAGTGCTCTATTCAATCAGAACTTCCATGACTCCTCTCAGAGGAGCTCAGCAACAGGACAACAGGCAACAGCCACACACTGGAACAAGGGAAATGAGTTTTTACTGGGAATGTGGTCAGGCACTGGAGCAAGCCCCCCAGAGAGGATGTGGGGTCTCCATCTTTGGAGATACCTAAAAGTGGATGGACAAGACCCTGAGCAGCCCAATCTGGCTGGCCCTGCATTAAGCAGAGGGTTGGACTAGAGACCTTCCAGGGGTGACATCTCTAGGACATCTCAAAGGGTTCTGTCTTCCCATGTGGAGATTCAGTTTGCTGGAGTCTCTGCTCCTTCATGAGCTGGAAAAGAAAAAATCTTCCTTGCCAGCAGTACCAATTTGCCCATCTCCATTCCTAGTGAAGCTCCTCCACGTTTGCAGATCTCAGAAGAGATGCAGTCATGAGTTTGGATCTGTGACCCATATTTCTAGGGAGTTCAAGGGAACAATCCTACGTCTCCTCCTTCCCCTTTTAACTCCCAGCAGCACAAAGATGAAAGTAATGCCAATCCCTGGGCTCCCATACCTCAGGCCTCCCTTCTGGAAAAGCACAGCTTGACATTTTTAACTACATGCTGAAAGGTACATTGTACATTAGCTACAGGCTGTACAGGTGCACCTTTTTATAAAGGAAATGCTTTTAAAAACTTCCTTGCCATCAATCCCTTCAGATGTGAAATACCAAAAATTGTACAAGTTCTTTCAACTAGAAGAATGCTAAGGCTTCCTCTGAGGTAAAAGCACACAATTTTGCACATTAAAGACAGGGTAGATGAGAGGAAGGTCTCTTCACAAGTGATCTGATCCTGTTGACTCCTCCCTTTGCAGATAAAACCCTGGGAAGTCCTGCCCTGCCTCTCCCTCAGGCCACCCAGCTCTGGTCCCACCTCCACTCCATCCAGGAGATGGATATGCTCTATCACAGGCCAGCTTCAGAGATCTTTGTAACAAACCCACCTTGTCTCTGGGGCTGGGTAGGAGACACAGGTTTGCTAGCACCAGGACAGGTCATGCACACCATGGAGGCACCAGGCAGAATCCCAGCACAGCCACCAGGAAGTTATTCCATGGCCTGTGCCATAAACCCAACATTACCCAAATGCATGTCTTTATCATCTGTGAGGCTTGGGTGCAGCTCAGGCCTGGAGTGGGCTAAGGGCAGAGGGACAGCCCAGCTGTCAGGGGACAACCTTGCCAGCTCCCATAACTCAGACAGGTGTCTCAGTACCAGGTGAGTTTTATTACTTGCTGGTAAGGCATTAACCTCAGCTATTTTCTTCCTCTGTGCAAGTTAATTTTGATTGTGCAAGCCAGTTTGATTGCATCTGTATTTGGTGGTCCCTCTCTATCAGGCTTCCTTGCACAAGCAGGGCTTGGCCCTGGCTCCACAGAGCAGAGTATTTATCTAACAACAGGAGTCCCAGTTTGGTGGTGATAAAGGCTGCAGAGCTGGAGGTCAGCCAGCCTAAGTGTCTCAAGTCACAGGAGTTTACAATTGCCCTTGACCCCCCCGTTGCCTCTCTTGCAGGGCTCCAGGCTCTCAGGCTGGAACAGAAAGCAAAGGTGCAGGTGTCAGAGCAGAGGTGTCCCTGGTCAGGGACATCTGCCAAGCTCAACTTGGCACAGTGGACCAACAGCAGTGCCAGATGCCATGGCTGCCTTTTGCTCTCTGGACAGAGCATCACGAGGCTGCAGCAGGTCTGTGGGGGCAAGCAGCAGGGGAGGTGCTCCTGCAGCCCCCTGCCTTCTTCCAGGCTGGGACAGGGCAAAAGCCACAGGAGAACTGGGTGCTGTCCAGGCAGAAAAGCAGTTTCTGCTGTACAAAGGCAGGCCTGTCACCTGCCTTGTCACGCCAGGCTTGTGCAGGTCTGCTGGGGTCCAAGGCCAGCAGCAGCTCTAACTCTGCTGAAGTTGGGATTTCGTGCCGTAGCTGAAATCCTGTAGCCCACCAAACACTGGGAATGTCAGCCTGTGTCCAAGGTCAGCCAGTCTTCAGAAACTTCAGCCCTGTCCTCACGGAGGATGAGAAGAAATCTTCACAAACCTGGCACAAGAATAAAGTTTCTGCAGGAAGGGGAGGCTCATCTCTTGCTGATTAGCCTCACACACCCACAGGATCTCTGCAGAGCTCTCCTGCTTCCTTAGGCCCTTGGGTTTACCCAGCAGAGTTAGAGGCAGCCACCTCTAAGGGACACCCATAAAGTCCCACCGTGAGCACCAGGACAAAGAGAGGAGAAGGACATGGCCAGGAGCCTCAGCAGGACCCACAGCAGGGCTCTGTGCAGGAGAGCAGCCCACTGGGGGTGGAGGCCACAGGGCTCCCTGTTCAGAGATGTGCTGGGGTGGCAGTCACAGTGGGAAAGGCCACGGGGAAGTCAGAATTGTGACGAGCAAGCTGGGACAAACTCAGAGGGGCTGAGTGGAGCCCAGGATGGCATTTATGCTACTGATGATGTGAGAACACCACACAGACAGCTCGAGTGTCCCCACTTTGGTAACTGCATCCATCCTGTGGTCACTGACTGGAACTTGCAGCTTGAGTTGCAAGTCACTGGTGGGAGCACAGCACTACCAGCTGGACACCAGCTCGTCTGCATTGCGCTGTGTCTCACCTGCTGTGGAGCTCCCCCCAAACACAGCGATCCTGGCCTTTTTCCTCCTCTGGCCACCGTCTGAGCCTCACAGAGGGACCCAGAAGAAAGGGCTGTCTCACCAGCAGACCTGCTGCTCCCACAGGCCGTGCTGTCAGCCTCCAGCTGGGGCACAGCTGCCTCTGCCCATGGCCTGAGCCCGCCGTGCTCCCCAAGGAAAGGCTGCAGGAAGGCAGCGTGGTGAGACACAAAAGGCAGCTCTTTGCTGGGCTGGGTCTTTGTTCTTGAGCCCATCCCTTGAAATGTGGGAAGCAGGGAGAAAAAAAGTGTTTACTGGCAATGCTTAGATTGCAGTAAAATCCAAGATGTGTCGAAAGGACACTCCTAGGAAATATGCTTTTATATTTAAACATCTGTTCTCAGCAGGTTTTTTGTGAATTAGATGAGTCAAACTCCAGCCCTGGGCCAAAGCCCAGCTCCGTTAATTACACAGAGACAACCTCCCTCCCTCCCTCCCTCCCTCCTCCAGCTGTGGTTTCCCCACTGCATCCTGGCCCGAAGCTGCTGAAGGATGGTTCTTCAGTCAGGGAACTGGTCTCCCCTGCGGCAAAGCACCCACCTTTCCAGCTCATCTCAGCTGGAAAAGGTATGTTCAGTGTGAGGCAGCACCTTGAGGAGCAGCAGAGATCAAACAGGTTGAGGAACATTAACTCCTAACCTCACCTTCCAACTCAGCCTCTTGGACCTTTCTTCTTTGCATCTCAGTGGCCTCTCTCTTGCAGTTATTTTTCTCTGGGAAACTTGTGGAGGCAAAGCCAATTTCCTCCTCCCACTCCCCATTTGGGTCCCCAGGCAGATAACACTGGCTCTGTGCTCTTTCTCAAGCTCAGCTTTTTCCATCTGCTGAATTTCACAGTACATCAGCTCAGAACAGGGCTCAGACCCACCAGATATAAGGTCTCTGCATCGAAGCAAATACCTGAAGAACTGTCAACATTAGAAATAATTTTTTCAGAAGGTTTGGGTGTAGAAAAACCCAAGTGAAGATGTTATCTGGGAAAACCAAGTTATTGGTGCTGGCTCTGCTTTGAGCAAGGTACACATTGCCTTTGGTACACACAAGTTAATGTTAGAAAGGCAGATTAATATATAAACTTGTTCACTGAAGGGTAGCACCAATCCAGCAATTTGCAGTGGAGAAGATGAAGGTTTTCCCACTTGTTCCATGGAGACTAAATCTTACTGTTTTCTTCTCAGAGCATGGCAAAAGCTGTCTAAGCTAGTTTGAAATCTACACAACCTTCTGATGGACATTCACTGGGCTTCTTCTAACAAATCCAGAATGAAAATCTGTACCAAGATCTCCAGGCTCTCTCCAAACCTTGCACCGTGGTGTCCCCATGGTGCAAGGCAGGAGTGTCCACGTCCTGGCAGTGGTCAGCCAGTGTCTGTGCTGTAGTGGAGGACAGCCAGGAAGAGGCAGCATCTCCCCATGCTACATTCCAGGGAAGTGGATACCCTGTGAGGGATGCCTGGGAAGCATGGGAGAAATCACCCTTCCAGTCAGCAAGCAAGAGAGGGAGATCCATTCTGATATTATGTATTTTAACTTTGGATGTTAATCCTTTTTGTGGTTAATACAGGTGACCACAAAAAACCCTCACAGTTTTCCAGAACTGTTATGACAAGGGACTGCATCTATCTCTGTTGAAGAATGCTGAAAACACAGCAAGTATTAGGAAAGAAAACTAAATCTAAATACATGTGCTGTGGTATTTATTGTTACAAGATCAGCTCCTTCAGTGAACTAACTGCAAATAGCTCAGAAAATTTCTGGTGGGAACAAAGGCTTGGAAAAACACAGCTCCCCAGGTTCTGTTTTGCTTCTATCAGAGGAAGCCTGTTATTTTACCCAGCAAGGAAACTCTGTGTTTGGCTCTCTGGAGCTCCCATCATAACTCCTGGTAGTGCTGCAGCTGCCCATCACACCTCTCCAGGGTGAACAGCAACACACCCAGCACAACACCCCTCCCAAACCCTGGTGCTGGGACCTTCTCAGGGAGTTTTCCTGCCAGGGGAACATCTCTGTGGGCACAGGGTATGTTCTTCCATCTCCCCCATCCCCATCTAGCCCCAGTGCTGCCCAGTGCAAGGGCCAGGTTGGGCTGGGCTGGGCTTGCACTGGCTACAGCCATGGAGGTCTGTCCTGTGGCCAGAGGACTGGTTGCTCCAGGGGTTGAAGACAAGAGAGCAAAGACCTGAGGAAGTCAAAAGCTCAGGCTCTGCATCACAGAAGAACAACAACTCCTTGGCTTTAACAGAGAACAAGTCTGAACTATGGGGTCTCACTCTGAGGTTAAAGAGAGGTGCAGGATAGAGTCTGTGAGATCATCCCACAACATCCATGGACTGGGGAGAAGGCAGGGAACAAAAAATGTCACTGGAGCTGGCTGCAATTTTTCACATGCCCTTTCTCTTCACAGATGGAAGATTGTCAGGAGAGAGGAGTGACAGTCCTGCCTGTAGTCTGGAGATAGAATGAGACATGGCATGAGGTAGAGTCAGGTATGAGGTAACAGTGCAGTTTAGTCTCATACCTGGGGAGTAAGCAACCTGAAAATAAGGTCTGAAGGTCACATTTTGTCCATGCAATTGCATGCCTCAGCTCCACTTTGGCCTTTGCTTATAAAAGTCCAGTCAAATTCTATATCAGGGTAAATCAGTGCTGGTGGCTTTAATGGATAATCTTAAAATAATCCCACATTCCTCAAATAAATGTGATGGTTTAGAAAGACTCGATGTTAATATGTACAAGTATGAATGTGTGTCTATATGCATGCATGCATTCATATCTCTAAAATTAAACCTTCTATTAGAAGGCATGATTAGAGAGTGCTAATAGTGGCCATCCACAGCATACATCCTTTTCTTTCCCAAAGCACAGGCTGAGAGTGTTAGAAGGAGTCAGAAGAGGCTATCTACCATCTAACTCCAGCATCACTGTCCAGAAGAGCTCCTGGGCTCCTACAGGATTCTGGAGAAGCCAGGAGCCAGCATTGCTGGCTCCCTCAACACTGTGCTTTTGATGTGAAGGATTCTGGCTCCTTGCTGCTCTGGCTGGGTGCCATGCAAAATTGATCCACATGCCATATTTGGCACTTGCACTACAGACTTCCACCCTTGCTCTTGAAGATCAGCCAAGACACTATCCACTGGCCCTGCTGGGAAACGGTCTTAAAAGGCACCAGGCCATCATAAAAATGAATTTGCCAATTTTCATTGATTTTTCTGAGGAGTCATGTACTTATCAGCACTTTAGCTATTAGAAAAATTTCTCTTTAATTCTCAGCAGTCCTTTAGGGGCAGAGAAATATCATTGAATGGCCTCAAGTCCTTCAGTGTCACTGCTAAACCACAGCAGCATTTGAGGTCACTGCTGCTCAAACACTTTCCTGGCTCCAGCAGGGATCTGCTTCAAAACACAAGGCGTTTGGCTCGTTTTGACAGCTGGTTTGTGGAGCCAACATTGCTTCCAAGAGAATCTGGGGAACTGTCCTGGAATGAACTGTTTCCATGGGGGCAGCCAGGAAACTTTCCAGGAGGCTCCACCGCTTCAGAGACAGCCTGCAGGGATGGAGAAGGAGGAGGAATTTGCTTCTTATTGAGAAGAATTTTTGTCTCTGATGCTTGCAGAGCCTGTTCCCTTGGGACATTTTGTTCGGGGCTATTTAATCCCATATTCAGCTTCACCATCTCCTCCTCAGCAGCCAGGCCTCATTGCTTCTCCTTTCTCCAAGACCTGTGTCAGATCCAAAACAACTTTGTGACTGCCCTGGCTCTGGACCCAGGGCTCTGCATGTGACACCAACCCCCACGCTCCCAGATGATCTCCTCTTCCGACAGAACATCCTACTTAGTCACAGTCTGTGTGGGAAGGGACCTTTAAAGATCATCTAATTCAACCCCATGTCCTTCCACTAGACCCAGTCACTCACAGCCCCATCCATCTGACCTTGAATGTTTCCAGGGATGTTTCCACCTCTCTGGGCAACCTGTGCCAGTGTTTCACCACCCTCATTGTAAATAATCTCTTCCTTACAATTAGTCTAAATCTGCCCTCATTTAGTTTAAAACCTTACTCCTTGTCCTATCAATACATGCTCTGGTAAAAAGCCTGCCCCCATCTTTCTTATAAGCCCCCACTGCTATGAGCTCATCTTTCTGGCAATGATCTGACCACTCGTTGCTTTCTTTCCTCCAGCCCCTCCATTGCAACAAACTCTGGGGTTTAGGAAGAGCCAGCAGAATGAAGCAGATGCAATCATTGCAGTCAGTGCTGAGGAGCAGCAAGAGGAATTACATCTCTGTGCCTCCTGCGTTTGTCAGCCTCTGGTTTGGAAGGAAGGGAGGCAAACGGGCTGGACACCAAGCAGCCGCTGTCCCCCCCTGCCCTCCGTCCCTGGCGGGACTGGCAGCCTTGCCTTTAATATCTATAATCGTGCAAATACTGTACTGCTGGAAGCAGAGAGCAGTCGAGGATGGTTGGGGGATGAGCTCCACGGGCTTGCCAGGCTGTCGGGAAGCGAAGTGACCCCGTCTGTGGGCACGGGCTAAGGGGGTGCCCGGCTGGCCCGTCCTTTGCACGGCGGCTCCCCCTAAACTCGGGGAACACGGCCGGAACGCCACTCAGTGCCGCCAGCCTGCCCCCAGGGCATCCCCCGGGCTGGGCTGCTCCCCAAAGGTCTGCGAGGGCTGCGCTGAACTCCAGCAGCCGGGCGTGCCGCTCCTGCCGCACGGCCCCCGAAGAGGAGCGTGTGCTCCCCCGGCTCGGGGAGATGGGTGTCAGCATCTGCTGCTCGGGAGGCCCGAGCTCACGGGCTGGGCTGCAAAGTTTTGGAAGGGACGGGGAGCGCGGCAGCCTGCCCAAAACCGCCAGCAGAGACGGCCGCGCCCTCCTCCCCTGCGCCGCCGGCTCCCTCCCCCGGCCCCGGGGCGCTGCGGGCTGGGCTTCTGCCCCGCAAGGCTCCCGCGCCGCCGAGCGCCGCTGCCGGCAGGG
>VZRX01003069.1:0-89826 GCA_013398075.1 Notiomystis cincta
AAAAACCCCACCAAACAGATTTGACATGTCAGCGTTCCCATTATCTGTGTCAGTGGGGAACGTTATTACATAAAAGATCAGCAGGACCATGAGCATTTTGAATGAGTGGACTCCAGTAAAAGGGGCTTGGTGTAGGCTTCCTTTTCCTTTAATGTCCTTAAAATATCATAGTCTTTGTTTTGATGTATGGTAGATGAGACTGAGTTCTTATAAATTATTGTATAAGGCAGAGAATGCTCCAAAGGTGGAAGGCAGAGGAAGAAAGGGGGAAAATATACAATTAAGTCAACTATGACTGAACATGTTGCCATGGGATTTGATCTTATCCTATTTACAAGAGAAAACTTATGACTCATGGGTTCTAAATGATCGAGTCATTACTCATTTATGGAGTAGAAAAAATGGATACCTTTTATGGGACTTTTATAAATAATGATTACTTCCCCATATTTGTGAATACTGAGCAAAGACATGCTGCAGTAATAAACTCTCTACATGCATGGCTTCTGTGCAGGCTTTTTGAGAAGTATTTAGTGTTAAATGATTGTTTCTGTTTTCAAGCTTTATTCTCCATGGGGTTCTGCTCATTGCCTGTGCTGAATTGTAACCCTCATTTCACAAAATCACAAAGGTTAGATTTTGCCAAAATCCAGAAAAATGATGCCTATAGAACCTGTCAGGGTGGACATGTAAAAGATACCTTTTTTTAAACTATTTTTTTTCCATCTAAGCCTGGGAGGGCTCCGCAGCATTCCAGCAGTGGCTTGTTGTGATGGTCATGATGCTGCTTACCACATACTTTTGCCTTGTCAAGAGTTTTCAGCTGTTCCTGGGAAGCTTGAAAGACTTTAGCTTACCCCTGCACCCTTTCTGGACACTGCTGACTTGTGGATTATCACCCTGTGGCTCTCTGGTCCAGCTTCAGTGCTGTTTTCTTTTGCTGGTCTTTGTTAGGTGCAGTTACTGCTTTCTTTTATCTCTACCACTGCTCTCACTCACAGGGTTATTAAAAGGGTAACCATTATGATCTGTATTTGAACTCTGTCTTTTTGCTCCATGCTCTTATCATGGTGCACGTGAAGTGTTAACCTCTTGTGCTGCTAACCTTCCTGTATGGTTTTGAAGAAGTGCATGTAACCATTAACAGAATAGAGATATCTGCATATCAGATTAGAATCTGATTTGGTGAGAGAGAAATCCATTTAAGAGCTTGTGTAATGGAGACAGTCACAGAAAAACTTATCTTTTTTTTTTGTAAATTTTGATGCATGACAGCTGAGTAGATTCATTAGGAAAATGGATTTTTCAAGGGGAGCAATTGTAGTTTTAGATTTTATTGTTTGATGCACAGCCTTTGCAGTAACATTTCTCCTTGGGTGGGCAGTAATTTTATGATGGCCACAACTGGCTTGTGACTGAGTTCTAATTCAGTGTTTTGGATCCTAGAGATCAAGCCCAGTTATAAATATTGCATTTGAAGTTTTCCTGAGGGAGAGTATGTGAAGAGGAGAGGATGTGGGAGCAGTGAATGCTACATTCAATTCTTGGGTTACAGTCTACCTATAATATAATAATCTTTCCAGTTGTGTTTGTGTATCCATCTTTTTCATATCCATGAAAGTATCTCTCTCTGAAAATCAGACAGACTTCTACAAAGAATTCATAGACGTGGATTCTTGGAGCAGCTGGCCATGGTATTGAGATAAGCTTCCAAGGCTTTACTTGATTCTCTGGAGAAAAGAAACAATTGCAAGAGAAGCACGAAATGAGTATGCTCGTACAACAAAGACGTCCCATGGGTGTGGAGATCAGAAAACCCTTGTTCACATTCATTCCTACCACCTGTCTAGCTGTGTAGAGATGCACAGCCTGTATTTCTAGGTAGATTGACACTGGATACCAGAAGGAAGTAGAATCTGCTTTCTTGTTAATTCTGTTTCTCTGCCAAACTCTGTGTTTGTGGGAGATTATGGCTTTTAATGTACTGGGCAGCAAAAATCTAGTATTTGTCTTAATGTGATTCTAGCTGGCCTGTGATGTCCTAAGTGCTGCAATACATTCACACATTTTAGTGGTTGCTCCAACTCCTACAACCAGTCAAAGAGAGTTACATGCTGCCCTTCACATGGTAACACTATCCCAGAAAAAAATGAGAATTAGAATTTATATTTTTCCNCATTTAACACTAAATACTTCTCAAAAAGCCTGCACAGAAGCCATGCATGTAGAGAGTTTATTACTGCAGCATGTCTTTGCTCAGTATTCACAAATATGGGGAAGTAATCATTATTTATAAAAGTCCCATAAAAGGTATCCATTTTTTCTACTCCATAAATGAGTAATGACTCGATCATTTAGAACCCATGAGTCATAAGTTTTCTCTTGTAAATAGGATAAGATCAAATCCCATGGCAACATGTTCAGTCATAGTTGACTTAATTGTATATTTTCCCCCTTTCTTCCTCTGCCTTCCACCTTTGGAGCATTCTCTGCCTTATACAATAATTTATAAGAACTCAGTCTCATCTACCATACATCAAAACAAAGACTATGATATTTTAAGGACATTAAAGGAAAAGGAAGCCTACACCAAGCCCCTTTTACTGGAGTCCACTCATTCAAAATGCTCATGGTCCTGCTGATCTTTTATGTAATAACGTTCCCCACTGACACAGATAATGGGAACGCTGACATGTCAAATCTGTTTGGTGGGGTTTTTTGCTGTTTCTCTTATTGCCCACCCCACTCCTGACCCAGGGAAAAGGAGATTTGCCTGTAGGATTTAATCATAATGCAGTACACACGGGCTGCTAGTCAGATACTCTGTGTCTGGAAGGTAATAAAAAAAAAAAAAGTCTTGAGAGAAAATATTTTGGATTTCATTGCTCCCTTGCTATGTCTGTGCTTTGGGGAAGAACAACCAACAGTGGCATTTTTCAATGCCATTTGAGCAGGGCTGAACACACAAATCCCATTATTGTTAATGGGATTTGTGCACATAATTCCAAATACTTTGAACAATCTCCCGTGAAGTTTCTCCCAACCCCTCAAGAAGCAGGAACAATTCTACGTTATTTAAACATAATCTCACTGACAGGTAATTTTGTGACACAAAATTTATTGCTGGCTTGTCCTTTGAGGGCATGTTTCACCATTAATGTTTCCTTTTAAAAACTTCAGCATACATTAAATGCTCATACCAAGCTTCCTGGTGTTTTCCTTGGAAAATCTTGCTTTCTGTGGTATTTCGCATTATCCAAATCCCTCTTTACTTTCCCCTCCTCCTCTACAAATACGCAGGACACCCTTGAAAATGAAATATTTGATCTCTAAAGACCCTACTGGTCGAATATTCTTTTAAATAAACCCTTTACAGTATTCACCTATTACCTCAGACATTCATGTGGTATAAATTTTAAATAAATGTCTACCAGCTTGCAATTGATCAAGTGAGCTAGAGGCCATGAATTTAACATGACTACTTCTGCAGGCTGCCTCTTACAACCTACCATTTGCCACTAGACTTCAATGCAGTCATTAACAAAGTGGGCCACGGGCTCACGGTCCTGCAGGCTAAAAGGCTATCTCGGATATCAAGATACTCTGGTTTGGCTTTCGGCCCTTCTGTAACACAAGTGGCTCTAGCTCATCTGCGTTGATGTCAGTGAGTCATTTGGAGATCTCAGACATACCTTCGAGATGGTGAATTGCTGAAACAGGTCATGCTACCAATTAACACGAAAAACAAAGTAATTTCCTACATGCGAACAGACAATCGCGCTGGGAGGAGGAAATTAAAAACGCCATTATGTCACATGGCCCAGCAGGGCTGGAGCGCAGCTATTGCACGGATCACAGCCATAACACATCAGAAACACACAAGCCAGGACTTGATCACGGATGTTTAATGTACATCATCATTACCTTAGAGGGAAGGCTCTCAAGCTCTAATGAGAAAAGTATCTGATGAGATGAAAAGTTAAGAATAGGACCTACGTAGCTAACTTAAAATACTTGGGGTGTTCTTGTGGCCACAGCACCGGGAAGGGTTTCAGCGAGTAAGGCCTGGCTGTCACTCTGCCAAGGACATCCAGCGCTGAGCTGGAGCAACTGCAATCAGCTCATGCTGCCAACGCGATACTGTACGTACAGTCTCTCCAAGAAACCTCCTCCTCTCGCCTCCAAGGTTTTCCACCACTCTTCACTAAAGGGGAGGTTGGCCTCTTGCTATCGGCACTTTCAATTTAAAGAAATACAAATTTTGTTCGAAGGATTGTTACTAATTGCAGGAAGACATTGCCCCACGGCACAAGCCATTTATCAGTTCAACACTGTGTAACCAACTGACAAAAAGGTGATGAGGTTAAGTGTACAGTGGCACAGAGAAAGACTTGACTTCACCTGCAGAGAGGACAGCTTGACAAATAATACAGAAAAATGGGATTTCTTCTAGGTCTTTTTCCAGGAGAAAGCAGAAAACAGTACTCCCTTCAGTAGACTGTAGTTAAAAGAAAATAGACTCATTTTCTACACTACAAGCAAGGCTCTAGTCAGTTTGAACGACTCATTTCCCCATTACCAGCTGCTCTTAAAAAACAGATCTGGCAGCTGAACTGAAATTTCTGCCCATGTAGTTCCCTGGCTCTTATACCACTGGCACATGTTGCTTTTCTGACACACTTGGAGGAAAATACCAGTGTACTTCTTCCTGAATGTCTCTGTTCCTTCTGCACAAGAGACCACTGGAGGATGGAGGATATAATCCCCAGGAAAAGTATGATAGGGGCTGAAAACACATGAACTGTGTGTAGGAGAAAAAGGTTTTACAGGTTTTCTGCTGGGGCTCACATTGGTGTAGATGGCTTGAGGAACAGCTGCGGTTTCTGACCCTCAGAAACTCCAGTATAAGCTTTGGAAAGCAAATCTCACACTGAGCATCAGAGCTAGATACAGTCGATATTACTAGATTGAATGCAGGTGAAAATCTTCCACTAACATAAATGAAAACAAGGCTAAGTCCACAATTTATTAGAAAAACATAACACTGAATAAACAAGTAAAATACACTATATTTTATGACAAGGTGTTTTCTCCCTTGTGGGAAAAATTATTTCCAGATTCAAACACATCACAGTAATGTACATTTCTGCCATAAATACCATCTAAGGATCTTAAGTGCAGCCTGCTGGCAAACCTGCTTTCCAGAAATCACTGCCTTTCCCATTTAAAGGGAGTCCTAAAAGGCTGACTCCCAAAAAATCACACAGTATTTCCATTCTGTATCATCTTGATGATCTCCATCATCACCACAAAGCTATTAGTGCACAGACACACACATGCAAAAGCACACCAACACACACACATGCATAGGAATAACCAGAGCAATGGAAAATACATTCCATCTTTGCTCACTTATTCCATATACAGTCTAATTTCTAAACCACAGGGGAGCAAATGTTCTATAAAGCACTCTTATTCTACAACTAAATACCCTTGCTAACGAAGAGTTAGCAGCACAGTCATCACTATCAAAAGCACTAACTTTTAGATTAGTAGCAGTTGGCGACTCAGTCATTCATTTTTCATTTTAAGGAAACCTTTTTAAGACTGCACTCTTGTTTTCAGGAGGACTATAAATGCACTTCTCATGTTTTTATTTTATTTATTCTGCCCTGGGGATTTGGGTCCCTCTTTGCAAGCAATAAATTTTTCTTTAAATCTTTTTGGTAATAATGTATTTTAAGACGAATTGGACAAGGGGAGCATAAGCACAGATCTCCTCTCCAAGTGTTTTGGCAAAGCATCACCGTTACACGGTGTTTGTAATCAACTTCTGGTCACTAAGGAGAGTGTTAATGACCTCTGCAAAAATGGAAAGCCACATGTGTCAAAACAGGGCTTTCACCCCTCTGCTCTGCACCACCCCCACCTTGCTCACAGGGCCACCCTCTCCTCGCCACAAAATAAATTATTTAAGGAGGGAGGCAAGAAGGAAAGACAGACAGACAGAAAGAGACGCTACAGCAGCTTTTAAAATTGTTGCTGTAAAGGATTTATCTGAAGATCTGAAGGGACAGCACTCAGTTCTTGACAGAATGAGTTACAGCGGTTAGAGGGGGAAGGAGGAGGAGGAGGAAGAGAAGGGAGAGCAGCCTGAGAGGAGAAAATCTCCAAAGTCTCATGTCTAAAATGCTCTTGGAAAATTGCCAATAACCAGTTCAGAACAATGTTGACATTTAGCCTTTTTCTAATCAGTGTTGTCCGTCACCCAGGGCAGAGATTCCTGCTGTATGACGGAGCTCTTCTGCTACTGGCAGTGGCATCCTCCCAACAGTCTGACCCTCTGCCCATGACCACCACTCCCTGGCACCCACCCTGGCACCCACCCTGGCACTCCTGTTCCACCCCAAGAGCCTGATCTGCCCAAGAGCAGGCTGGGGCACACAGAGGATGTGGCTTGCGGCTGATGGGTACAACAGACGTAGCTGGTGTGCAGCACCAAACCAAGGCTGATGAGCCACAGCTGGGCTCCTGACAGAGGCAAGGCAAGTGGAGAGAAGCCTCATTTTAAGGCAGATTATGTTTAAAAGAAATTCAGTAGATGCCATAAACTGAAATATGGCACCCAAGCCCTTACAGATAGTTAAATTCAAGTACTGGATTTTAAATTGACAAAAGTGATGAAGCAGAAACCTGCTGTTTTACTTATTTACCAGTTACTGGCTTTGAGCAGAGAAAAAAAATGAATAAACAAAGATGACAGACTGCAAAAAAGAAAGTATTTAATGGCTATTAATAACTGCTCCCATTATTTACAAATCAATTCAACACTGACAAGTTCAGTGTCATTCACTATGCAGAACAGAAGAGCACAGCACAAGGCTGAGCTACACCATGTTTTGTCCATCATCACAGAACAAAAAAAAATCTTGGCACAAGCTAGTCCTAAGCTGCTATCAGCTCACACACATCAGGACTGGAAAAGGTCAGGGAGCACTATGGAGCTGGCACTGATAGAGGGAGATAAGGTATGCTGCCCAGTGATAGCCTGCCTGAGCTATCACCAGAGCAAGGGCAGTACAGAGGGAGGAAAGCATTGCCAGCACAAGGCAGTGTGCTCTGCAGCAGCTGGCTGTCATCATGGCACTTTGGTGCCAGTCCCACTGACATGTCAGGGGGAGGTCCCTTGCAACAGGAGGGAGAAATTTTTTCTTTCTTCATCTTCGTTGCAGATACTCCACTTAAGGACAGCAGGTAAGCAGCTGACTGATTTAAATTCAGTTCTATAGTCACAGTGGTTTCAACTGCATTAAGTTTTTTCATGTGGAAGTAGATGTGACTACACAAACATCAAATTAGGTAAATGTAGGATTAGTGTTATGGCTCAGTAAACCTAAGTAAATTCATTTTCAGAAGTTATTTAGGAGTATAGTCAATTAATTTTCAGTGAAATTAAAAAACTTCTTTAAAACACTGTCAAACACCTCAAGAATATCCTTCAATTCAGTGCTTTGAATGACCTCAGGTGGTGAGACTACTGACAAGTAAGTTTGTACAGTGTAAGTTCTTGCAAAACAGTACGATACAGCTTTGAGGCAGTAAGTTATTTCAGCTTGGGCTTCACTGCAAGCAGGTAAGTAGTGCTGCATAATCAGCAAAATGTGTGAAGTTTGCACATCCCTAAGTATTTACAGTGTCCTGAAGCTGGAAACAGCCATTTTCAACTGCATCAGATTTCGACATGGACCTAACTCCGGGAATGTCTAAGGAGAAAAAAGTGAAACAAATTTGCAACAGCCTCAAAACAGTTTTGACTTAAATCTTACACCCTTTTACTCTTGTTCCCCTTTTCCTAACAAATTTCACGACAAAATTCTTTCACCAAGATTTTGACAAGCCAGACACAAAAAACACCAGTGGGTCCATTTCGCGATTTCAAGGCGAAATAGTGATCATGGCCATGGTTAGAGAAAGGTGTTAAATGAGCAGTGGTGGTGAACATGGAGAACAAAGTGCTACACTGGCTTTGTCTCAATCTCCAGACACAGGTCCTGATACTACAACAAGCACCACATGTCACTCCTTGGCTCCTTGGGCTTTGTGGAAGGGAAGGAGTAAGCACACCTGAAATATGATTTGAGATGAAGAAGTCAGCTGTGGCAAACCGAACCACAGCAAAAAAGAAATTATTTAGCAGAAATATGGTTCTTTAAAATTAATTTTAAAACTTTTTCCCAAATCTGTCAACATTTATCAAAGTCTCTATTTAATAAATTTTCTAGAATTTATCTTCCATTTTCCAAAATTTAAACCTATAAATTGAGCTTCATTCTGCTTGGGATAACATGGCTTAATTCCCATATTTTCATCTCTTCTAACTTGCAGACTTATCAACTATTTAAGAAGAAACAAGAACAAAACAAAACAAAAAAAGAACATTAAAGGCACTTGAAAGAAATTCACATCCTGATTTCAGATAGAGAGGAAGGGCAAACATGAATGGAGAAGAAAAGCAGAGGGGGTTTGGAGAAATCTGTCTAGGACTAGATGAAGAAATATAAGAAAATATCTATGCCCCTCTGTCAGAACTGATAAACAATTCTCTTGACCACTGACATAGCCCAGAAATCCTGTGTCCTGTGCTATTTTGTGTTTCACAGAGCATATTCTGTAGAATAGACCAAAATGAGACAGGTTTGAAAAAAAATACTGTGGTAATTCTACTAAACCAACATGACAAAGAAAAAAAAATCTTTTTCAGCACAAAATGGTCTTCCTAGGTGCACTTCTTTTTAAATGCAGATGCCAGTGCTCAGTTCTCACAAAAATGGATAGTCTTGAGAGATTTGATTGTGCGAGATTGCTCCCCAAAAAGAATGTAGTGTGTAACAGAGAAGTTTTAACTACACTGAAACCAATAAGTTTTGCCAGTAGCTTCTCTGGGACTAAGAACCAGCTGAAGACATTGACTTCCAAATCATTTCAAAACAGTGAGGTATTTATTAGATATAAATTAGTTATTCTCCAAACTGTCCGTATGAGTTTTGACACATACATTCATTTAGAAAGAAGTATTAATTTCTACTCCAGCTAGTTTGTTTTGTTTTGTTTTACTTTATCAGTGCATTACTATGTGAATGCCACGCAGACGGGACTTTGCTTTTTAAGACTCCCAAAGCTGAGAGGTGGAAGCCTTTCACCATGTCTTAGCTAGCAGGCTGTTCCTCCCTCCCCAAAGGCCTAATGATTCTCCCAGTCAACTCCCCTCCAGCCAAGGAGGTTGGACATGGGTCCCTCAGCACTCTGCCAGTGCCAGGAGTCAGCCAGACCCGTCCCTCCTTGCCCAGAGGGTCGGGCTGTGCTCAGCTGCAGCTGCGCTCCAGCCATCCCTGCACCAGGGCAAGGACTATTTACCAGCTCTTTTTTTTCCTTTTTATTTAAAAGAGCAGATGTTAAAGCAGAGTCCCCATCCTCTCTAGTCAGTCATCTCCTATGGGTGGAAAGCTCCTTAACTGGGGCAGGCAACAGCAAGGACAAAAAGCAAGCACACCATTCCAACGTGATCTACCTTCCACAACCTTGCAGGCATTACCCAGGATTCCAGGAACGTGCCAGAGGCTTTGACAGTGGCTAACATCATTTACACTTCCCTCTCCCCTCAACTGCCACTTACCACTGTAAAATGCAAAGCAAATACAGACACATACTTGTAACACAAGCAAAAATTCCCCATTATTTTCTCCATGTGTAAGTAATTTCTGGTGAAAACAGGCATCCAAGCAGCAGCCCTTTGCCAGGCACAGCTCGGTTAGTGGAGATGGCTGCCACCACCAGGAAAGTGAATCCAGGAACTTCACTGGAAGGCCCACATCAAATCTGTTGAGTGGCATCATGAGATTTCAGACTTAGGTCAAACAACCCAATATATTTTTCTCTATCATTCATATATAACAGTTCACTTGGTTCTGCCGCTTGAGAAAAAGATGTGAAAAGCTACACACGTAGAACTGGAAAGTAACCACAGTAACAAGACAGATGTTGAGAAAAGAGGTAATTGAGTTCTGCCATGATGATAAGAGACCCTTTCTGGCCTTCCATTCAGTCTCTTCAGTTCAAATGTCAGTATTATTACTGAGAGCATTCTTTCTTTTCTTCAAATACTGGCTCTGGAAGACTTTGATGCTCCATTTAAAAAGAAAACTTACATTGCTAGCCCTCATGGACACAGAGAAAACCTTAAAAGCATGGCTTGAAAGCATGTCTCAACATACCCCCACAGGATGAAAAACCAGATGTCAAGCAAAAGGAACACCTACTTTATTATCAATTTTATTAATGTCTGTGCCTTACCCTTGATTAGAGCCAAAAAGATTAAAATTTTTTGCTCTTCTTATAGACCTGTTGGATCATGTTTTCAAGATTTATCTCCAGCTGTAAGAATTTGAAATGTCTTGAAAATGGGAGATAAACATCTCCTAGAGTTGCAGAAATGGAGAAGCTGATGCTTCATTAAATGAACCGAACCCCAAATTGCAAGGTGTGTGAGAAAATCACTCATGGGCAATGCTGTGACAAGGAGTACCCTACTTTAGGCACATACCTCTGATGTCTTTCTACAGCCCTTACATTCTCTTTTTTTTTTTTTGGTGGGTATTTTTTGGGTTTCCTGAGATCTTGAATATGAAAATGTACTGGCTATCCCAATATTGTTCTTGTTATTGGTAATACAAGGAATAGCAACAGGCTTAATTGGAGAGAAGAAAATGCATGTTTCATAATGCAGTGTGCAGCAGTTCTTTTTCTTTCTGAAAATAATGGCATCAGTGAAAGTTTCTAAAGTCTGTTCAGTTCTCGGATATATCAACAAACGTCTCCTCGCAGTGTCTGTATAAAGCAGATGGAATATCTGCAGTGAAGCTGGATTTGGACCCAGAGTGTATAAATGACCAGGCAACACAACCAGCCATTCAAGTTGCCAGCAGTGAAGTGGTACTGCAGGATGGCAGCCTGTATTTATAAGGTCCTCATCTGCTGCACCACGGCTCCATCTAAGCACAAGCTCTTCTCATACACTCATGCTGGTTTACTATTTCTGTTCTGTACAGAAATAGACAATGGACTACATTCAATTCTATTGTTTTGCAGTGGTTTGGGGTTCTTTTGTGGGCTGACTTTGGTTGATTTTGTTTCATTATTGGCAATTTTACTTATCCAAATATTAAGAGAGAGTGAGAACCTAAATGATTGATAGCAGTGCTCATTGAAACACTAGCAATGTTAGGAATTAGTGTGTTCTCTCCCTCCAAAATTCAAGGCTCTAACAAAGAACAAGCACATGGGAGGATCTGGCTCATGCCTTCCTTTTCAGCAAATGCATCCTTGGGAATAATTTACATATCATATTTCAGCCTTGTTTTACACACAGAGTGTAGTGGTAAGTAACTGCTGGGTTTGTATTAAGGCAGGGGGTACAGTGGAAGAATAATTTTGCTAATCCTTCATTTCAGTCAAGCTGAAGTTCCCTATATCCATGAGCCCAGAAAAAACTATTGCCTGCTTTCCACACCAAATGACCTGACTCTCTGGGATATTTTTGAATGACATTTCTTTCAGCAGCTTTCTGATGTTGCCTTTTGGCAAGCTGTCCTAGCTGAGTGCTCGTGCATTATAAGCATTGCATCAGGACATGCAGGTTTCTAAAAATGAGAAGAGGGCTTCCTTCTTGCCTGGATGCTGGAGCTCAGTCTCTGATTTTATATGGAGGGAGTGGTGATAGGGTGGAGGGTGAGAACCAGTAAATGCTTATGGCTGTGAAACATTTGGAAACACTTGAGCACGAGCATTTTTTCTTTCTTATCCCCTTTGCTGCTTTCTCCCAGTGCAGAGGAGTGGTGGGTGAAAGGCAGAGATGAACTTGGAGTTCATGGAATAAGTTTCCATTTAGTGAAGACAAAGGGACAGTTCCAAGGAAAGCCCAAAAAAAAACACATTCTTCAGCTTTTTTTCCCTTCCTTTCCTTCCACCATTTTTAATTCAGTCATCGCTCCATATTATCAAAGAGTTTAGACTGAAGTGGTCTAAAGTGGTCTGAAGTGAGTGTGTCAGACCCCTGTTCCTCAAGTGCACAGGCTCTGCTCCCAGATACCTAAAACTCTGCCTCCCCACCATCTTTCCTAAGGGAAAAAATGGGACATGTCCCTGCTGGGTGGCAATGTAGTAAATTAGCCAGATCTGGTTCTTGGTGTGGGGTACACAAACTCACATCTTTCCATCACGTAAAAGGAGTGAAGTGCAGTCAAAGTCCCTGCTGTGGAAGTGATTCAGTAATTTCTACCTGGAATACATTTGAAAAAGACAGGAGAGACCTTGCCTTAATGTCTTACTGGAAATTCAAAATCTGTACCAACGCTGCATATTCCCCCTCTTCCAGTCTAAGGTGCATAGTCAGCACCAAGATTTGCTCCAAGCCTCAGTAGGGAACTTGAATCCCCTGACCTACTGGCCCAGAGAGGAGAGTGTAACCAAGTCCCTCTGACAATAAACACAGAAACTATTAATAAGATTAACTCTCTGGCACCAACAATCTCAGCATCTGTTTTAG
Organism: Notiomystis cincta; assembly: GCA_013398075.1. NCBI lineage: Eukaryota > Metazoa > Chordata > Aves > Passeriformes > Notiomystidae > Notiomystis > Notiomystis cincta. The sequence continues at coordinate 12,602 of VZRX01003069.1, forward strand.
ACATAAAGACGAAGGGTGGTGAAAAGAATATAGTGGCGACAAAGGGTTAAATAAATGTGAACTGGGCAGGATCCTGCTGCTTGAATCTTTTCCATTGTTTGCTGATGAGGTGCAGGCACTTGGCTGTACAAAGAGAGAAGGCTTTAAGGGGACCCAGAATCTGGGAATACACTGCTCCTAAATGGCTAAAGCTGATCTTTAGAGATAATGTTCCTGCCCACTTTATTTTTTAATACTTCAAGGCATCCATATTTCATGTAATCTCAATTTTAATGTCAGAAAACTTGATTACAGGACCTCTAAAAGTGAATCTGCAGAAGAGAACAGTGCAGTCTCCTTGTTTTAGTAGCATTGATGAAAGCGGGGGAGGGAGTGCCTGGCAGCCAACAGTCTAGAGGCTGGCATGGCAAACAGATACTAAAGAAGGTTATCAAACTGGTGCAAATGCTGCACAGAATGCTACCTATCCAAGGCAGGTAATTTTGAAAAGGTGCCCACTAGAAGAAAATTAGGACAGTGGAATGCCTGCTCCTGTTCCCTGAAGCAGCAAGCGAGTCCACCACATTTAAGAGTAGAAGTTGTGAAGGGCACAGAATTAAAGCTGGTAACCCAAAGGGAATGTGTTCTCCTTCTGAGATTGCTGCACTTTCCTAGAGGGACACTGTTAAAATAGAAGGGGTGGCTGCAAACACACTCTGACAGCCAGCACGCCTGAAAGGTCAGATTAGATTGAGCACTTAGTCTTTATCCATTAGCAGAAGCCAGTAAATCAGAGACCAGCAATGGCCAAGAAATAGCTGGCTCTTGGTAACATTACCATGTCTTAAACCAGATTGAAAGGGCTCCAGGAAATCTGAGGGCTCTAGATAATACTCCAGATAATGTGAGAGCTGCTTCTCCATGACCTATTTGATAACCTTCCACACATAAGGATGTTTACAGGCTGGGTGGCAACAAAGATGTTTAGCTGTGCTGAGATGACAACTTTATGAGGTAAGAAAAATAGCACAGTGTTTTATTGTTGTTGTCATCGGATGTGGGAGCAGCTTTGAAAGGTTGCTGCAGCATTCTGTCAATAGGACTTTTTGGAAATAATTATTTTTCTGGTTAGGCTGTAGGCTGCATTAATTGTTTGGAGGGTGTAATTCTTCATCTGCTGTTATTACCTTGCTAGAAAAAAACCAAAATATTTGATTGTTCTTGGAACAATCTGTTCTAAGAGCCTAGGAGCACACCAGGTGGAAGTTATTTTAGAAAGATTTTTACTTTGAAGGGCTGCTGGATAGTCCAGTGTTTGTGATTGGTGTGTCTCTGCTCATAGAAGCTGGATATTTTCAGGGTACAGCACACTGGATTTCCTCTCCTACTCTTTTAGCTTCTTATTCTCCCATATCCAAATGAGAAGCTCACATTTGCTGGCATGAGAGCACATGCAGTCCTTTTCCAAAGTCTCGAATCACCTTTCCAGTTGCCCTGTCCATTGAAGGCAATGAAGGAACTCCTAGAATTCAGCAGGCTCTTCCCATTGGGAGGAAGCAAAAGGAGTTCCTTTGGATGCATGGGGAACTTTAATTCTCCTCTTTTCTGAAATGCTTTGTCTCATTTAAATGGTCTGCATGGATATGCCTCCGACATTTGTTGTCATAGCGTCACTTTTATCTGCTGGTGTCCAACTCACCCCGTGGAGGAGAGGGGTTAGGGAAGTGCATTGAGTTCACCAACTTCTTGTTTACAGGAGGCATTCACTCTGGCAGTGCCTCGTAACTCTCTTTAATGGAAAGAAATTAGGATGGAAAGCTTCCTCAGAGTCTGTCTGCCACTAAGACAGTTTGCATAGCCCAGTCTAGGGAAAAGAAGGAAAACACACACACAAAAGATGATGGATGAATGGATACCTTCTAAAGAGATAGAAGAAAGCCTGTAGTAGAGAGATAGAGGATTTCAGGCTTGTACTTCTCTTGACATAACACTCTTTTTTGAGTATTTTGCAAATAATGGAGTTTGGTTTAGAGTCCTTGAGGGCTACTATAACAGAATTAATTAACTGGAAATGAGAAAAGGAAAAATAACCAAAGCATAATACTTTTTCAAAAGAAAAATCAGTGCTTATTTGTGAATGTCAGATTCAGTAGGATGCTTTTTCCACGGAATTAATGAAAAAATTAAAATTTTAATTGAAAAAGAAGAAAGAGAAAGAAAACAAAAGCCTTCCTACACTTCAATATGTTGAACACCTTTGAAGCTGATCTTAATGTTTATTAGTTTTGCCTTATCTTGATTTTGAAAAGTTAAAGGAAATTACTTTTAGTTATACTTTTTGTGTGTATCAGCATTTGTTGCTTTTAATAAATACATTGATAATTAACTTCCATTTCAATTTATTTTCTGAAAAATATAGAATCATAGAATAATTTGCTCTGGAACATTCTTTAAAGATTATCTTGTCCACCTCCTGTGCCATAGGTGAGGACTAGATTAACATGATGCCTGGAGAAAGTCTAGTGTAAGCACTTTCATTTTTCTCACTCTGTTTAAAGAATCTTCAGTGGTTTATTTTAGCTTCCAGGAAATTAATAGCACATTATTTTAGACATGATTACATAATACCATAATTCTTCTCTATTTCTGTGGCAAAGAACTATACACCGAGTAAAATTCCTGATGTTTAATTATATCAAATGTTCAAGACACCATATCAGAGGAACCCATTTACCTTCTTCTCCTGTAATACCTAAATTCATTTTAACACTCCTGTAAAGTGAGGGAGTATTTCTTTTCATATTTTATAGCTGATGAACTGAATCTGCGAGAGACCAAGAAATTTGTCAAATCAATGGTAACAAGAAAACAAAGTGAACTTTCCTAGGTCCAGACTAGCACTTTAATAACTTCTGCCATTGCTTTCTGTCCAACATGGACTTGATTTGATCTATTCTTTGATGAATCTTGTGTTGTTCTTATAATCAGAACTTAAACGTTTTCCCCTTTACAGTTTCTGTTCTGTAAAGAACTTGACAAAGTCTTCGGGGTTTTTTGGGTTTTTTTTCATTTTTGAGTGACAGGGCAGCATTAGAAGCAACAGCCATTTAACTTTCCAGGACATAACCCTCTTTTACTAGTTCCATGCAAGCACCTTGAACTACCCTGCCAGACCCAGCACATAACAAAAGTGAGAGAGAGTAAGGAGTGTGTTCCCTCCCACCCCACCAGTTCTGGCCTGTGCAAAGCAGAACAGTCTCTGTGCACTGGTGGAGGTGCAGATTTTCCTCCAGTCCCAGCATTTCTGTGAATTAGCAATGGCAACCCCAGTTTCCCACATGTACACTTTGAAACAGCTTGCATTCCATGAGCTGTGCATCACCCAGTGCTTGGAAATGGTGATACAAGGAAGATTCCTTCACAGAAAACAAGTGGTTTGCTACATACTTAACAAAGATTTAAAAGGGAACAAAATACCAGAAAAGGGGGAAAGAAAAAAATCTACCCAGGTATTCTCTCTCTACTTGTCTGCTTTTTAAAAGTAAGCAAGACAACTGATCTTCAAGGTGCTCAGCCCAGGGAGAGAAGGACAGCTTCTATGGCCCACAGGAAGAACAGCAGCTCCAAAAGAGTCTGGATGCTACACAACCTTAGCTTTCTATCCAGCCAAATTGAGAGTCTCATGCCTGAATGGCCTCTCTGCCACATCAGCCCCAAAAGCTTGTGAGAAAAGGGAGGACAAAGACAGGAGAGCAGGCTGCTCCACACGAGGAGCAGTGAGGAAAGCTGTTGTACACAGGCACATCAGGACAGCTGCTGAAGGAAAGGAGCTGTATCCACCCAGGATAGCAATCGTGCTCCGGAGCCTGGAAGCTGGGCTCGGTTGCTGATAGCCAGGTGGCTCTGTGCCAGGACACAGAATGGCACGAGCCTTGCATTTCACTGTCTTGGGAACCCTAGGAAAGAGCTGGGGATGTAGGAATTTCTTTCTTCAGGAGAGAATGTAACACAGATGCAAGAGCTGTGGGCCTGATCTCCTTCCCCAATACCAAGAAGATCCCTCAAAGTCCTGAAGAATCATTACAGAGCAAAAATGAGAAAACTGATCCAACTGAATGATTCTGCTGCTAAGCAAGCCAGTCACTTTTCTTCCATTTGTATGTAGACCACATCACTTTCCTGAAGTTAGATGCAGTAAACAGGCACATTTAGCACTGTCCTCCTCTAGCCTAGTCTCCTGGAGGCTTCAGGACTTTCATTCAGACTCTTTGTTTAGAAAATAGGAAAACTGAACACATAGCAGTTTGCACCAGCTGAACCTCTATTGCTCCACATAAAAGGCCTATCTAATGTCAGCAAGCAAGAAGTGTTTGTGAATGAAAAGCTGCACACACATCTATGGGTTTTAAGAACGTGGACAGCAAATAAAACACCTATTTTCTTATGCTCTCATGCTCATGCTCTTACTGTGCCAAGTATTTTAAATGTCAGCTCCTCGGGATTATCTCAGAGCTGTATGACCAATTCCCAAACTATGTGAATCAACGGGGCTATCAGTGGTTCCACAGCACATCCAAACTCATCCTGAAACACTGCAAATAAAAAAATTAAAAAGACTGTGGGTTTAGGATTGCTTTTTAAACTAAACATTTATTTTAAAAGATAAGAGAATGGCTATTGTCATGCTAAAACCTGAAGACAAAATTACTCTATATATATGGTAGTTTTTAAATATATCACCCATTTATATTTCTTTATGAGGAAAAAAAATTGGCTGTAGTTGCAATCAGTCTTAATTCATTCTTTATTGCTGCTCTGGTTCTGTGTTATTTGAGCTGGTTAACTGTTAAAAGCGTTTCAAATGTTCACATGGTCTGCATTAGGTTACAGAATAAAAGTAAGTACAGCCCACCAAATGTAACTTTCTGAAATGTAAACCACATGAATTTGATTTCTTTGTGGTACAACTTTAATTGGGTTCAGAGGTCTTTTGGTCTTACCTGTCTATCTGCTCTCTGATGGCCTGACCTGATAAAGCTAATACAAAGAATCTGCGAATGCGATCCAAACTGATTACTCTCAGTTACAGTACATGGCTTTATTCTTGACAGTAACAGCCCTTTAGCCTGGCTCTTTATTAGGCTGCAAGTTTGAACCCTGGAGCCACCACTGAAGTGGAAGTAGAAGTGTCACAACTTGTAGTAGAAGATTGTGTCCCCTTGCAGCTCTGCAAGGCGAGAGCAGCAGAGGGAAGGAGAGCACGTAGGTGCAACTCTAAGTGATCACATCTCCTGCAGAAACTGCACAGACACACAGACATGTGCATGTCTCACATTGTCACAGCAAATGTCACAACAGGGAATGCATCCAACACACACTACGTAGTGCAGAGGAGCGACTGCAAACAGAAATTCCAACAAAGCCTGAAATCTCCAGATACTGATCTTAAGCTGATTTGGAATTGTTGATTTTCTTTCTTTTGACAATCCACTGCTTTGCCTTAATGACTCATCGTTCACTCATCAACACTCTTCTCTGTTGCACTGTGTTCTGCCATATGCCTTGCTCAAGTGAAACAACAGTACTGCCATTTCCCACCCAGAAAAGCACATCGTATCCCAACAACAACAAGAAAAGCACTGTACAACAGGTACACTCACCTCGTATCCTGTGACCTGACTTGTAAACAAAGACCTGTATCAGCTTGTGGGAGCAGATCTGGAATTAAGCAGACAGCTCAGGAGAAATGCAGGTAGAAAAGGAGAAGTGTGCTGAAATACTAAGAGCTACCCTTTGCCTGGGTAGCTGGTTTTGAAGTGCACAAGCCTTGATTTTGAAAAAGTAACATGAAAAAGATTCACAGTACTCATAGCTCTTGGAAGAAGACACCATAGGAAGGAACACTCAGCAGACCCAGTAATAAAATAACATAACACAGTATTGAATGTTATTCAACTGAAACTTCCACTGTAACTCCTAGGTTTCATTCAAGTAAATAAATCAGTAACAAAAACATTACAAGTCATCCTCGAGTTCAGGCAAATTACATTCTATTTTCTCTACTGGAAAACACACACATACACACAAAAGCTTTCAAAACCAATGCAGAAATGGTTTTTAGAATAATAGTTTACATCCCATTCCCCAAAGCTTTTTTTGTCTTTGACATTTTTCTGGAGTTCTATTACCAAGCACTGTTCTGTACCAGTAGAACTGTTCTCTCAAGTAATTTCCATCAGTGAATATATGAGCAATAAGAAATGAGGTCCCTTAATTATTTCCAGGTTTTTCCAATAAGCAGTGTTGGCAATACAGCTCTTAGCTCTCTGTCCATCATACAAATAAGAAGGCAAGGCCTGTAAACATGGCAGGGGTGTCCCTGCTTTCCTGTTTGTCTCATGGGCAAGCAGGAGGAGTAAGAAGGAAAGGTATACCTCAGTGGTAGGGTTTTATTGTCAACATGGAATCAATTTTTTGGCTTGGAGTCATTTACACTGTCTTCAAGGACACAGCTTACAGCTTCCCATCTTGGTCATAAGGAAAATTGAAGACTTCCAAGGATGCTTCTTCCAAAAACTGATTTTTTTTCCCCCTTGAGGCTTGAAATGTGGTTTTGTGCCTTTGTTCTCAACCCGTTTTCTTTTATATCTGGGGTTTTGTTTCCCTCTGTATTTATGGGTTCTGCTTGGGTCCAGTATTGTTTCTAGCATTTGTTTTACAGGACTTAGGGCCCCACAACCCTTGATCTTGCATTAATGTGCAACAAAAAGCTCCATGCTACCAGGCCGTGCACAGAAAAAGACCAGACTGGAAGGACCCCAGCTTTCCCCACAGAGAAATATAGTTTCACTTGATGGCTTCTGGAATGAACTTTGCCTATTATGTTTTATATAGATTTTGAATAAATCCTCTGAGTCATAGATTTCTTATTGGAACAATAGAACAATATAGAGGCCAGGGGAAAATCTGGAAGAAAGTATGGATTTTCTTCCCTGTCATGGAGCCCAGATTCCATATCTTTCTCCACATCCATTTAGTATGGCATAAAGGGAACTCACTGACTCTTTTCTTTCAACTTCCTTTGCTACTTCACAGTAGAAATATTATTCTGCTTCCTATTTTATTTCCCTACAGTTCAGAAAAAATCCAACAACATCTAGGTCTCTTTCCTTGGTGGGTCTGAAACAAACTACAAAGAAAGAAGAAATTAAAACAGAATAAGAAGGAAATTAATTGTAAAGAGGTAAAGTTTTCCACACAACTCATCTATTTGGTGTATATATTGATAGGCTCCAATTGTCATGTACAGATTACACATTGTCAGTCTGAATTTGTCAGTCTGAATCTATGCCATATAATCTCAGACAAAACCAGCACAGACTGAGAAAATAATACAAAATCAGTTCAAATTTGGTCTCCTTTGGTTATCAGCTCCAGTTCACATCTTCAAATGTTGCACTTGTATTTCAACCAGAATCAGTCATCCGTAACAGCCTGTTGAGCTTAATAGACCTTCTTGTTTGAATATTTAAAAACCACTGCTGCCTCTCGCCCACTTTCATTATGTTAATTTACATCTGCTGCCCAAAAAAGCTACATCAACAACTCACAGCAATAATGAATTAATGAAGTCCAGCATGTCCAAAGAGAGATTCCTTCAGGCACATAAAGTCAGCAGTTTATCTCTCCAGGGACATTTTCTAGTAACAGTTCAAAACCAACAAGCTTTAGCCCTGAGTATGTCAGGAAAGCTTTCTGAATGTAGCTCTGCACAAAAGCTCCAGGAGACCATCACCTTTCAGATCTCTGCATCTCTTGCACATCTTCCTGTGCAATACCTGGGACAACCATAGTGCATGTTACAAGCCAGGGACATACGGCACGGGCAACCACCTGCCAGAAAAGGAAGCCAGGTATTCCACAGTGCCTAAAGGATCAGAGGCCCTTGAAAGTAGCACCTTGTGGCTGAAATCCTGGCTGGTCACTCTCCAGACACCTGAGGCAACAGCCTGTCAGAGATACAATGAGCAATATCCATCATACAAGGACTGATATAAAGAGGGAAGCTCCAATGCTGTGTTAAGTGAGCAGCTTCAGGTGTGAAAGGGGATGCTCACAGCAATGTGAGCAGCAAGACCAACCAGCTGAGACTTAACCAACCTGGAAAGCCAATTCATTACTCTAAGGAATTTCATTAAATTCTCTATTTGTATTCTTTTTAGGTCATTTTACTATCAAAGGTGCGATCATTGTGTCTTTGCCTGGGAAATCACAGACATTTCTGTACAGCGGAGAATAAAGAGGAAAAACAAAAGAAGTTTAAAAATGTCCAAGCCCTTCATAAAAATGCTTAATTTGGGGAATGCTGAGAAGAACAACAGAACTCTAGACAAACACTGAATGGCTTTCAAAGAAAATTGTGAATTCTTCAATGTATGCAATGATATCAAAAATGTCAGTTTGCACTTGAACCCACATCAAAGATCTTTAGGTCAAAACCCCTATGAACTGAACAAATGGTTCAGAACAGCTGCTCTGCTAAGTTAGAATCAACATATCTGACTTCTAACCGGGTCTAGAAATTTTTAAGTTGCTTGAAGAAAACCTAAAAGATCAAAAGCTATTGTTTTCATTAAAGAAATCATGTGATTTCTTTAGGAACACCACAAATATTTCTGTATAGAATCATTTAATGCTAACCATGCTTTTTTTTTTAAATTTCACCAAAACAGAGCAAGAGATGGGGAGACAGAAAAGTATAAAGAAGTAAAAAGTACAAACTGGAAACATTATAAATTGAGCAACAAGCACAGCTTTTTCCTGTATCACATATATATATATGTAGATACTTCATTTCAATCTGTAGGGTTAAAAAAGAAGAATGTTACTTTGAGCCCTTACATTTACAGCACTGGTGAGCCGGGATCTTATAGTTAAAGAACTAGATAAAAGTAACATAATATTCAGAATTCCCCAGGAAGTACATTCAATTCTCTTAATACTGTCAAATAAGCTAGGGATTTGGATTTCAATCATTTTGAGAATTGTTCACTGCAAACATTTTATTACCTCACCAAGTTTTATGGACCCTATCAGAACAGCTGCGATTCACTTCACTTGCAGCAGAGGAAGCTGGTAATAGCTCAAAGATTGCCCCCTTCATTTCATAAACCAATTAGGACCTGGATCCAACGACTGGAGTAACACAACCCCTTCTTTTACTGGCAAAATTCCACTTCATTTATGTGAGCTCAGAATAAACGTCTCTGTTGGCAGAACACAGATGCTCATAGCAGCAAATGTTTCTAAAACACACTCTCTAATTTGTTCCTTCTTCCAAGGAACACTTTTCCTGCACTCTCAATCTACCTGCAGGTTCTGTCTAGCCATCAGTTCCTTGTTCAGCTCAGCAATTTTTTACTAAACATTGCTAAGAGATTTTAAATTTATGGTTTACCACATGGAGCTTTGTTAGATGGTCTCCAAAATGACAGATTCATTTAAATTACTTTTTTCCTTCTAAATCAAGCATAATTTCATTTTTATATAGAACCAATTTTGGTGATGTTGTCATCTTAGATTGATCCACGCCTTTGATTCAAATTGTTGGTGTTTTAGGGGTTTTTTTTGTTTGTTTGTTTTTTACAAATGCATAGTTGACCTGATGGTAAGTATAAATAAAAGCATATATATACTCTAAATGAGACTATACTGTACCATTGATTTTGAAAACTCAACTCATCAATGAATAAGGAGGCCCACTTTTACAGGTGGTAAAATAAGATCCATACACTTTACACAAAGTCTGTAATTCCTGTGTTTTCCCTCAGGCACTTTCCTCTGAACTATTGTAATTGGTTTGCAGCCAGGTACCAGCTTAAAAAAAAAAGAAAAAGTAAAAGAAAAAACACAACCCAAAGTGTTAACACTTTATTAACTTATATTCTTTTGAAAGCCTTCAAAAAAGACACTGGCAAGACAAAACATGTAAAATCGAGTTGTTCTCTGTTCAGCACATCAGTGCCAATTCCCTTATTGAAACAGATACAAACACAACTTCTTAGTGGTCAACTAATCTTTTATCAGAGTTCTTTGCACATAAAGGTCTTCACTTTTTACTCATTATAGTCATTGTGCCACCCCCAGCAAACCTTTAAGCCCTTCTCTGAACTGACATGGTGTAAGGCAGCACCCCAGATATTGCTGCTTCTCTGGAACCTGTGAATTATTCTCTTAAATGAAAAGAGATTTTTTAAAAAGCCTTACACCAAACAAAGTCTGTATTGTTTGAGTTAGTGTTTTACTGTGGCTTAGTTACCTGTCAAACAGGCTGACACTTGGATAAAACACATACTGGAATCACGCATCAGGGCGTGTTAAGCACAAACCTGTGATGAAGAGCAGAGCTATGTGATTCGGCTTTTTCTGGTCTAGGGGAAGCTTGATCTGTCATGTCAAACCCACTGCAATTCTGAGATCCTCTTCCATTCCAAAATGATTTTACATCTGTTTTAGTTCAAAGAGTCATATAAATCAGAAGCTCTGCCCATAAATTTTGATGACACCTTTAAAGAAGATTTATACAGTGTGTATTATATTTATATGGGAGGTATGTAAGAGACACCAACCACTAAAATTAAGGAATCAATGTTAGATTCTCCAAGTTCTCTATATCATATTTAAGTCCTATTTATGACTTTCTCTGATGTTAGAGCCAACCAAAACCTATGAAAGCTCAGTATTTCTGTTCAGATACGATTATGGGTGCAGTACACTATTTTGACCTTGTTTTCCTGTAGTTCTTGGGTGCAATGAGCTTTTCAGGACAAAAACATCATGATCCATTTCTTAGAAATCACTTGCATGAGAACTGGCTTGAGCATGGTTTCACTGCCTATCTCTACCATCAGGAGAAGGAGAGGACTGGTTTCTTCTCATAGCACAAGACAGCAATCCTTGTAGGAGTCAGTGGACAGCAAGTCACACAACACCCCTTACACTTCTTGGTTTTGGTGTTCTTGCTGCAAGAAAGCAACATTTCTCACTAACTTAGGAATTCTGTCAAGTAGAAAGTATGAAGTGTAAAATATTGTATTTATTAATAAATTTAACCAGCATGTATAATATGTGCATAACTTTCAGGATAACAGTTGACTTCAAGTCAGGTAAGAAACACACTAAACTCTCTTCAGGTTGAAAGGCTATTTATTACCTGGCTAATGATCCTTCTTTCAGTCCCCCAAAAGCCACTTTGATATATGTTAGTACTTTCCAGCCCCTTCCTAGACCTTACAGCAAGGAAGAGTTTTTGGGAAGGCAAAGGTATATGTTCTTGAGGATAGAAGAGAGATGTTGTGAACAACCACCTGTTTGTGCTGTGCCTGAGACACAGACCAGAGCTGTTTGGTTTTTTCTTCTTGACTCGGCAGTATGGGGAAAAATTGAGTCAGCAACTCCTGAACATGCAATGCAAACAGCAGAGGAGGTTGGAGAGCAGACAGAGCTTCTAAATATCACAGAGCAGCATGGTTTGGCCTGCAGGTCAATGTGTGGACCTGGGCAGCAGTTTACTAAAAGGGATGAAGGGCTTTTTCCCTCATCACCCTCTCTATTAAGCTAAGCTATGAGACAACTTGCTTCTGGGAATGGCTCACTTGTAATCATTTCCTAAGTAGTTCACCTGAGCTTCCCAGAGACTTGTGGCTGCTGCTCACATGTGGCTTGATGGGATTCTATGTCAAGGTTGGCCAAGGTCAGTGTGGTAGAAGGGACTACAGAAAACATGTCTTACCATAAATAGAAGAAAAAGAGGCATTAAGAACAGGAATTAAAAAGAAAAGAAAAACAGGAATTAAAGCCTAACTTTTACTACAAAGACAGGAAAAAAAAAATTGGACAAAATGACGCCGTCAGTTGCTCTCTCTTCCCACCCTCCCTTTTTCTCCCCTTCCAGTGATCTCACTGATATTCTTACATGCTGCTCAACCAAGGCTATAAAATGGACTTGATCAAGAGACTGAGTGGTCATTTGATACTTCATCTCTCACTGCACATTTCTTCTCATCTCACAACATACTGTGGTACTTCAGTTCGAATACATAAGCTGGAACAGAGGCTTTTATCACAGATTTCCTGGAAAGGGAACTAGTCTTTGAATTTAACAAAAGCACATCATTCCACGGACTCTTTGATGCCACACACTCCACCAACTTACTAAGAGCTTAAAGAGAGAGTTTCTCTTGGATGTGCAAAGACCCTTCTCAGTCACTCACCTGAGTTCCAAGTGCCTTCCAGAACTAGCTGCATTATGGAAGGGTTTCTGCCTGTGATTGTCTCTTACAGGAGTCTTTCCTGTTTTCTTAAGCTATAAAGGACGATAGTGAGATACTCTGAAAACTCAACCAGCAGTTGTAGTCTCAGATAGCTTGTGCTACTGTGAAACTCCTGTGCTTGACTCAGAGATGGTCTGTCCTTCTGCCATCTGAGGCCCTCTGATTAAGATTGAAAAGGGTTTTTTTTTCATTTTCCAAATGGCCAAGGCTGCCAAACCTCTGTTAGTCCCACTACATGCATGGAATAGTCAATGTTTTATGATTACTCTATTTCCCATGCCCCTTTGTTCAAAAAGCCTTCAAACCCATGAAAAGATTATAAACTGGAAGAAGAGAGACACATGTAGCATCATGAGAGGAAAGAGAGAGGAGCAGTAAGGCAATTCATAGGTGTTAAAGAGAATGCTGCATCTGGGGACAGAAAGGCTGCCCTCCCACTGGTACCATGATTCTTCAGCACATCAAGGCACCAGAGGCATCTTCCAAACCCCTTTTGTTGCTCTCTCCTACCTGCTTGCGTTTCACCAAATCTGGTTGCAATTTTTCCCTTTTGATGCTGTGCCAGAAGACCATCTTATCTCGATTAAAATGCTCTACAACTCTTTAAAAACAGATAATCTGCCTCACATGGTTGGAGTTCCATGTCCACTTTGGAGCCTGAGTTCACTGAAACTGGACTCACTCTCACTCTCCATTTACTACAATGTTAACAGCTTGCTGCATCTGTGACAATCCTCCATCCTCCCCAGTTTTTTATCAGCTGCAGAGCTGTACCAGTGAGTTTCAAGCTGGAATTATTGCTAGTTATGTCCACTACTAGCTTGAAAAACTAGCTTGAAAGCAAGTTACCTTCTCTCTGAATGCTGTTAGGTTGCAGATACCTACAGTATTTGATAGTCTGAAAAATACATCTTTCCTGGCAAAAGATGTGTCCAGATAGAGCAGCCACCACGCTGTGCTGTCACCAATTTGTCTGACCAGAATTCTCTCACATAGTGAGAATACTCAGTCACAGCAAAAAAAATGGAGTTATTTTAGAAAGAAGACAAGCACTGCTATTGTACAGCCTAGTTCAGAGTGCCATATCTTGAGCTGATTCAGCTTATCTGCATTTCTATACCTTTGACAAATGCATGTCTTATATCATTTTTTCTTGCCTTCCTCCAAGTGCCATACTGCTTTTCCTCCATGTATCTTATCTCGAAATGATGTGCTATTAATCAGCCAAAGACACCCTTCACTGCTAAGTGTTCCTCAACTGATTTTTCATCAGCACAAGTAGTTACTAGTTCCAGCATTCCTCCCACATGCTGAAGGTTTGGCGGGGAGGGAGGAGGGATGGCAAGGAGGTTAGAGACTGCCTCACCACATAAATACTATCTGGGACCTTTATACCAACCTGCCAGCTTGCTGTAATGGTAGTGTTGCTGTTTGTTCTCGACAAAAGGAACACGGTGGGAGGAAAGTGGGGCTGCACCCTGTCTTATTTTTTAAGTTAATAACCTTCATGCTCTTCCCTTTATCTGATTAATCTGGCTGGGTGCCTGTTCAGTAGTAGCTGAAGTTTAATACCTGAAACAATGTGTGGATATACACTGTGCCAGTAAGGCTTGCCCAACAATGCACATTCTGTCATGTTTTCCCATGCCTTGTGTCAATGTCTCATCTTTTATGCAAGCCCCCAGAGTAGGATAGAGGGAAAAAGAGAGGCACGGAGGGAGAGAGGGAGGGAGGGAGGGAGAGACAAATTTAGAGGGAGAGGGAGAAGAAAGGGAAGGAGAAATGAAAGTAGGGGAAAATTACATCCCTTGGGAATTTCGGCTGCTACAAACTCGCCCACTCCTCACCGTGAAAGGAGCTGTGTGCGGGCACAGGTGGGTCCCATTCTCTGTTACTAGAGCACAGCCTACAAACAGGGGCTAAATGAAGACTTTCATTGCTGTTCCCTGTTTTCATTGGAGCAAGGCCATCATAAACATTTGCAGGTGGCTTGGCCATAGTCTGACACTAAAGTATTTGTGGTTGTGATAAAAATCAGAATATTGCTACAAGATGGTTCTATATAACCTTCAGGGCTTGATCCTGCTCTTACAGAACTCGGTGAGAGTTTTACCCAGTTTCTCTCTGCTGGTTTTATTGCTCATTAAAAGGCATTTTCCCTGGCGCAATTCTTCATGGTAAGGACTCATCTACCCTTTGGGGCAGCTTCAGATGATTTTAAAAGAAAGGGGAAACTCAACCAAAACCCACTGGCTTGAGCACCTCAGAATCTGGGCTAGTTAAATAGCTGAGCAATCTCAACTTTGCAAGGCCAAATCAAAACCACCAAACTTTGCAGAACTCAAATATTTTCTGAATTCATCAGCACCTTTTTTTCAGTTGTTTAATAACAAAACCATTGTCCAGTCTGTACTCCTCATGAATGAGTCGTGGATATAATTCTTAGCACATTTAGAAAGATAAGATGAAGAAAAATGGAAATGACAAAATATGTTCTTTGAATAAGTAGAACAGACACCACAGGGAAAAGACTGAAGGAAAAGAAGACAAACAAGGATGCTCAACACTTTGGCAAGTAGAGGAAGTTGAAAATACAGCAATTATCTCCTAGGACACACCATGAACAAAAAACAAAACCTCCTAGGAAGAGGAAAGAATGGGGAACAGAGTACGCTGGAGGTCACACCATAAGTCTCATTCACACACCAACTCACACAGAGACTAAAATGCTGACAATTGCCTCCCAATAAAGCAGCTTTAGACTCAGACTTAGGAAACATTTGTGTGATTCAGTCACAGGGAAGAATTAAGATATGTCATGACAAAGTTTCCCAAATGAGACACACCACTGACTAGGAAAAGGCCTTTTTATCCTCAACCCCTCCAACTTTGGAGATTCTAATCACCATGGCCCCGAACCAACACAAACCTAAAACCTGACTGACAGGGTCTTGCAAAACCACATGCAGTTTTTTTCTCATTATATAGAAACAATTGTTTGGAAGCCAAGTACAGTCTTACATAAAACACCTCACCACTGAGTATTAAACGTTGTTTGGGGTTTTTTTATGCTTTTAATTAGGATCATAATTACCACTAGACCTATTAAGTCACAATTTGAACAGGAGCTTAATCATCCTTAATGCAAATAATGGCATTAGTTAATGTTTTTCTTTCTAGAACTGAAAAAGAAACTGTTTCTTCCTCCCCCCCTCTCTCCCAGCCCCCTGTCTTTGAACAGAATGGGACTTATATAAGACAACAACTTTGATGGATTGACAGGCAGACAGTATTGCACATGAAATCTCAGTGAACGCTGTGTTTTGTCAATATGTAACATATACAAAGGGCACATCTATCAAATATGTTTACCTGACCCATCCTACCAGATTTATATATTAAGAACCAAATCCTGAAATAGTAGTAAAAAGAAATATAAAGGAGCTTGGCCAGGAGCACAAAACTAGGGCAGCAGATGGAATCTGTGTTCTGAGCATGGCTGGGTAACCCAGAGCTCAGTGTCATGGGCCATCCTAGCTACCAGGGGACATACAGAGCCTGTGGTCTACATCAAGAATCTTGAAAGAAAACTCAAGCATAACTGGGTTTTCAGTTTTCAATGCCAGGATTTCACTTTTTGGTTTTACTTTGGAAAGACTGAAAGGTGATATCAATTATTTAGATAATGACGGGGGCAGAGACTGCTTTTCCACTTATCACATAATTGATGTGACCAAATTACAAATGACAGGTTGTGAATCTAGACTGCTGCTTCTTTCTTAGTCCACTAACATATCTTTTTATCCATATATTTTCATGTATAACCCTGCCCCTAAATTCTCAGAGCTGTGTGATGAAAAACTGTACCCTCAAGCCAATCAGGGCAGTTTCTGTACAACTAAAAACAAGTTATTGTGACTTATGAGGACCTCATACTTGCTGGAAGTAATCAGGTGTACTAAACATAGATGGTTTTGTTCACACAGTTCTCCAAACATTAGCATTCAATTGGCATTCAAGCCAATACAATAAGCATCCATATTGTCAATTTATAGTAATAAATATGGATCCATCATCACAAATTGACCAACTGTTCACACTGTGCCAAACTCTATTTATCTTGTTGGTCTTTTTGTCTTCCAGCATTCCCCAGTTAAACAGAGGACATAGGAAATAAATCAATCCCACAGAAAACCCAGAATTCCCACTGAAGGAAGTTAAAGGATCAGCTTCACAAACACTTTATCTTTCTTCCCAGAGCAGTTATAGAAAAAACATGCACTATGATCATAAAAAGATGAAAACAAAAAACAGGATGGAGAAAGCAAGACTTTCCAGTAAGTACAGCATTCTGTCCTTTGTGAACCACGGTGCCAGATCTGAAGTGACCTGGCTATTCCCACAATCTGCAACATGTGCTGCAGGGGTCCTTGCTCATGCTGGCAGGGTCAAATGCAAACTCTGTAACCTCAAAACTCACAAGAACAACATCTGGTTCTGCATGCAGCTGAACCTTAAGAACCATGAGGACATGAGGATGACATCTGGTCCTACAGGCAGCTGCTGGAGCCAGAGAACCGGAGAAATGAGAAAATGGAAATGGACTCACCCTATCTGCCGATTTGTGGAAGGTGCTTGTGTAATGACAGAACTGGACTGTGGAGATGGCATGGCTTGTTGAATCACAACACTGGTGTCGTGGTTTGGCATCCTTGTGTTTGTCAGCTGGTGGGATCCAGGTCCTGCCATTGCTCCTCCAACTGTGTTATGCATGGAGATATTCTGTGAAAAGAAGGGAAACAGGAAGAAAATGAAAATAAATATATGTCTTACCTTGGTTTTCTGTTCTGCAGGAATACCATTAGAAATCTGAAAGTATCAACAACGTGAAAAGTTACTGGCTCCTGGTAAATCCAAAGTCAACATATCTTGTTATAACCAACAACAACAAAGAAATGAAAAACAAATATTTACTTTCACAGGGCAATATAAATGGAAAAATACCCATAGGTTGACTAATCACTCTTCTGTGATTCTGTCTTGTGATTTATAATGGGGATATTTAGCACATCTTTCTCCTAACTGAACATGAAATGAGTGCAGGACACAGTGATTTACTGCATGGGCTGTTTACTGTGCACCGTGTCTGCTTGGACTGACGAGCAAATCAAGTTTTACAGTCCCAGTGTAACAAACATACACAGTACATCATGAAACAGCCATTTCTATTTGCCTCCACTGAGCTTGTAGGACAATAATATCCCAGAGGCTTAGAATAACACTGTATTTGCACATATATAACCTTTGTTTCAGGTAACTCAGAGCTCTTAAAAAGTTCTGAAAACAAAACAAAAAAAGAAATTCACAGATAAGTGATACCCACTGATCAAAGAACCTGTGAGAGACCAGGATACTGCTAAGGAAGGAACTGTGGAGTAAGACTTCTCTCTTGTTATGCCTGTACACAAAACACACACTGCTGCTAAACCGCAGGGTTTGACTTGGCCTGCCTTTAAAAACAAACAAAACTCTCAAGCCAGAGATAAGCCACAGTGTATACATATGAGAAATATGGTAACCTTGAGAGCATTATTTTTCCTATCAGACATCAACGTGTGAATTGTTAGCAGCAAGAGGAAAAGAAACTTTCCATTGTCATCTCATGCTAAGCTAAGGAGAACGGGAAAAAGAACCTTATATGCACACCGCCACTAAGACTCACACAAAGCACCTTCCTAACCACTCAGGATTAAAAAACAAAGTTCTATTTCATTCAAAATTCCAGTTTATGCCTAGGAAACATGCACAACCACCACAAAATATTGATAGGTAAAGCTGGTAGGAAGGGAAACTCAGAGCTCTGATCAAATGTGGAAAACAGAAGAGGCAGAAAATATGTTGAATCCCGGACTTAAAGAAAGATTGTATTATGAGCCAAACAAACAATAACCCCTCACAGAAAAAGAGAGAAAATAATTAGAGGACCCCAATTGAAGGCATTAGCTGTTATCTATCCCCTTATCTCCCAGTGTTATATATTTTATGTGATTTCCCAGGACAGGGATCTCTGTTTCTTTTACCAGAGTTGTCCCAGCCTTCATTAACACATAAAGAGGCAGAGGTGCTGCCTACAGCTGCATGGTTATACCACCTCACCTGGAATGAAGAGGACCCAGCTTTGAGTTCCTTTTCCAGTAAACAATTTACACATTATGAATAAAGTCTAGAAGCTCCTTATTCACTTAAGTATTCACTTAAGGAGCATGAATTGCAAGAGCAAGCCAGACCAAGGACCTTAACTGTAATCTTTCATAGTGCTGTATTATGTCATGACGATCAGGCAATAACCTTAGATATAAAAAAGCTTCTCCAAAAGAAGTTCTCCCTCACCTACGACATTCCTATTAAAATGTCACTCCTTCAAGAGATTACTGGTTCCTGATAAAAAGCCTGTTTGGTTTTAAAAAGATATATAGCCAAATCTAGCTCAGGATTCAAACCTGCAATGACTTTTTTGATCATGGCCAGATTTTGCAAAAACAGATCTAATATCTATCCATGTGCAGTAAATATTTTAATGCTATCACTTCCTAAAGTGACCTCTAAAGGAAACATGTATGGTGCCATGAGTCTGCAAGGCCTGGGAATGGACAGGATGGAAATCTATCACAAGCTTTAGACAAGTGGTACCCTGGCACTTGCCCAGAGTTTTACTGGACTTTGTTGTACCATGGCAGAGAAGAACTTAAAGATTTGATACCAGATTCCTGTCCTACTAGGTTAAGAATTTCCTTTATTTTTTCCTTCTCTTTCCATTTTCTCCTGTAATTACAGAGCTCTCTAAGGTTCTAAAGATGAATTATCATGGATATGGAAAATTTTGTTTGCCCATAAGACATTATAATTGTTGTCTTACCTGCATAAAGTTCCAACACCCTTTCCAAGTTTTAACAATTTCCAGTAAACTGCATCTTCTCAAAAAGTAGGCTGAATATACAATGCATGGAAAGTAAAAGCAGAGTGAAAACCTGTCGGTGCTTTCAGAGGTCCATTCTTCTCAGTAATGCAAGCACTGCTGTTGGGCAAGCATATACTGTGCTGCCAAGTGAAAGCCTAAGGTTTCCCAACAAAATGTCAAACTCAGCATGACTCTGACATTCATAAGAAAAGGATTTGGCAATCTCAGAAAAAAATTTACATCGGTGAGATGCTTGTGAATTTACAGAGAAGTTCAAGCAAGTTCATGCTTTAGGGACAGTCAGTATGCTCTGATAGAGGGCAGGAAGGGAAGGCACAGTAGATCTGACACGAGGCCTATCTGATCTCACTGTGTGCATCATGATGTGCAGGATGACTCTATCACCAGCACAGCAAGATTAGGCTCGTTGCACCTGTGACGCAGGCAAGTCTTCAGAACTCCCAAAAAGGTTTTGCTGTGTTGAGCTCTGCACCTGATTCTGAATGGATCTGGGTAGGATATAAACAAGCTCCTTGCAGACTTGACATTGGGCTCTTATAGAAAGAGGAAACATTCAGCAACATTGCCTGAAACCGAGACCTCCACTTTACATATTGAATTGTTGTTTGGTTAGGTTACTTCCAGCTCTACTTTTAAGGAGTTCTTCATGCTCCTCTACCAGGCATCTGTGAATGATATCTCCCTTGACTCCCCTTTTCATTATCCTCCAGCTCTTATGCCCATGGCAGATTATTTGATACTAGGTGTGGACTTCCCAGCATTCCAGCTCAGAGAAGTCTACAGGAGCAATGACACACTGAGCTCTCCCTCTGCTTTTAGCATTCCCAAGACTCATCCATACTCTGAGAGTATGACACCCACACACACTCAGAGTTTTCTCAGGTATCTTCTCTACTGTGCTTAAGCATTAGAAGAGTGCACATGAGATTATCATTATTATCTATTTTATTAAACTGAACCCAAGTGTTCACACAGGGAATAGACCACCCATATGTCAGGAGCTTCAGAGGCACAAAAGACATGTTCTTAAGATTAATTTAGTGAATCTTAATTAAGATCCAATATATGAAGAGGAATTTATGTCCTTTAGACCTCAGTTTCATCCTCAGTAAAGTTTCCACTCGCTCCCACTGAAGAAGAAATTAGGATTGTAACCCTGAAGAGCTTTTATAGAAATGCTCTCCTCGCCCATGTGCTCATGCAGTGCTCTCCACCAGTATTTAACATTCAAACAAATAAACCAAAAAGCAACAAACCATATCCACGAACCACTTTTAAATCAACGCGCTCGTTCTCAACCTTTCCAGCTGCAAGAGGAAAGCATACAGATCATCATCATTTTAACTTCTCCCCAGTTACACTTCATGGCCCATTTTAGCTTCAGACTTTGAAGAAAACATTTGAGCATTTTTCGCCCACGTGCAACCATTTAAGTTTGGATAGGCAACACACTTCTATTTTCTAAAGGGCAAAAACTTCTTGAAGTCATGCTTCCATGTTCTGGTGGAGAGGATTACACATCACTCCACAAGAACACACACCCAGTTGGCAAGCACAGCAGAGAAATGACGGCTACACAGACACAGGCAAAATGCACTCAGGCAGTCACCATTTCCCCTGAACTTTGGCTCTTCCAGAGAAACACCCATGCCTTTCACACAGCACCACCTCAAGTCAACCACCATCTACTGAACTCAAAGGATGAAGACAACTGATCCATCCTTTACCATCTACTGTGATATTCTGAGTTTCAAACAGAGTTTGTTTGTGGGTTTAAACTATAAGATTTAGTTTCTGAACCAAAGTCTGTTTTTATTTTCCTACTATTATTTTTTTAACTGTGAGGCTTACTAAAAATTGCAAACACCAGTTTTACAGACTCTTCAGGAATGTTCTGTGTAAGCTTTTAGATCAATAGAGCTGTAACCTACAACCAATTCTACATAAAGGTATTTTGCAGACTATTATATAAATTCTCAAGTCAGAAGTATTTTCCATTTAAAAAAAAGAAAGAAAAATGCAGTTAATTTAAACAGAAACAAAATCACTTTTTGCACATTTTTGTTTTATGCAAAAAATCATGTACCTCTATTTTGCTGCACAGCAACTTAAAAAGCTTTCACATAGTTCAAGAAAAAAGCATCAACTTTAAAAACAGTTATAGAAAGAAATCAAATATACAACAGTACTTTCGAATTTATACAGCCTGTCCTCTCAATGAATATATTTTAACAAGGACAAATATTCTAAGACAACACACATTTAAATGGCAGCTTCATGTGCACTTTTAAGAAGTGTACAGTCATATCTTGCCTGATTACTGAGATCCTAACTTCATAATATATAAAAAACAGGAGTGGAAGCCTCTAGTGACACACTTACTCACTGTACATACTGCTTACACAACCTAAGAACCTGCCAGCTTAAAAACTTGGAAGGCATTGTTGTAAAGAAAATTATACATTAAATGTGGCAAATAATAGCAGGCTTCAAAATTATTTTAATCATATTTAATCTCCATCAAAATTACTGAGCGTCTATGAATTCTCTCCTGACAGAAGAAAAAGATAAACTCAACACAAAAATTAGCAATTCTCCAGAGAAACAGGACCAGTTCATTTATTCTCTCATTATTCATATCAATGTGGAAGGAAAACACCCTCACACCAGCCCATCAGAACTGTTTCATCTGTAACATGCAAAATCTAAACTGCCATAAGCACAGAACTAAGCTTGCTGCCCTCACAAGGCCAGTAAACACAGATGAGGAACTAGGGAAGAAAACAGAGATAAAAAATGAATTATGTTACTAATGCAATTGAAGGTTTACAGGAAAAAGAAAGTCTACTATCAAGATTTAATTTTTTTTTAAAAAAAGGAAAAAGTTCCATTATACAAGAGATGGGTGAGTGTAAACTTGGTGGAGACTGAAATGCAATACCTTTTCCTCTTTTTTTTTAAACTGTAACATCTGTAGAGCTCTGAATGAGGAAAAGCTCTAAAGCAGTAAAAAAAGGGCAGAGAAAGAAACTGCTGGAAAATGCTGTGTAGTAACATTAAGCATAAGGACAGAGCACTATGAAGATCTTATTGCAGACCGCTAAAATCCATTTAACTCCCCTACTTAGCAAGAGGTATGAAGTCACTGAATGAGGCTGACACATAAAAATACAGAACTGATGCCAAAGGATCTATTCCTCAAAACATTTCAAAGAAAGGCAAATGCTCACTTAACAGCTACCTGATAAAAATGGCACATTACAAGAAACAGCAGGCATGATATATCCAAGAATGGGGAAAGACTCTTCCCTGCCCCCCAAAGCCCCCATCCAAAATCTGCCCCTGAACTGGACCCAGCCAGCTATCCACACCACACTGGAGACTGAAAGGCCTGGAGCAGTGTGGGTATATCTGACTTCTTGAACCCCAGGCACGGCTGCTCAGTCAAATGTTATCAACCTGATCTCCAAAGGGGTAAAAATGTAAAGAAAAATTAAACTCCTTACTCAAGAATGACAAGTAATGATAGGCAGATGGGGAAAGAAGGGAAACATTGCTCTCACTGAAATCATAAAGCTTTGAATCTGTACTTATCAGTCTCAGCCACTGGTTTCCAATTTTTTGGATCACAGACCTCTGTCAACCCTCTGAATTTCACACAGAGCACTCTGTGCTCTTATCATAAATTGTGTAATTAAGGCAAGATGGTTCCACAGACCAGATGCAGATGACTTACCACAGCTTTGCGACCACCAGCAGTTCACAGACCAGAGTTTAACTGCCACCCAAATACAGCTTTGGAGCACTTTGACTAGAATTTATTGACAAAAAAAAAGATAACATTTCTAAAGGTATCTATGAACTTCAATAACCCTTGTCCTTTTTTCAAGACAATTACTGTTAATTAATAGATCAGACTTGTGTACTGGGGCTGGCAGGAGCTTTGCAAAATTTTATCCTAAATATCTGTGTTGGAACATGCAGGGAAACTTCCTTGTTGTTTTAAGTCAGGATGAATTATTCCTAAACATAGACCTGCTGGCTGCTCCTCAAGAGGTACAAAATAAAACAATAAAATAAATCATAAATAATCTTTTTATCCTGTTTTCTCTCAATAGCTGTCCCTATGTTATCAGAAGGACTTTCTGAGATACACAGAGTGATGCAAACCTCATCTGCTAATCTCCAGCACGCCACACGGCGCTGCTAAGCAGCGTGGCACAGGACACAGGACAGACATAGGAAGTGCTAAGCCAGGTATAAGCCATCTCAAGGCTCTAGCCTAACTCAAAGTCCAGAGGGCCCATTTAAGCACTCCTAATCCTCTTAAGGCCGCTGCCTGAAGGGTGACAGCCCTGCACATAATCTCTGTCATGCTGCTGGTGCTGCAGGCCAGCCTCTGCCTGCCCCTGCCAGGCCTCTGCCCCTCTGGCACCAGGGAGTCACCTCCTCTTGCACCTCCTTCTTGCACCTTCACAGCAAATGTCCAAGAACTTCTTCCAGGGCAAGAGAAGCCTCCCTGCCTGTCCTCTACTTTGGCTACTGGTTTAAGCAAGTGTTCTGACTCCTCTGATACTATGAACAAAATGCAGGATACTTAGAATTTTTGGCCTTTTATCTTAATTTTTTGACATGATCTAATTACGGTCATTCAGTGGTGCCCTCTAATTATCAGTAGAAATGAATACTGAAAGATGACCCTTGTCTTCCACAGTTCCCTCCCCTCTTCCCCCACTACCCTTCTCGTGCCCTTTACAGCATGTCTGTCCTGACTATGCTTGTAACACATGAAGCCTTCTTTGCATAAACAGTAATATATGGTGTATACCAGAGGTACCCATGATAAACCATTTACTAGAGCAAAGGAAAAAAAGGGATATAAAGGAACATATTTTAAAGGAGAAGGAAACTTTGGAAGATTGGTCTCACCAGAGTTTGAAAGGAAATAGCTTCTCTATGGGAAAAGATGACATCAGATTGCATGCTTATGTCTTGAAGTTTCCTACAGAAATTTCCCATTTTTCCTCAGGGTTGCTTGTTTCATGCACAATTACTTGTCCGAGATAGCCACTAAAGCAACACAGCACAAAGGGCTTCTTCTGTTCAACTAAACATCAGTAACATGAAGTGTGCAAAGCCCAGTTTGGGTCACTCAGGGTGTTTTGCACTGCTAACACCACATTAACTCCTGCTAATTGGGAGGCTAAAAAATACAGGGAGCACAACTGGCTGCCTGGGTCTACCCAGTTCTCTCATTCTTTATGCAAAAGCCATAAACTGACTATTTCGTTTCTTCTAAGTTGCCTATTGTGACATTTATAAACAGGAACCTGGCAGCATGTCAATGGTGCAAACTGATTTCCTTTTCTAAATACAATTTTAAAAAGCAAATAAACAAGGTTATGCCTGCTAATGAAACATTATATGCCATGCTGGAGCTAGTTTTTCTCAAATGTATTCTCTAGAGCAGATGGAACACCAATAAACACAAAACAACAAACCCTTTTATAAAAAGCATGTTTATAAGAAAATACATTCTCCATAGAACTTTGTCTAAGGCAAAACTGGCTTAGATCTGTAATGTTATCTCGGGGACAGAATTATGGTCCCATTAGATTGCTGTAAACAAGAGAGCTTGCCATGCATTTCAAATGGAGAAGGGATGGTAAGAAACATGAAAAGAAGAAAAGAAATTTGCCAGGATACTTACTAGGTGCAATTCCTAAAGGCCTTAGTTGAAATCAAGGCCTTATTGTGCTAAAACCTGTATAGACACATTGATGGACAATACTTGCCCACAAGCCTCAGAGTCCAGAGACAAAATAAGGAAAGAGGAAAGAAGAAAGAGAGAAAGTGATTTGTTCAGCCAAATATCAGAACTCAATGCAAGGGCTCTTTTCTCCCAGTCCAGTGCCTTGTCCATTATTTTGCACTGTTTCCTTGCATCTAGTACTTATCTATGAATTGAGAAGATCAGAAAAGTTTAAATAAATAGATAAAAATTCAAAGAAACAGAAATATAAGCTCTACTTGAGTTTTTTTCTAGCACTATCATTTAATTTCTGTAAATCAGAGTGCACATACTAAGTGGGTACTCAAAGAACCTTCTCAAAGTAGGTACATGTCAACTTTTGCAGGACAAGCAATTAGACATCCAAAAGCAGCTGCCAGATCTGGAGGCCAGTCAGAGGGTAGTTGAAAACCTGGCTTTCCTTTCTTTATTGTAAGGAGTTTTGTTTTTATCCATCGTGAAACAGAAAGCTGGGAGGGGGAGGGCGGCACTCCTCCAGGAATTGCTTTAAACAAGCCTTTGATACTGCTAACTGAAGGCACTAGGCTTTTCAACATTATGCAAACCATTTATAATCTGTTAATAGTAAATTCACAGAGACAGCACTTTGGCATCTAAATTTGTTATATTTTATTTAAAGCTTCTTTGAAATTCTTATCATTGATTTCACTGGCATAAGTTATTGGCAGCATGCACGAGTTACAGCACTGGCTGTTGACTGCACTCAATGACCAGAACATTTTTTAGACAGAGCAGTTGGTAAAGAGAGCAAGGATGGCAGCAACAAAACAGCCAGGGATTTTCCATTCAGGCAGTTTCAAGCAGAAAGCCAGCAGGCTTAACTTTTCTGCTAAGAAGTCAAGTGGAAATGCTGCTACCCTGGTAATAAAATGCATCTCCTAAATATTCTTTTTCCCTCAACCCACTGTGCCAGCTGTCTTGGGCAAGGCAGACTAGTACTACATGGGCACTCAGACAAAAGGCTGGGAAAGGTGCAGGAGTGAAGGCTGATGGTGGTCTCAAAAAGCACCCAGACAAACCATTTGGGACATATGAGAGATCATAGCTTTAACCAGTGAAGTGGGTTTTCAAGTGAGGTGGTAGGAAAATCATTTTGATCAGTGAAAATTTTAAAAGGAACACCGAGACATCAAGTAAGGATCAAGTTAATTCACCAGGTCTCCTGGGAAATAATCACAGAGGCAGTCATGGAGTCTTGCAGAATCCACAATCACCTAAATCAGTTTTAGATTGATGCTTTGGGAGAGCTAGTTTAGTTTAGGTCTTGAACTGAAAGAACTTAAATAGAATTAGGTACATAATTCGTAAGCATTCAGACAAAAATTAAGAATCTTTGTATCCATAAGAGTTTAAAAAGTTAAGGTTTAGAAAGGCAAACAGAGTGTCTACACAGAAGGCAAGAGCATTAAATACACTTCTAGCTAAAGGAAGTTCACTTCTACTGAGTACAGCAAGGGCTACAGACAAACAGACATTGCAAGAAAATGTCCTCTGAATCTTCAAAGATGGTAAGCAGCCCGTTTAAGGAGAAGCAGCCCTTGTCCACTTCTGCCTTGGTTTCAGCAAGTGGCAGACAGGCAGGAAAAATAAACTAGTAAGACTAGGAAAATAAACATTCTTGGAAGAAAGATAAACCAATAGTGGTCCTTCTGCAAGAAACAGAGTGACCAGACACCAATGAAGGCAAGTGACTTGGTCTTAAACATAGATGGAGAGCTAATGTTACTGGGGAAAAGAGCAAGTAAGCAAGCTGGTATGGAGCTTGGACATACAACTTCCCAGGACAGAGACAGTGGAAAAGATCAGAAATATAACTACTTGGACTCCAAAAATGTTTTGCAGATCAGGTACACTGGGAACTGCACAGCCATTTTTTCCTCAGTCTGCTACAGATTTACTGCATGACTTTGATCAAATTACTTCACATTCTTCTGCCTTACATGTAAAACAGGACAAAGACCTTCAACAACTACACAGGGTTTGGAAGTGACAAGAAGGGAATAGCTTTTAGAGACAGCACAGTATGATTAGGAAGGCAATGTAACACAGCAGTGGCAGAGCAGAAGAGGGGTTTTTTGTAAGAGAACTCCACAGGACTTTAGAGTAGAATGCATTTCAAACTCACGAAAGTGACAAGAAATCACAATCAGGATACTTTAATCAATGCATAAAATAGTTATATGATGAATACCATTAGAAGAATTGCAAGACAAAAGAACAATTATTTGGTAGCTGGAAACATGAGAGAAAGACATGTAAATCAGTAAAAGAGAAGAATGACTGCATACTCAAGTCCAGTAAGTCCAGATAGCATTGCAGGATCTATTCTTCAGAAAAGGGGAGCTCATTGTCTGCAGAAAATTATATCCAATTAAAGAATTCCTGGCTGTACATCCAAATATGGGCACTAAAAGGGTGAGCCATTTCAGAAGAATCAGGCTAAGAATTTTACTGAGGTTATATGGTAGTGGTGGTGAAGGAGATGAATTCTCAGTTGTAAAAGAGGGGTATGTTTGGCTCAGCTTCTTTTCTGACTGGAGGAAATGGAGAGAAAATAAAACAAGCTGCACTATATTTGATAATGCTACCAGACAATCATCCAGATGTACACACTTCCAGTCACACTAATTAAATGTGGTGTGGAGCCATCCCGGGGAAATTACATACCGCTCCTTTAGAGCACCACATGCTTCTGAAACGCCTTGGTGAAGTTCTCACTCCATCTGAGGAGCCACAGTGCTCCTTTTCCTAAGTAAAAAATGATTGGTTCTCCTGTATAATGGTAGATAGCCAGAGAGATAACTTCATTCAAGGGGGCAAAACATAATTCAGGCAGGAGTTTCAGCTAAGCCACGAATGAAACAGGGCAGGCAGGCATCCTTGAGCAACAACCTAGCTGCACATGGAGAACTGCTAATTCCAAGTGTTCTCCTCCACACAGCAGCTTTTGCCTACTAAGTGGCTGTCAGTGGGATGTTTACAACCTAAGCAATGTGATACCTGCAAGTTGAACACAGCACCCTGATCCTTTTCTCAAGAGCAGGTAGCTCCTGGGTATCAGCATTAAAGAAGAGCAATAATACCCTTCAACTCTGAACACTGCTCATTTTAAACCAACCTAACTTACAGTTTTAATACACAAGACTCAAAAAATAACTACTGCAGAGTCCAGGAAAAAAAAATAGCTCCTGCTGTCTGGTTTTTCTTCATCACCAGAAGACAATGGAATGGACTGTGCTCTGGAAATCCATTGGATCACACAGTCTAAGAAAAAGGAAATAGGTTTTCCAGTAAGACAGTGCTCAGAAGGTGATTCTGTGTATGTTTCAGCCTTTTTGCCAGTTGTCTAGGAAAATTACAGTGGCAATTCCCTGACACAGACAGTATTTAAAGACTTAAGCTGAACATAGCAACTAAATATCACAGTCTTCACCATTCCTGTTGATTATATAAGAAAAGGCAATGTGACCCCTGTATGATATTGTAAAAGCCATTTCCCAAACATTTTATAAGTAAATGCTTGAACTCCTCTCAAATGCTTGCTACAAATTTTCACATTTGAGAACAAAGGCTGAAAAGCCAGAGCTGTTTGTGACTCAGTGGAAGGTCTCCTTCAAAACACACCATCTCACGTTTCTCACCTACTGCTGTGAAAAGGTTTGCAAAGCTAAATACAGTGAGTCTGGATTGCTAGAGCTGGCCCAGAATTTTGCTCAGTTTCACATTTTCAAAGAGCCAAACAAGAAAGCTGAAAAGTTTGCCTGGATTTACTAATTGTATCACATGTAATAAGACCAGAAATTTTAATTCTCTCAACAAGATTTATTAGGCATTGGCAGGGATGCATATGGAAGTTTAGCATCCAGAGAAAAGCTATTCAAGGAACAGCTTTTCAAAAAAAAAAAAGTAAACTCCATGAGGTTCAAAGAAAAAAAAATGAATAAAGATTTGTGTGATAGCAGAGAATATACTTTGTTGTTCTATTAGATTATTTGCTTTAAGGCAGAAATATGATAGTCTGAATTTTAATAAGATATGGTAAAGTCTGTGATGTAGGGAGTCCAAAATGATTATTCTGCCTTCAAAAAGGACAGACAATGTACTACCCTACAATACTTGGTCTGTCTCTTCTTACAGTAAACATTGCTAATGCTCCTGGAGAGGGGCTGACCTTGCCAGCCAATTACATTATGCTAATTTGTCTGTTACTATAACTCCTACAGAGGCATTCACAGCTCAAAGCAGGACAGAGATTTATATTGTCTCTTCCAAGCTGCAGACTGTAGACGTTAATCTCTCTCCCTCCTTCCAGTTACAACTCCACATGGCAATATCTACATGCAGTGCCACTGCACATTGAAAGAGACAGTTATTGCCAGCTTTATTCAACTTAGAAGACAAACTATGGTCCTTCTTTGCCCTTTTAATAAGTGTCACTCTATCTCAGAAAGCATATGCTTGGTAACAGCTGTTTTCCTATGAAAACATATGGTTTCTCATATGCTTTTGAAAACACCACAGGAATGTATTTGCTTGCTAGACACTAGTGCCATGTCTCTACATCCAGCAACAAAATCATTGAAGGGAACTGAATGCTTTCTAGTTTATACTCATGCATTGCAAAAATATCTGTTGTTTTAAAGCAAAAAAACAAAAAAATCATCCAGCTGAAAAGATTTAATGTAAAAATAAGGCTCATAATTTAGAAGTTATGTGCACTACAGTATTACTTGAAGATGGGATCAACACACTGGTCTTCTGCAGACAAAAAGCAAGTAGCATGCTTCTTGCAAGCAGTTTATAGTCCATGTTCCTTCATGAAAACAAAAGCTAGCAAGACCTGCCTCTTCTAACTGCTGGAAAATAAGAAGCTTCCCTAGCATCTTTCAGAGTATCAAAACCAATTGATTCACAGCAGTTTATAACAAACTACTGTCCTTCAAGTAAACCACACTATTGACCTTTACATGCTTCTTTCCCTCCCTTCATAATATTTAGGACAAGTTAAGAGTATCCACACGGCCAGTCACATGTCAGAGGAGGTAGAAAGTAGCTGATTTGTTGGGCTACTTTAACTCAGATGTGCTCAGTCTAGGGTCAGGTTAAACTGAAAGCTAAATATTTGAGTAAATAAAGGTTCTGGCTGTGGTTTTGAAACCGATTTCAACATCAGCTGACACAGAAACTGACATAAATATGCAGAAAGTTTTCCAAGTGTTAGAAAGACAGGGAAGTTACAGATTGGCAGGAAAACAAGGAAAATGCAAAAATATGGCTTATGACAAAGTCTTACAGAAATTTCCCTTTGGCACTAAAAATAATTCCACTGGAATATTTGTAGAAAAGAAAAAAATTATATTTAAACTAGTTTATGCTCTAACACCAACAAAATGAAGAAAACCATCCAAACATTACTGCCAGACCTTCTGAACACACCAGTATCTCTAAGTGGTATTCCAGTACTTCTCATGCAACTTAAAAATTTTACACCTGTATCTTGGTGGTGGTTAAACACAGGGTCACACCAAAAACTCCCAGTCACACTGAAATGTTAATGTTTTATTGCCTATTAACAGTGAGGGGGCACACAGAAGCCCACAGAAATCTGTATCACTGACTTTACAACTTCCAGCAGATCATGTTGCAGTGCCGCCTGCAGTTAATGCCCTGAGCCACAGGCTGGCTTTCAAGAAGGTGCTTAAGCACACGATGCAAAGAGGTCAGGAAAGCAAATGAACAGCAAGAACTGGTGAAACTCCTGTGACAGCTTGAGGTATGGCCCTCAGGCATCTGGTGGGCCCCTTTCCATGGGTTATGATTCCCTCCCACAGTCTGTGAAAGGTAACACTTGCCTGGTGGGCACACAGGTCACTACGAGGATCCAGCGTTTCACAAAC
This sequence comes from Notiomystis cincta, assembly GCA_013398075.1. NCBI lineage: Eukaryota > Metazoa > Chordata > Aves > Passeriformes > Notiomystidae > Notiomystis > Notiomystis cincta. Next base: position 43,601 of record VZRX01003069.1, read on the forward strand.
TACTGGCAGATGTGCAATAAACCCACATTGACCTTCTTTCTAAAAGCCAGCAGCAGCCAAAGACTCATTAAGATGCCCTGGGCACAGGAGATGTAAGAAACAGGTTGATTGCTTGTGCAATTGTTTCTACCAGCTAGGGGCTGATGCACCAGGGACAAAAATAAAAAGCCCTTGGAGGAAACTAATATAGGATGTTTCACTGGAAACACAATGGTCTTAAAATGATACAAGCCAAGGAAATAGAAGTATACCCTTACCTGACTAAAAGATATTTTGCAGTTATCAGAAAGAGGTATAACCTTGTTCATCTGGTTAGACACTACAAGGAAATTATGAAACCAACTTTCAGTAACACCTTCTTAATAGTGCCAGAAGCTCTCACTTTCAGAAGGTAACTGAGAACATCTTTTACCTAAGGCGACTCTTAAGAGCTCAAATGAATAGGAAGGTCAAAAAGCCAAGAGTTTGTGTCATTGAGACAAATAGTTTGTGTGTTGCACTGGTCATATCTGCAACACAACAAAAATATCCACCATGAAATTATATTTGCTTCTTTTTCTGTTCACATATTCAGAAGGAAGGAAGGGAAAAAAAGAGTAAAATCAGGTATAGGCTGCCATTCAGAGGTTTCTAATCCTGACAAAACCTGCTCCTGTTTGACCTTAATTTGATATCCATAATTCCAGTCCCTCACCAAATAAAGAAGAGGCTGATTTACAAATGCACACCCAGGCTTTCCAAATGTATCCAATAGCCCTGTGTAATAACAGGTATTTTCATAAAGAACAATGGTGTGAAAACACTTTAAAAAATTGCAACAAAAATGAAATCAACTGCTCAAGGTATCATTCAGCACATACCATATAAAAATTAATGAAAATACTTATAGAATTACATTGTTCACCTGAATTTTTCTTCAGAATCAGAACTAGCTTTTCCATGAAGCCAGTTAATTTGCTCATAATGATCAACACATGATATATCTCTGAAGTCTCCAAAATTAAATTTTCTACTCATTTTCCAGCTGATGAACAAAAGGAAACTGCTCTTCCTGCATAATTAACTTAGCTTATACTCCTATCATCAACAGTCTATACGAAGCTATATCTGTACCAGCTGTATGACAAAGTCTCATCTATGACTTTGTTATGCATGTAGAAGAAAAAATATTTTAAGAAAACCATTAAAAATCACACTGCATATTCCAGAAACTTCAGCAAAAATGTCCTCATACTAAAGGTGATCTAAAATTATTTTATTTTACATACCAATATCCATTGTATTAAGCAATATTTTCAAAAGATGTAGTGAAAGAAGATCACAATATGAAAATACATTGAAGCTTAAGCTTTCCAATCAGTTTACTGGGTTTATATGAACAAAATTGGTCTCTCTGTGAAGTTTCAAGAACTTCTCCGTTACAGGTGTAGCTTCTGCTTGTTTCTTTATTAACAATTACTGGCAGGAGCTTATCTGCTTGACAGGAGAAGAAGCATTTAAAATTACCAGAGTACCACATTGCTTTACATCCCAGAAAGGGTGAGGGAGTCTAGCTGGCAGAACTCATGGAAGTGACAGGGATCCAATCCAGACAATGTCTGTACAGACAGCACTGCAGGTTCCTGGGTTGCACAGCCCTTTCACACTGCATTAATAGTCTTTGAATGCATCAACTCTGGAACAAGCAGAATTATTTTTTTATTTTCCTGGAAAACATGTTGTGGTATTAGGTCAGCAATTTAATCTTGTTGGCAATATAATAGTTATGGCACAATCCCTCATGTTATAAAAGTAATTGCCATAATCATAAGCTACATTCAATTACTTCTTTTCCTACATTGCAGCTGCAGTGGTTTCCCACTCCCAACCTGCCGTCCTGTCGCTGACAAGACAAGAAGGGGCAGAAAGCAGAGCTCACAAAACACTACTACATCCCATCCCCTTCCCTTGCCTAATAGCAAGTGACTCCCCATCCCAGTTAATAAAGAGCTCCTTGTCCCTCCATTATGCAGTGTAATCTTTAAAAGATTACATTCTCATTTGGGAATGAGCCAAGAGCCAGTGGGAAATTCTCTAGTAAATTGGATAGGGAGACAACAATATGAAGGGCAGCTGGATGGAAGCACATTTTTTTCAGGGCATTCCTATTCCTGGGGCCCTCTGGCATTGTTAGAAGCCCTGCAGTCTTGGCTTTTTTCAGTGCTCTGTTGTCAGGATAATGCTATTCAAGAAGAAGGGGATACAGATTAGCTGGTTTGAAGATGGAATGTCAGAAGAGAATATTGGAAAATAGGAAGAAGAAGAAGAAAGCCCAATTTCTTTTAAGTCTTACCAACTTGGGTAAAATCAAGGGAAGGACATTGTTTTAAAACAATGTATTAAGTGTATCAATTGCAATAGTAAAATATGCCTTTTTTCCTTACCCAACTGTCAACAAGAAGGCAATTTGAGCACTCCATCACTAACAGCATATTAACAACATGCTGTTAGGAACATTTCCCTCACTGACTCTTTCCCCTTGCCTGCACCTTCCAACAGATGCATTTGCTCTGTGGAATCTACTTTCCACCCCACCCTACCTGTGATCCAGGATGGAGAAAACCAAAACAACACAGGACTGGCAGCTCTAACCTGTTTAACCCTGCACATGGAGGAACGTGAGTCAATGAAAAAGGCAAACACGTTTTTTGTTGTGTTTTTTTCATTTTTCTCCAGGGTTTTTGGGGGAGATGGGACTTGGTTGGTTTGTTGGTTTAGTTTGAGGTGGGTTTTGGGTTGTTTGTTTTTATTTAGTTTGGGCCTTTTTAGTTTCTTTGGGGTTTTTTACATATATACAAACTTTTATTGATCTTTAAAGTATTTTGCCCATAAATCACATTGATTTATGTATCCAGAAGACTGGATAGATAACTGATTTTTTTTGGTCAATGATGGCATACATATATTATCATCTCAGTACTGAATTTAGTTAGAAAATATAGAAATCTCAAAAAAAAAAGCTGTAATCAATGTCTTTTTTAAAGCAATGCACCTTTTCTATCTCCCCCAGAAAAAATAAGTTTTTAATCATAACATCAAGTTATGATCATTATTCCCATTCATGTTACATAATTAGTTATTAGGAAGAAGTAAATAATTAGTTCTCACAGAAGGGTGTCAGATTTGGTTTACCCTTAAATTTCTGTTTATCCAAATACAATTTTCTTCATCCGCAGGACTCAACTAACAATAGTTACTTTTTGTTAGTCCATGGTAAGCAGTAGTTAAAATACATTAAACTAGAGGATTGTTTGCAATTTAAAATCTTGGTGTTGGGAAGTCCTGATTCAGCAAACTATCTCTCTTCAGCAAACCCCTGCACACATGCCTGAAGTTAACCATATGTTTAAGAGCTATTGAAGTACATGGACTTTGGCCCCATTTCAGAAAATCAGTTATATGCACATTTAACTGGCTGAGATGGATGAAGCAAAGAAAAGAAATTTGGCTATAAGAAGTGCACCTGAAAAAGATTCCAGCCACACAATAATCCACAAAATAAGAACTTATGTGCAGAGGTGTAGAAGGCATAATAGTTTTCCTGGTTTTCCTGAAATATATATGTTGGCATTTACATTTGCATGAGTTTACTGTACTGGGAAAAAATAGCAAAAATGGGAAAGAACCATGGTAACTTTGTCATTACAGGAACAGGCCTTGCACAGATGTACACTTCCCAAGGGACATACACAGAGATCTCAGAGCTAAGACAAGAGTATGGTGAGAGAAAAGATATCTCAGAAAAGGCTATAAAGAAAGCAGAAACATGAGCATCCAGTCTGAATTTCCTTTCCACTTTTTCAGGGAAAAACTATTCTAATACTCAATGTCAACTTAGCACCTTCATGTCTCCTCTTCTCTTGTACAGCCACATCCCCTGACATCTCATTTCAACATTAAGCTGTGAAACTAAGTCTGTTTTCTTGGATTGGGGATGGGAGGGACAGGATGGGCATGGTGGAGAGAAGTGCAAATTTTACTTTTCAGACTCCTCAATCTCTGCTGCCTCAGTTCACAGGAATATTTTGATATCTCACTTCTTAAAAAACAAAGAACTGTCTTTCTCATGTCTGCTTCGTGTGAGTGCCGATTTTTCACTTTCTCTCTCACTTGAACAGCCTCATGATATCCTCCCTCAGCTTTCTTCATGTCTGAGTAATATTATTTTCCCTCTTCTTCTGTGTGAATTTTCCTTTCCATTTTCTCCACCAAGTCTGATCTGGGGTAAGAACACATCCCTTATATAAGTAAAAGGGAAAGGTACTTTTTTTCCTTTCATTTCTCGCCCCCTTTAGCAACCCCTACTTTCCTGTCTTCTTTCTCTCTCCTCTAGGACATCAGGGAGGACTCTTCCAACCAAAAGGAGGAGAGACTTGCAAGGTGCCTCATTTTTATTTCTTCCTTGATAGGAGAAAAAATGCTACAGCTAGGACAAAAATAGGCTGCCAGATAGAAGCCCAGACAATCTGCAGACTGGGCATCTTTCACCTTTTCTTCTAGGTGTCATGTCTCAGTATCAGTGACAAGCCAAAAGCCAGCTCCATTTCTGTGCCTGCTTTGAATTTCCCTAGGCCTTGTGAAGTCCACAAAGAGAGAGAAAATACCACCACCACACAGAAATCTCAGGTGAGGGAGGAAGGGGAGGAAGAGTAAGTATCTCCTAATGTGGGAGGGAAGCCACGCTGGCCTCACAGACACACACTTTAATCTCTGTTGAGGGTGAGCTCAGAGACCCACTCAACAAACCACCAAGAGAGGACTTCAGAGATTTACTGAAAGCTGCTGTGGCACTCCCTTGTCACATGTGTTACACTCACAGGCTCCACAGATTAGACTTCAGCATTGCACCTTGATGGCTTTTTGTCACTGTTTCTTTTGCAGATGTCTTTTATTTAGAAAGGGAATTTCTAACCTTCAGTAAGAAATACTGGTGCAAGCTTACAACTAATGAAAAGGGAGAACATCAAGCTTGCATGACAAGGCAGCAAATTTCCCTAAACACTGCACTGTAAATATTTACTGAGACTCATAGAAAAAAAAAATAAACAAAACCTTTGGAGAACAAATTTCCAAATAAAAAAATTGCATAAAATCAAAAGGGGCACTAGTAATTTTCTGGAATGCCAAAGAAACAAACTTTTCCAGGCTCACAATGATTTTCCTACCCACATTAAGCATATTTTTCCTTCAAGAAGATTTTTCTTAATAATAGTATGCCACAAAGGATCATTAGGCAGGAAAAAAAGGGTCAGAGCAAGGATAACAAAGATGAAAAGAAAACTGCTGAGAGTTCACCTCTGCTGTTTATTTTGAGGCACACTTAAGATTCGAGTTGGACAGTCCTAATTGTATTCAAAGATTTAGTTCTCTAAAGAACATAAACAAAACTAGCAAGGGGTATCAGCCAGAAAAAAGAATTCTTCATAATCATAGAGTAAGGTCAGCTTTTGTTTGTTCTTTTATATGATAATCTCCACTCCTTTGTGTTGACTTCTAAATGTTTTAAAAAGGAGAAAATAAGTATCTGAAGACTAATGGCCTATTTCTGCAGGGGCAGCTCTTTTAGCATGTTCTCATATTTTCTAGCTTCTTTTGCTTGTGCTTTCCTTACGAAGCATTTTAAAGCTTTTACACCTAATCTAGGTTAGCATGCTCTGGTTAGCAGCTTGTATCTATTGAAAAGCAAGGCAATAATCCATCTAGGTTTAGGGCTTTTTCATAGAACTGATGCAGAGCTGTGTCAATTTTAATGTCATGCTATGGAGAGTGCATGTAGCTCCCTCCACTTTAGAGGATTAAAAGTGACCTCTCTTACCAAAATCAATAAGGGCAGCTTGCTGTGACTAATAGGTTGTAGAAATTCAAAAGAGAGGGTTTGTAACACTGAGTTCATTCTCCCCACCCAGCCCCAGCCTGGCTGGCAGAGCTGCACTTTGACATATACATTCACATGGCAACCTGATGTCTTTTCCCTTCCCAGGGACCAGACCCAGCCACATACAGTTTACTCACATTTCAGGGAAGAAAAAAAGATGATATTTATTTGATAACAGTGGACTTGGCAACTTTTGCAGAGAAGCTTGTGAGAGAGAAATCAGAATAAAGAAGCAGCTAATATATACACAATGTTTTACCATTTTTTAAAAACCATTATGGTTTTTAAAAGGCTCTATTTTTACATATTAGCAGGATATCATCAACTACCCAGATACTCCACATCACTTCATGACCACAGTTAGTTTTTTTCTGGTCTCTAAGCAAGGCTTTTCTGCCTTCAAATCTTTGCCTAGTTGTAATAGGTTAAAAATTTAAATTCCATTAAAGTCAATGGAACTGCCCCAGAGATGTATGAGGCTATGGATCCCACTCTGGCATTCATTAACTGCCACCACATGTGACCAGTTCTTCTGGCTCATTTCTTCTCTCCGCTATTCCTTTCTTTACTCTGAAGTACACCAGATTTAAAAGTTAAATTTGTGCATTACTGGAAATGGGACATGCTACAACATGCACACAACAGGTGTAAAGTGAGTTTTCAGTTTTCGGTTTCATTTTTTGTAAGCCTAAAGAACACCAGCAACTCAGCTGTGAATCTCCCACTTTATGGTGAAGATACCCTTACACTCTGGGATGTCTCTGACTTCCAATTTATCCTGCTTGATGTACAAATTAAAAATCCTTACCCACAGTTCATAGCTTGTGGACATTTTCTCCACCTAACAATCACCATCATTGTCTTTATGCCAAAAAAGCGAGACTTGCCTTGTGGGAGCAAGGGAGGAAAGAGGCTGAAGTTGTGGGAGGAACCCAACTGTAAAGGTTTAGGAGTCCCTATGGAGGTTTATAAATAGTTGACTGCCATGTGCAAAATGTGAAAGAAACCCAGTCAGCAAAAGAGCTGTTGCTGTTTTGAAATCCTCTAACTACCTCCATTTAGGCAGTAGATGGTGTTATAAATAAACAATAAATCAAGAAATTATTAGCATTTGAATTTTGGCAAGATAATAAAATGTGTAGGGGTATAATCAGCAAATAATAGGAAAGATCTGCAAGCAAACCCACCAATTAATGATAAATAGGACTTGGCTCTGGATAACTTCACCAATGTGGATCTCATTAGATGGCTGTGGAACCTGTTCCTGCAGCAGCCCTCTCCGAGTGAGGGAAAGGTGAGGTAACCGAAATGTCAGCACACCCAACCCTCTCAGTTCTTGGGCTCCAGGATTGTAACCACCTGGGCCAAAATGACAACCTTATGCTGCTGTGAAGGCCATGCCACCGTGTCCCAGTCTTTAACCAAGAGGTTTCCTTGCCTCAGCTTTTGGACAATGGCTCTGCAATCCCCTCTCTGCAAAGGAGATCAAAAATACTCAGCTTCGCTCTCTGGAGAGCAAGAATCCTTCTTTCCTCTGTTCACCTTGCTTTATTAACAATACCTCTTCTAGAGAGAAATTCCCCCAAGCAAGCAATATCACTTAAACAGATAAATAATTTGCATACCAGGCAGGGGGAAGGGAGAGGGAAAAGGGGGAAGGGAGAGGGAAAAGGGACCTTTCCTTATTAGACTAGAAACAGACACACCATGTTAATACAAAGGATCAGCATATGGTTCTAATAGGCTTTCTAAAATGATTTATCAGCTGTGATTAAGCCCTCGACCAGCATGTCTATCTTCATAAATAAAGGAAAAGTGCACCTTGCTCTGAAGTGTATCAGCAGTATCTTATTACCCACCCAACCATAGAGGCTGCAGCCCACTCTGGGGAGCAAAGAGCTCGTGTTTAATAGCAGAGCATATGCTCTAAAGAGACTGCCAAGATTTAGGGGCTTTACCTAACAGATAGACTTATAAAAATGCCACTATAGGAAAGGTTTATCCCTTTTTCATGTGCCATCCAGTCCATGCTGCTGAAATCTGAACTAGTAACAAGGAAACTGTGCCATTAAAAACATTCCAAGGAAGACCAAGGCAAAAGGCACAACTTCACTGTGTTGCTGTGAAAGAAATGTTAGAAATCAGATAGGCCTCCTTTTCTGGGGGTAGCCAAAATACACAAAACATAACAAACCTCCAAACATTACAAGAGGGTGACTCAGCTTCTTTGGGACAGAGATAATAATAATAAGAAGGAAAGTGGACTGTCCTGACTGAGCTCTGCAGGATGATTCATCAGCTGGAATTCAGGAGAACATGGGAGGATGATGGTTAGGGAGGTTTAGCTGAATCAAAAATGTGTGCCCTCAAGAATTGCCTTTCTGCATGATATAGGCACTTATTGCTGGAAAAACATTCAGCTCTCCTCTTTCAAGATGAGGATCTGAACCCACAAAGCCATTCAAAAGCCCATTCAAGATAAGATAGATCTGCCTGCCAGCAGAAGATAAGATGCTGTGCCATCAGCAACAAGCTAAATTAACGCCTATTCTTGTGAATATTTCTGCAAGGTCATGCATGTTATGAACAGTTTTGTCTGGACAGCTTTCCTGTGCCATTCTGCAGAAAGTGTCCCTTGTGTAGCTCAGTTCAGTGGGGCAGCTAAGTGCCTGGAGAGAGACACATGCTCAAACCAGGACTCACAAAGCCGAGGACTGAAGCACCAACCATGGAGCTGCCATCATGTGAAATACAACAAACCACCACATGTCTACCATGAAATCCACCAAGGTTAAGAAGTTAAAATCTAGCAAGCCTACCCATCTGGAGAGAGGAGGAGAGCATTCTTCCTGTCTTTAGCAACACTGAACAACAGCTGATAAATCTTTAACACACATGGTCTGTGGGATGCCCTGTGCTGAGACCAAGGAGATATGGAATCAATCCGAGGCTCTGCCACAGACTTCCTGTGCAATTTTCAGCATGTCACTTAAACCCAGATCCTTTATGGTAGCTCTCTGATTTACTCCTGCTTTGTTTCAGTGAGAGCAAGGCACGAAAATGTCTTTGAGGGTGTCTATCAATCTTTTGGGGCCACGCTGCTAAAGAGACAGACAGAAAGCTGCTCTCTTGGCAGAACGGTGGAGAGAACCCAGATATCCTGCAAATCTCACTCCACATATGTGATTCCTTCGAGAGCTTGGTGCCACACTACAAAGGAGCTTTGGAAAGAAATGTCCTCTGGAATCTGTTTTTCCTTGGAAAATAAGAGAAAGAACATATACCTTCTTCATAGGAATACTGCAAAAGTTAATTTCATTAAGAAAAAAATGGGTGTTGCAAGCCAAAAAATGAACCCAAAAAGCAGATCAATAACCAGATGCAATTAATGCATATGAAAGCCCACAATCATCCTCAGAAAAACTGGGATACAGAGTTACAGTGTATCTTTCCAGTTCTTCAATGCATCACCCAGAAAAAATGCTATGGTGTGAGGGTGCTTACATCTTCACAGATATAGATGTTATATTTAAAGTATAGGAACTATTATACTGAAAACTTTGAATGTAGGGTGATATTTTGGATTTTGAAACTTAAGAGTTTTGAGCTATCACCTTGACAACAGCTTAACTGATTGATAAAGTAACAGCTTGAAGCTATTACAATACCTACAACAATGGTACCCTGACCCTTAAGCACTGCATTAACATAAACAATTTCTCGTCTTAGTTTGTGTCTACTATGACATACTGAGTATATAAGATAGTTAATCTCATTGGGAAAATAAGAAATCAGAGAGCCCTTTGGCTTAAAAAAATATGGATGGTCTTACATCATGTTTAGACAAATGCACAGGGAATGTACATATGTGCATTTATGATAGCATAATTTTTTAAAAAATGAAAATAGAAAGCATTCAAACATAGGTCTTTCCTTTCTTCTGCTGTACAGACTGTCAGACAATGATTCAAAAGTGCTCCAGAAACAGGTTTATGAATTTGTTGGTTTGTATTACTTCACAAGTGAATTCAGCCCTTTACAGAGCACTTGCCTCTGAAATGTCTACCAGCACACTGCTCTTCTCCAGGACTCTATGGCATATCAGACTACTCACAAGGGAAAACTGGGCCTAATTTGTCACCCATCAGCCAAGCCAAGCACCAAAATGAACCCTTAATCCCTGTTCTCTTTCACCAAGAGAGTGCATTGCCAACATTACCACATAACCTATTAGTATTACAATACAGGCCTCTAAAACCCAAACACTTACACAATGTGCTTTATCAACATATAAGTGTTTTTTTCTTCTCATATAAGGGTATAATATCACCCTTGCCTGGCTAAGGGCCACATTTACTACACTGCTAGTTTCAACTGCTGTAATGTCAACTATTAAATACAGACAAAATCCCTTATGATTTTTCTGTATTACTTTTCAGAAGAGGGGAAAACCTATGGGCTACACATACATTGCATGAAATTTAAGCAAGGTGTGAAAATTAATTTCATTTTTTTCACCAAACTCTACTACTCTAGAAACAGATTCTACCATTTCCAGCTTGCTTTGAATTATATAATCTCCCCTATACTCATAGGCTACAGTGCCAAAATATGACATTCAGAAAACATTTGCAAGAAATTTCTGCTGGAGGTCAGAGAGTCACTGTGTTCAGCAAGAAATAGTGAGATAGTATAAGCTAGACAAGTGCATTTTATCTATGTTCTTATGCTGATACACAGAAATATATATAATGTAGAAGGAGAATCTAGAAGGTACAAACCAAATCTATGTCATTCAAACATACATCAGACTGTAGCATCATCCCTTGTTTAACACAACTAAACTGGATACTCAGGGTTTTTATTCCTTCTGCAGATTGAAATTATTTAACCACCAAAGGCTCTGTATTTGGTTTCGTTCTTCTTTACTGAACTACTTCAATTTGCAGATGCTTCTCTAGCAGTGAGGTGCCTGCCTTGGATAGCATACTTAGAACAGGAATATTAGCCCACGTAGAGGATTTGCTAGCCATGAGCTTCCTGAACTGACACTGAACAAGCCACATTAAAACCAAGCTGTAATTGAGAATAGCCATTTCCCTGCCTCATTTGCATAATTTACACATTATCCTGCAGCACTGAACACTGCTAGAAGATTTCAGTGTTTCAGGATAGGTGTCAGGAAGTGATGCATCCAAACTCTAGCGTATGCAGAATTGATTTTAAACTTTCCCTCATGCTGAAAATATTCAGCTCACTATTGGTAAATGCTATTTGATGCAATACTCCACTTGCTAACACTCAGCATATTTCCACTTTTTCTCATTTCACACAGGGAGGTCAGGCTAGATGCATTTTTATGAAGTAGGTACATTAAGTTATTCAGAAACAGACCCTGACTCTTCCCATCTCTGACATTATCCTCCCAGCCCCAGCTCAGTGCTCAAAACAAGCTGTGACAACAGGGCCTATCCAGTAGCAGCAAAGCTCATGTGCTTGCAATTACAGCCCACTACAAATGCTCTGGATACCCAGTGCTCCAAGCAGGGTAAGCCTAAAACCTGCAGCTAGTGGCTAAGATGGTGGTGTGATCTGCCAGCACTACCTGCCTTGCTGAGTTGGGTTGCAAGTTTTGTCTGGATCTGAGCTGTCAATTGCTGTCTGCCTCAAGCTCACAAGATCTTGAATATGTACAATTTTGCAAGCAGAAATACAGTATAGGTGTGCTTTTATCAGTGCTAATTTTGGTGGTGAATTTGGGAGGCAGGACACTGGTGTTGGGAAGAGTGCCATCAAGAGGATGAAAAAGCCTCTTTCTCACATGCTTATCCATATGCTTATTGCTGATCTGTAGCATCCCTTGCATTTAGGCAGCAGGCCTTTCTCTAGGAGAGACTTCCAGCTAATATTGGATGGCTTAAAGAGCAGAGGAGCCAAAACCATCTGGCAAACTCACTTCCATCTATAGCCTGACTTCTCTCAGTTCAGGTCCTGGAGGTCACCATCATCATTATTGTTCCTTGAGTCCTCTCAGTCCCTGAGCAAAGGCTAATCCACATACATTTTCAGAGGTGGTCATTGACAGATGAGCTTACAATCAAAATGCATATCAAGTATGGGAGGCATAAAAAGACACTACTTCCACTTTACATATGAGCAACTATGGCAGAAGGATGCCAAGTGATTTATTACTGGATAAGAAGCTGGGATATTAATGCAAGTGCTTTCCACTCAATAGTACCTTTACAAAAAAAGATACACATGGTGCTCCTAAACCCATGTTTAGTGCTTCAGAGCAAATTTGGAAAGTCACCAGTCTGCATAGCCAGCTTCATCACAACAAGCTCTCATGGATTATCCATGGGCTCCCACACAGAAGATTAAAAAAATAAAAAAGAAGAAAGAAAAAAATGCAGCTACTTGAACTTTATCCTCTGAATTTTCAAATTATGACTCTGAAGGAGCAAAAAAAGCCAATGAGAAATGAAAGTGTTTTTCTCTTACAAGATTTCAATGTCAAGCTGTGTGCTAAGCCACAGTGATAAACTAAAATAAACAAAACTGTTTCTTTCAGAGTCCAGAGAAATTAATATAACCAAAAATATTTTTGGAAGACTTTTCTGAGCAGTGAGTAAGATTTCTATGCAGTTAACCTTAGTCTCCATGTGTTGGTAGGTCCATTAGGCCAACACTACATCACACTCATATTCCAGGGACAGGCTGTTAGAAGCATTTCCTTAGGGATAGCTGCAGCCCAAGGAGTCTCCTTCTGTCTTGGCCTTTGTCTCCTGCATTTGTGTAAAGCCCTGCTGGGGCCCGTTTCAGATTCCTATCTGACAGTCAGTCAGAAATGTAAGAATGAACATACAGCAGACTAATTGGAAACACAGAGCAAATGTTACAGGGTAGCCAGCTAGTGGGACTTATCTCCCTTTTTTTTCTTCCCTTTTTTTTCCTTTTTTCACCNCCCCCCCGCCCATGGTCAGTTATTTGCTCCCTGGAGATCACCAATGGCAACTGCAGGGGTTGGTAGGAGGGCAGAATAAAACTCCCAGAGATTGCTAAACAGCTGGAATTATCAGGTAACTTGATGCCCTTGTCTAGGTTTTAATCAGATTTTGCAACTATTCCTTTTAAACTGAAATCTCTCTGCAAAATCAAGCACTGCAATCTGTGGCTAACTCAGGTCCACCTCAGTAGATTTCTCCTTACCTCCTACTCCTGCAAAATAAATACCAGGTACAGAGAAAAACTTAGGAGTCCTCTAATGCACAAAGAACTAGGAGTGTACAGAAATGTTCTCCCTGGTTCTGAGACTCCCCTCAGCAGCACCTAAACCACAAAGTTTTTAAGAAGTCTAAAATTAGACACGTTTATCTCAATATATGGCTGTTTCCTAACATTTGTCCAACACACAAAGCTGCAAGGGTCAGTTTGTGCTATTTTCACAAAACTTGACCAAAATTTGAACTCTGTCACATTTGGACAGTCTTATTCCTTGCTCAGCATACCATGACCTCTCTCCTCCTCTGTCTGTCACAGTCTCCTTCCTTGTGAGCCACAGATAAACCATACCTAGACTCCCTTCCTCACAAGCCAAAACCAAGCTACTCCTGGAATCCCTTCTCATCATCTTTCCTCTCCTATTCTGCACCTCAGCAGGCAGCTTCACCTCTTTTCTTGCTGGCCTCTCTAGTGCATTCAGCTCTTTTACAATTCTTTGAAAATTTTAGCAGCACTTTAGGATCCCTGAAAACACTCCCAACTATCTTTGGGTACAGGAGTACACTTACATACAAGGTGGCATATATAATTCAACTTAAACTTCAGAATACAAATAGAATAACTTCAGAATAAACTAAAAGAATACTAATTGAAAATGGGATATGTTATCTACTAGGTATTTCAAATCAAGGCTCCCCAGCTCAATGAATGCTTATGAGAAATACAAAAACATAATAAAGCTGGTATTGATGACAAATAAATACAGGGGCCCACTGTGTGGTGCAGGAATTTTTTAAAAAAGAAAAAGAAATATTTTGTTCTTAAGTAAATGCCTCTTCATAAGCTGAACTTTCTTGTAATGTATTTGAGCCAGTTTGCAATCCTCACTTCAAAGATGATATAATTTTCCCAAGCTTCTCCCTCAAGAGGTGTGTGGTTTGTTGTTATAGTTTACTTAAAAGCAGAGACTTGGACTCAAACCCTGGCACACACAGTTACAAATTTTCTTAGATTTAATACTGGTTTTTTGTTGGTTTGGGGTTTTTATTTCTGTCAACTCCTTCAATAGTTTTAAAAAGCGTGTCACAATTTATAGTGCCACCCAGTTTCTAACCAAAAGGCTACTACCAGGTAGTAGAGCTCAGTCTGCTTTCTCACAGATTAAAGGACACTTCCTGCAATGTTTCAAGGAATCCAAAGAGGAGGAAGGGCTTGGTGTGCTCACACTCACCCTTTTGTTGTTCTCTTCTTCTTGTGCCTTCCTGAACTCGTGCTCTAGGGAGCAGTCGATGTCGTTGAAGAGGCCGACTTCCTCACAGTTCTTCAGAAAGCGTGTTGGTGTAGGAGTCTGATCTGGGAATGGGACAAGAAATTATCATTGGTGCTTAATAGGAAAATTAACTAGGCTTCCAGGAAAAGAGGGCTTCTAACTAAACTTCTCTTTGCCTATTTACCACACGAGCATTAAAAAAAAGCCCACACAGCGCTGAATTTCAACACTGAACACTGCAGGCAGCCAGTGCTTGCCATCAATGTCTGAAACCAGGCAGAGCCATCATTTGGGCAGGAAGACACCAGTGTGGGTTTTCCCAGGGCACATAACAGAAGTGCATATCCTTCATGTGTGGATGTGGTCATTAGAACTGTCTGTAAACCTCCAAAAACAGGCACATGCAGAACAATGCACAGTACCTCTCATAATGCACATTTACACCACAGCACACATGTTAACTGCTGTGGATACACACTAGTTAATGCCTTCAAGTGCTCAAAAACTACTTCAAACACACCCATACTTGGCAAAAAAAAGGTAGGCATGGAAAAAGTTCTGCTTTCAACACAATTTTTGAATGAAGAGTTAAAAGACATTTAGAAAAGCTATGAAAAGTGAAATATTGGCCATGAAGAAGCATCCTTTTGCATTTTGTACCTAAAAGTGTTGATAATACATGCAAAACCATGAAATCTGGAGTCAAAAAATTATTACTCCTTCATCTTTAGGATTTTTCTGCCCTCTCAGAATTAATATAAGAAGGGTAGGATTCTCTTTAATGCCACAGGCAGGAGGGACTGAAAAAATGACAAGATTTTCTGACACCTTTTCCAAAACCTGAAAGACAGACAAACTAAACTGCCATGCAGACTTTAGTTTCAGTGATGACCTTGGCTGGTTTTTCTTCAGGAAATGAAAGATCAAGCCCAAATTTGGGAACCAAAGACTCTCCAAAGCACAGCTCTGAGGCACCTCTATTCATTCTGAGGCTAGTTCTTAATTATTCCACCTTGGCCCCTTCTTCCCAAGGCTCTGCTGCAGCTTGAGCTGCTTTGTACCTGATTTTACAGAAAGACTGGACTCACTTTGTTAAAAAATTGTCTTCAGCATGGTCCTCGACAACTACCTATTGCTTGTGTTTCATTCTTTAAAGAATGAAAACTCTGTCACACTAAATCTCTTTGCCCATATTGGGTCAATTCTGACCTCAGAAAAAAGCTTCCCACTCCAATGAGTTCTGGAAGAAAAAACTGGTTTCTTGTATCTAGCTAAGCTGGGTCCTGTTTGAATATTACCTCTACAGCAAACACAATCAATTACCTGACACAATGAATTTTACATGATCAGGATAGAAATACACACCAACCCTTAAATAAGCAGTACAAAAGCAAGGCATACAAAATAAAATGCAGTTTTCACTTGGAAACTAAGGAAGAAGATCATCCTCCTCCATTATAAGCCAGATTAAGCCAATTTCCACCTGTATCAAGCATGGTCCTTCAGGTTTGACTTTCTCAGGTCATTCAAGGGCAAAGACACTTATTTGCATTTATATTTCTGATGGAACATCAGAATGCAAGGCCTTAATGTTAAATTTCTTTTTTCATTTCTTTTAGCTTCCTACTTATAAGCTTAATGGAAACAAACCCCAAGTATTTGGGAATGCTCACTTATTTATCTATTAGCTTTCACAGCTAACTACTGTATTACCAGAGTAAGACACATAACTTTCTAAGAATCCTGCAAGAGCTCAGCATAAGGAGATGATTCAACAAGGTGCTGGCATTGATGGGAGCTGAGGACACTCAGCACTTTGCAGGTCCATATCCTAAACCAGCAGTGCCAAACAAATCCCTAGGGTAACCCCAGTAGATTTACACCAGGGTTGTCTTTGGCCCTTGGACTGAAGTTCATACTGGAAAAGAAGTGCACTAACATGCAGGAGAAATAGATTTCATTTCCAAAAAGATTAAATGTTACTTTAGTGAACAACACCATTGCTTTGTAGAAAATCAAAGACAATTGTTGCTAAGCCTTCCTGGACACAAAGGACACATTAGTATCTGAATGTGAGGTAAATACAGAAAATGTTTTATTATTAGAAGTGGTATATCCATATCAAATTATACCATGGCCAAGAGAAGAAACTATAGTTTCATAAAGAAATTGATGCCACCAATTTCACTAGAATCAAAAATCCTGGATTTCTTCTTGCTTGAGCCCAGAACTGACCGAAAAACCAAAACAAAAAAAAAGTTATCTCATTAAAGTAAGTCCATTTGAAGTGAAAAAAGTGAAAAAAGCAAGCCAGAGCAAGAATGTGACTTCAAATGCACAAAGGGCCTCAATGTTTTTTCTCTGCTCATACTGAAAGTCTGCCTTCTGCACCACAAGATAACCAATGGTGTTGCCAGCAGCTGAACTTTCCAATTAACTATTTTAATATCTCAAAAGATCAAAACTGATAATGACACTGTTTACACCACCTACATATTGGGATGTTGAGCTTGATTTACTAACCTCAGTCTCCCCATATGGTTACTGTAGTTCCTATGTTCCAGAAATCAGACTGATAGGAATTCACACCAATATTTTGTTAAAAGGGACAGTCCCTCATTTCTCCCAGTTGAGGAAGGAACATCACCAACCAGCCAGCCTAAACCCCATCCACAGACCTTCTGGAAGTCAGCTCAGTCAGATGTAAAACAAGACCTGCCTTTTTAGCTCTAATACTTCAGCCTTCAAAATTCACAGAAACCAGAAGTCCACAAAACCTCTGTTTGTGTGAGAGCAGAACTCATAAAGATCCAGACTTTTAAAGTGTTGAGACTGTGTAGTAAAGTAGTTACACTGCACATACACTGCACTCATTGGTTTCAGGATTTCAAGACTACAAAGTCTAGTGAGTTTGCTTTGCTCCTGAGCAACAAGTATTTTGCCTCTGCAAAATGCCCAGTTGTCCTTTAGGATGTGTGCAAATTAATAGAAGAAATTACTCTCAACACCACAGAAATTCTTTTACCTAGATTAGGCAAGCCTTTGTGTTTTAATTGGGAACAGTATCACAAAGGAGACCCTTGGATAAGCTACTAAAATCAGGTCTCCCAGAATTGATAAAATATTCCTAATTCTCAGCACTTAAAAATGCATTAATAGTTCCAACAGCTTGTGCCTGACCTCATTGTTCCCTGTTGGTACAAACAAAGCTTTTGTTGCTATCACCAGCGCCCACAACTATTGCAGACTCACTGAGAACAGGGCTCTGATTTGTTGCTCTTCAGCAAGTGGATGAGCCAGACCCATCTGGACCAAACCTCAGACGGAGCCAGCACCACTCTCAGCATTCCTGCTGAGGACACACGTTACGTAGGAAGCTGTTCTGCAGGCACACTGCTGCTCACACAACCCAGGAGTTTAATGTCACAGGCTGTATTTTGAACTGGCAGCTTGGCATACAGGTTGGTCTAGGCTAACCCTAGACACCAGCCTGTTATACTGATCAGCTATCCCAACCCAGTCCCAGTGTTCAACAGGTAAAAATCTTTCCATCCTCAACGAGTTTCATCCTCCAGAACTCATTTATTGTCCTTTGAGGCATCTACCTCTGGCCAGCTGTCACTTCACAGGTAAACCTGTCATCTGATAATTACTTAGGAAGTTATTTCTATCTGAACTTGAACACGGATTTTGTCAAGTTTCAGACTAGGCAATAAAAATATTGTTCAGCCTTATTACTCAGGGGAAAAATCAGCCTCTCTGATGACACAGTAATAACCAGAAAGGCTGCAAGAAACATTATGTTTAAATAAACTTCAAAAAATGTAAATGGACAATATATAAGCCCCAGAGCAAGTCCAAATGATCTCACCTGTGCAGATCCCAAGTTACTGTATCTTACAGGAAGGGATTTCAGAAGCACTCAGCAGTCATATTCTGACCAGAATCTCATATACTGTGTGTATTTTGGTTGCTAACTTTTGAAAACCTGTCCTCAGTGTCTGAAGTGATACCTGATTTTTCAAAGTCATTTAAAAAATCGACTTTATAAGGCAATGGGGAACTTGAAGTCTTCAGTAAAATCAAAAGATTCCATTATGTACTCACTACATTTGGCAATGCATGGGGGTTTCTTTGTTGTTGTTCTTTTAGGTGTTTGGGGATTGAAATAATAGTCTCAGAAAGGACACTCAATATATTGTTTTCAAAATAACAGCTCAGGAAACACAACATTAGCTTGCTATACAGAAACTTACTTGATTCATCCAGAATGTGTTTTGTAAAACTGCCTCGAATTCCTAAATTTCATCCCTCAAAACACAACAAAAAACTTTAAACCATGCTATCAGTTTAAAATAGTCCTGGAGAACCAAAGGAAAGTTATGTGAAACAAGCTTTCATTTGGAAAAAAAAAAAAATTTCAAATTCTTATTTGGTAAAAGATACCTAACAGCACAGCTCTAAAGTGTGTAACTTGAGTCTTCATTTCTCTTTCCAAAAAAAAAAAAAATTGTTTAGTCTGATGTGCAACAATAATAGACATTTGGCTTGTTCAGCTGTGGGCTCTGTTGAAGTTATACACTTACCCATGTTGTACTTTCATATAATGATAACAAAGTCAAAGCAATGAGGCTAGCACAGAAATTTGAAGGGCTGCCCATCAAGCAGCCAGAAAGACAGAGGAATGTCCTGAGAAATTCAGAAAGTTTTCTTCATTGATTTCACAGATTTCTACCCAAGCTCACTGAGGAGTTCAACATCATTATACATCAACCATGTGAAGAAAGAGGAGAGGGAGAAGAAGTGCACTCAGACATAGGTGGTGAAACTGCTCCCACCCAGATGAGGGCTACCAAGGACGTCACTGCTTAAATATGTACTGTTTATAGCACTGGTTGGACTTTCCTGAGGGAATACACACACTAATTTTTAAAGTCTCCTAGTCACTCTGAACCTGACCAGAAAATGTTAGAGGATGTTTCATTTCATTTTTGATAAAGAAATGGACATAGAAGCAAACAAGAAAACAGATTTCAGTATGAGTCCTTATACCAAATCATTTTGCACTCCTCAAGATTCATGCCTAGATAAACCTCTCTGTGTAAACTACAAGGAGGAAAAAATTAAGGCAAACAAGGGTGATTTAAATTACCTCACTGACATGAGAATTACCAGGGAAAAGGAATGAATTTGCACCACCTTTATTACAGACACTTCTGCCATCTAGAGAAAAATGTTTCTACCTCCATGGGGGGCTTTACCACCAAAACTCTAGAGGATTTGACTTCAGTAAACAGAATGCAGAAGGAAAAAAAGTTTCTATGTAGATAATCCCCAGCTCCCAAAGTTCAGTTCACAGGGCTTTTAGTATTTCCCTGGAGGAAACAATCTATTCTGCAGACATTAATATTTTGGTGTTTAAACACAACAGCTTTGTCACACAACAAACTGCAGAGTTTCAAAGCAATGCAAGCACTGTTCACTTAGCACAACAGCAAAGAGTTGACATCTATTTCAGTCAATTTAACTACAAAGTTGCCTGCAACATTGACTAGCATGCAAAACTTACATATGATATTCTGTGTTATCTCAAACAGCTCTTTTTTGGCTGCAAAGATGGAAATGGAAAACATCAATGATTCTCTATCCATACTCTTAACAAGATTTTCTAACAAACAAAAATAAAATATATACAAAAAAGAGAAATATATTACATTAATTTAAGAAGACAGAATTATATTGTAAAGTTGTGCAACATAAGTACCACTTGCACTTTTTCCTTCCATTTATACGGTCAGAGAACAGAAAGCTGTTTGGTGCACGTGGGTATCTGGAGTTTCTGAATTGGTTCAAGAGAATGAACCAATTTTCACCAGATTTACTATAACTTGTTCTTCTTAAGCCAGCATGGAAAAAAATGGTAGAAAACATAGAGGACCTAGTTGATAACACAGAAGCTTCTGGAGAGGCACCCCTGATAAACCAGCACAGCACCAGTTGTTGCAATCAGGTTATGAACCATTGTTTATTAGACACTGACCCCATCTACATAACAACATATAACTCCACATATAACATAACTTTACCTCTCCCTTAGAAGCTGATATTTCAGATCCAAACACGGATTTCACACAAGAAACAAATTCCTTCTTCCCAATTCATATTTTGCTTAGTTTCTAAGATGTGTTGTACAAGACCAACAGTTTCAGTGCTTACTTTCAGGAACATTATTTAATGTCTGTTAAATATTACTGATATTATAGTGAACCCAGACTGGGGATTAAGATATTTCTATAAACAGAGCAGATCATTCTAATGTCTGACTGAAAGCATAGAGTGTGTACATTTTTCATCATTAATTGCTAATATTAAATGGATCATACACAAGAAATTGAAAGGTAGTATACAACATACTGGAGAAAAAATTACAAAGTCTAATTTCTAGGCAGCTTAGGAGAAAGAAGGGGAAAAAAACAACTAACACTGCACCTGGCTTATTACAGGGCAGTTGCTGCTGCAGTTCTTTGAACCTGCTGATGACAGAAACATTTTTTTAAAGTCAAATAAGCAAAAATGCAAAAAACAAAGAAGACATGAAGACAAATGTCTAAGAGAAAAGTCTGTCTCTTTTCTCTATATATCATTAATTTTTCATTATGAAATCTAAGAATAAAACATCTTAAACTTTAAGGTATTTAGATTTCCCCAGGGTTTCAGTGGGTAATGAAACAACTATTTTTCAACGTCTTCCTGCAGAGAGTAGATGATCTATGACGCTTCCTGAGTAAAGACTGCAAAATGCCAAACAAATCCAGCAAACAAACACAAGAGGAGGAATCAATGCACAGCAGAACCAAGTTGCCAGGCCATTATGGTCAGGAACATTGGCCAGTCTTTGGGAACAACACGCGCAGCTTTTTACCCTTTCACTACTACAGAGAATCATCATACACAAACCTCAAAGAATACATCCCTTAGAAGCGATCTCAGAGTCTTTCTGGCCAGAAAACTCTGCATTAGTGTGTCCAGTTGGCTAACTGCAGGTTTAGGGGGCCCAGTACCAGTGGTAGAGCTGGAAGACAGTCATTCTTTTTGCTTGGGAAAAAAAAAACCATTGGAAGGAGCAGGACAGCTAATCACAGAAGTTACCAAACATAAATGGAGCTACTCTGCTCAGGGGACTCCTGATGACAGAATAGATTCCTTAGAAACTGCACTCCAACAAAATCTTGCCAAACAGAAAGTTTTAACAAAAGCCAGCACTTGCACAGGGTGAATGTGCCCACAGCACAGATGTCTTTGAGCAGTTTCACTGCCAAAGGACACAGCCAAATGCAAAAGCAGCTTTTTCTCATTTGTGCTTGCAAACACAGGATTCTGGGGGCATAGCTGGCATTCAGGCACTTTGCAAGACCTATTCTTCAAAATGCTGTGTACTGTTTCTTTCTGAACTTAGGCCACTATGGCACTTTAAAAAGTAAAAGTAAAGCAAAGTAAATTCTATCTGGGAAAAAGTCTGTCTAACTTCTCATTGGTACCTAAAGTCCCAACACAAAACAAACAAACAAATACCTAAATCAAATATTGGCAAGCCATTGTTACATAATTACGATTTTTATAAAAATAGAGTCCCTTTAATGAATATACATTTGTATCTCAAAAGGCACAATTTACCTTGAGGAAGCCCATTTCAAAAGACAAATATCAGAAACTGCTGAACATCCACACACACGTTTGCATCATAGGGGTTTTCCTACCATTACACTGAAACCTGAAAAATTCTAGAGATACTGTTCTAAATAGTCCATTACTATAGCCCAGAGAATAAACAATAGGAAAGGGAATAGGAGAGGAAAGAAGTAAAATGAAGGGCTAGCTTGACCTTACCCAGCACTGGCTGAAGGCCAGCAAGCCACTGAGATGTGGTTACACAGACAAGAGTACAAAAACACTAAATAAGAAATACACTATTCAAGTAATTATAGGCTGCAATTGCACCTAATACCAAATAAGCCCTGCTTGTGAAGGGGCAAGTGCAGAGAGAGGTGGGGAAAGAGTACTGGGTATTACCCACTGGTTTACCTTTCTGGCTATGGCTATTTACAGTGGGCAGCTCTTGAGTCCCCACACAGGTGGCTCGTACAGTGTGGCCTCTTCCCATTGCTGTGTCCAGCTCAAATATCCAGTCTTACAGCAGCAACAGCACAAAGGCACTTCATTAACACTCTCACTGCTGGGCTCTCAAGTGACAAGCACTTAAGTGCCTGTATTTCACTGGGAATCAATGACAGAGCTGCCAGCATGGCTGAGGTGCAGTGATTTCTTTCCCTCTCATGGCACACTTGAATGAAGGCAGAAGAATGGTAACTGTCTTTTTGTTCAAAGATATGCATTCTAGCTTATTCCATCTCTGCTAGTTATTTAATTGGAGCTGGAGCTTTTAAAAACCAATCTTGGAGGCATTTTGCCACTAGCTTTCCAATAGAAGTCATGCTTTCAACATCATCTGAATAGTTATCTTGACTCTTGAATTCATGTCTTCTTACCTGATAACATATTATCTGTTTTTATTGAAGGAAACTTCAAAGTCATTTCATGTTTGTGCCTGTGAATCATCAGATGATCCTCTGTTGGAAAACGCTGTCAGGCAAACACAGAAAGAGAGAGAGGAAGAGAGAAAAAAAAGAAAAAAAGAAGAATTTAATTCTCTAATAAACTTTTGGCATTGGACAGAATTTCAAAAATGAGAGAGAGAAAGAAATTTATCCAGCTAGAAATGTGTCCAAATGGCACAGGAAACAGAATATTTGAAAACACAAGTGAGTATGAGTAACAAATAGCTGTACTGGATTTAGAAACACATTTGCTGCCGTGCTCTCTGGGATGGCAAACCGTAAGGTGTCATGCAATTGCTTCCAAAAAATTACAGTCCAAGTTTTAGATTCTAAGGGTCTCAGACACCCACTCCAGCTACCACAGCCTCACAAGTCACCACGTGCCTGGGGATCTGCGATAACTGCTCTTCTGTGTGCTCTTAGCCCACAGCAAATGCTAAGTAATGAGGCAAATCTTAAATCACTTTACTGCATTTTTCTGCTTTTGTGTCTTTCTGCAACATATATCTGATGAACAGCTATAAAAATAATTAAATAAGCCAGCTTTTCTCTACCTAAAAGTATTCAGGCAATGCACATCTTTAATTTTGGAACTATCTGATACTTGAAGTGGCAGTGCAATGGTGAACAGTTTAATAGCAACCAGTTATGACCTTTTATGATACTAAATCAAATTCTTTTCCTTTGCGAAGCAGAGAAGTTGGAGAGATGTTTTATGTAAGAAACTAATCAGCATACCAAGTTTGCTTTACAATCTGATAACAGACTTCTCCAAGAAATAGCTTCTTTTGAACAAAACAAAGAAGAGACAAGCTTGAATAAATGCTCAAGCACTTGCACATTTGGGCTCAAAGAGCAGACTGGTTCTGGTGAAGGTGCATACACAGACCTTTGCTACTGAAATGGTTTCCACTGGGTTATTTCAGGACTAGCAAAAGCCAAAAGTTGTATTACCAAGGCTTGACAAAAAAAAATTTAAAAGCAGCTTTTTAAAGCTACAGGTACATAGGAGACAAAAAATTTGGCAACAACAGAGTTAAAGGGACCTGATATTTTCAAAACAGTACACTCTTGGCTAAGTGACTTTGCTTGTGGCTATAGTATAAATAATTGCCATATATTATACCTTCTAAGAATCTCTCTAAGCCCATAGACAAACCAGCATAAATAATGGACTTGAGTTCTCTGGGGGAAAAAAAAAACACTGAAAAAGAAAGAAATCCCAAAGACTTTTTCCTCACTTTACTTCTTACTCATCTGGAAGAAATGCAGCTCTAGGAATTTATGCTAAGAACAAAGGCAATATCTGAGAAAGACTTTGCTCAATGAAATGGTGAGGGGGAAAAAAACCCTCATTTATTTCTCTTGGAAATGGATTTTCCTTCATGGATGCCATGTTCTATCTTTGTGATGAAATCAGCCAGCTTCAACAGGGCGTGGGGCAACAGAGGAGAAACTGTTCCTCCAGCCCAGACTTCTCTGTCTTTTGTCTGAGTCTACTTTCTTCCTCATCGACTCTGTCAGCCCTCAGCACACATCTGCACAGCCAGCTTAGCTGCATAGCAGCTCTGCATTATGCACTTATGTCAAGTCCTCATTTATAACAAACAGAGGTCATGTTGGGAAATGGGAAGTTAAATGTTTTTTAAGATGGAAGTCACGCCTACATTTTCATCTTTCCAAATTGTAACAGCATGCAACCAAACTTGCCTTCTGAACACCTAAAAGAGTTTGTTTAGATCAGTTTCTCCTCCACTGAGGAAATTAATTGAGAGTTGACATGAAAACACTCAATTCCACTGATTTCAGTGGCATTTAATTTCATCAAAAAGGTAAATAAATCACAACAATTAAACTCTGATATTTTTATTTTACCTCTGTGACAGAATGGTCAAAGTTTAACTTTGCATGTGGAAATCTAAAGGGACATATTCTCAGCCTGAGGGATAATCCAAAAGGTGCACTCTGCCTCCCATAGAAAAACTCCCACTCAGTGAAACAGCAAAGCCACTCAGTCACTTGTTAGCTGGACTGAAGGCTTCTGCCCCCCCTTATTTCAGCTCGTGGCAAAATCAACAAAATCAACACCTACACTTCAGTAACAGTCACCTATCCCTCTGCCAGAAGAACCTAAAGAGTTGTAAATATATTAGCCAGCTGAAAACTCTCAACATGCACTTGAAACAGGGGAAGATTCACCAGTTAAGAGAGGAGGACTCTGGGAAATGGGTAAGCTGAATCACTTGACACAGATGCACACAGGAAGCCTGTGGCAAAAGCCCAAAAGATGCCCTTGCCTGAAGATTTTACTCATCAACTCTTGTCACTAAAACAAGTTAGGGTCAGAAGTGCCACACATGGAACTTCCCTCATCACTGCATGCGGGGGAACTTCCCTCACCACTGCAAAATCCCTGAAAAAAAACCACACAAACCCCAGTTCAAATCTCAGCAAGTAAAATCCTTGTCACTTCAGGGATTTTTAAGCCCATTAAACATCCCATCTAAACATTACAGGTCAGGTTTTGCCCTCGGAGACATATGGCAGAGCAACAGTCAACAAGATGGGAATCCCAAATGCATATCCTGAGGCAAAATTTATCTACAGGCTGCATTTTCCACAGAAAACATTTAGTAGGAAGGTGTCCTAGAGATTATAAATAAATAAATAAATAAATAAAGATCAGCTAATAAGATATGATTGTATTTAAGTATTTAAAACAGAAAAAAAAAAAATCCAGGAGGGTTATCACTTCCAATAGCAACATAATATATTCCATCATACATCTCAGGAGAAGACAGATAAATGTGTCCTGTCTAGTGTGTCCTCTCTTGTTAATCCCTAAAGGAATCTGCAATACATGGCTTGAAACATCAGGCTTTGGGATGAGAGAAGGCACAGAAGCAGCTGGAGTAGCACTTGTACCAACTCACTCTTGACTGGCTGCTGTATTTGCTTGAAATATTTTTAACAATGTTTTGTGGGAAAGGAGAGAATTGAGGGGGAGCAGGTCTTAAAAAAACACACACACACAAAAAACCCCTGACACACATATTATTATTATTAGACATGTGTTAATATATCAGGAGGCATTATACAAGCCAGAGCTAGTGCTGAGGACTCAATTAATATCACCGCTGACTCCACTCACCTGTGAGCAGCCTGGGGCACTGCAGACAAAAGGCCTCTCCTGCTCCAAGTTCATCTTTGATTCCTCATAAATCTACATGTTAAAAGGGGGAGGGGGAAAGAAAGGGAACCTATGAATATATAAGTTCTAAACTTCACACATGCATGCAACATACAGAAATCGCAGTTTGTGCTTTTATTTCAAACTCTGCAAACAGATCAGAGCAAAGTTTTCAGACTCAGAGTACTAATTTTGCTAATATTCAGCAGGCTCCCTACAGTCTAAGTTCTTATTGCTCCTTCCTGAGCACCAATTTACTTTTAAGAAAGAAAGAAGTTCAGCTTTCACAGCATAAATCTGTCTCAGAAAACAGCATATGTTCAGTGTTGTTATTAGATAAGACCGTGTCTTCTCAGAAATATCTTGAATTAAAGGTTTTTACCTTTCCTCATTCAGTTCTGCTGAACAACATTAAAACCAGACGTCTAGGTTACTTCTGAGAAAGAGCCCACTTTTTGAAGTTCTGCATCCGTACTGTCTGATATTAATAAATTAAATACATTACATACATGCTCTCAATACACACGAGGTAACTGTGCATCCCCATCCTTTAAAAGGTCATCTGGAGCCTCAGGAGCTCGAGAAGTGAAGTTTTGTCTAAAACTGCACTTCCCCATAGCAATTCCAGCCCTGTAACCTTGAACTAAACCCTGGGGGGAAGCTCCCAATTCTTAAATAAAAGCAAAGGATGAAACATTCACCCTCAGAATGTAGTTATGCAGCTGAATTTGAGTCAATAGTAGGGCAGTGTCCCTGAGCAGGAAAAAAAAAAAAAAAAAAAGAAAAATTCTAGGGAGTAAAATAAGTCATTTATTTTGGAAATGTTTTCAGCCTGTTGGTACAACTGATTTACCAGCTAGAATGTAGTGGCTGACCCATCTTAAAGCAGATGACTTATGTTTAGAGATTCCCTGAAATCCCTTAAAACTCAGCCTCACCACAGAACCTCTTCAAAAAATATCTGGGTTGTGTCTGGGTAAATTTTTCATGAACCAAAGAGAAATATCTTGGTGGAGAAGCAGAATTTTATTTTAGAACTACAAAAATCTGCAGAAGGATAGGTGGTAAAATTGCTCTAACCCACTGAATTTTTTTCAAACTACATTTCTTGCTTCCTATCATCAGGACTATCTCTTTAGCATGCTTACAGTTGATAGTGTAATAAACATTAACCTGTGCATCAGCTAGACCTGTAATTCCAGCAATTATTTTCACTGGATGATAACATTTTCTTTTTAATTAAAATTCATTCTGGTGGACAACATTAGCCTGACAGTACATTTTCCTCATTGTGACATAAAAAACTCCACTCTGTCTGACTCCACTGACTCCTAGAAGCAGAATCCAAAAGTGAGTAATTTCTACTTTTATTTGCTCTTCAACCTCCACAAGGACACTATTCCCTGAAGCTGATAATATGCATCAATTGACCTTCCTGACGTGGGCATCTCTACCAACATCTGGCCTGAGAAGAGTGATTTATGGCACCAAATACAATCAGGTGTCAAGAAAGACCCTAACTCAGGCATAACTTATGTATCCACACAAGGCTAGAACTGAAATAACTAAAATTGTACCTAATTTAATCCTTTAAGATTATTCATATCCTGTTTTGATTTAACTTACAGCTATGTTAAACTGAAATAGGATACTCATAATCAGAAATGAAAGAGTATATTCGCATACTAAAATAACTAAAGGTGTTAAATTACTTCTAATTTCAGTTATTTCAGTTCCAGACTGTGCATAGACAAGTTCTTCAGAGATGAAGCCATAAAAATACTCTGAATTACTCTATCCTGTCTGAAAGAAACAAGCAGCAGAGAGATAACTGACTAGAAAAACAAACCCCCACAAAAAACAAAACCAAAACCTCCAGCTAAGTTAGATTTTTAAATCCACCTCTATTTATGGGATGTGACCCCAGGGATGTTGTCTTTCCTAAAGACAACTTTTTCCTTTTCACAGAAAGAAAAAAAAAAGAAGCTACGCATGGATAATGAAAGGCTTTATTTAATATCTCAATTGCTCCTGCAACTGAAGCACTGCCAAAGGTTTCTGTTACCCCTTTTTCCCCTCCTCAGGGGACAGTGACAACAGCATTTTCAATAGCAAAACAACAGATGAGACTCAGTTAAAGAAAACAAGATAGTTACAATTCTGGTCCCAAGCGTCCAAGTGAATTTCAAAACATTACCAGGAATTATTTGGAGTTTGATTTCTTATTGAGTACTGCAAGTCTAAGACTTTCCTCCCCACCCTGAGCTTGACCTTTAGTCCCTGAATCCATCAGTGCATGCTCTGATAACAATTAAATGATTGTCAAGGCTATCTGGGTAGGTAAGCACCAAAATAACATACTAGATGAGGTCTAGAACCCTGAGAGTGGGGACTAGGTCCAGGAAATCAACTCTGAGGAAACACAAATTTGGTGTTTACTCTCCCTCCGTACCTGGAAAACCAAGTGATACTCCAGAACAGCTGCATCACCTGCACTCCAAGGTGCTGTCTAGCAGAACTCGACCTCTGTAATGTGTTTCCAGGTAGTACAGTGCCCTCAAGACAAACTGCACCGTGCAGAATTGGTGTTTACACGTGATGCAATCACTGCAGTAGAGACTGTGGTACCATCGAGTCTCTTACAACAGTAAATGAGTGAAAGAAGCTGCCTGCTGCCTCCACTTTTTGAGAGTGTCTGGTGCTTGGTTGTCATATGGCAGTAATTCCAGCTCTGTGCTTGAATGTTGACCAGAAACAAGCAGCTGAAAGTCTGGGCTGTAAGTGTGAACCTCCTGCATGCCTCAACCCCCCTGAACTCTGCAATAGCTGCTGGTGCACCAGCACCACAGGGTCTCACCCCAGCTGTGCAGCAGGATGGGGGCTCTCAGCAGGAAAAGTGTGCTGGCTGTGCAAAGCACAGCTTGCATGGCATCCCTCTCAGGATGCATCTCCCATCCTTCAGCTGCACACAGCCTCTGTCACTCGCTTCTCTTCACGTGTCTCACGTGGGCTGCTGGGCCACACAATCCACGTCTTCTTTTTCCACACTGTGTGCAGGTGAAGGAAGGAAATAACACAACCAACGGCAACACTTTGACTTCACCTAATAAAAATAAATCACAGCAGCCTTTCCATCTAAATTAGGGTGCTTATTAGCCTTTGGGATCTTAAAAATTCAAGTTATATTCGTGCAACTCTTGTAGTACTACCTATAACTGCTGCAATTAATGCACATGAAAAATATCAGACAAATCTACAATGACTAGAGTTAAAAAATTGCCCTGGTCTGAATTTTTTGCTTCTGTTATCAATAGCTTAATTTATTACAACTTTGTGACCTTTTTGAAGAAACAATCAAGGATTATAAATAAAAGCGAACGTTATTATTGATATGTCAGCATTAGTTCTGATATTATTAACAATAGCCATGAGTGTATAATCCAGCAGAAAAGGGGGCTGAATTTTAATAGACATGTTAACAACATCTGTCAGCATTTATTGCCCTATTGTGACCACGTAAAGAGCCTTATTGGCAGAATGTGTAAGTGAGGAAATCTGCTATGCTGTTGTAGC
Organism: Notiomystis cincta; assembly: GCA_013398075.1. NCBI lineage: Eukaryota > Metazoa > Chordata > Aves > Passeriformes > Notiomystidae > Notiomystis > Notiomystis cincta. The sequence goes on from VZRX01003069.1 coordinate 73,387, forward strand.
CTGCCATTCTCCTGAAATATCACTCTGCTCAGGAGGAGTTAAGGTATTCTAATTATAAAAAGAAATAAATAAAAATACAAGAGAAAGACTTCTCCAAGCCATGTTACATGGAAGAGAAACAAGTAAGTTCTGCAGCAAGCCAAGATTTTCTTCTGTTCCTTGATTTTTGCATAAGATACTTCTAAAAAGTTTTTATTATAATTAATAAAACTGAAGCCCACGGTGAGGAATGCAAGAACATAACAAAGAAATAAAAGCAAACAGAAGAAACAAAACCACACTCAGAACACAGCAACAAACTACAATTCCTCTCAGCAGCATCCAGAAGGAAGTACCCCATGTCCTCGGGCTCCTCAAGGAGATTTTGCAGAGCCCCAGGATCATCTCTTCTGAACCAGAAAAACAGTTCTTACATCTAACACCACGAAAGCATTCTCCTTTCTGTCTCTCTCTCCCCCTTTTTAAACTCAGCAGTAATCTTACTGCCATACTGGTAAAAACATCAAGCAGGCTTGTTTCCTGTTTCAATGTTATTCTTGAAGTGGGCTGCAGTAAGAATCTGATTTTCATTGGGCTATTATTATTTGCAGCTGTGTGACCTTTTTAACCCTCTTTTAAAAGTGACATTTCAGCCTTCAACCTCAAGCTGTCTAAATGTTGCAGGGTTTTCAGGCCTCTGATTAAGAGAGGAAAAAGAACCGATGGGGAGGTGTGTACTACAATGTGTCTAATACAGGTCAGCGCACCCATCCTGCCATTTGCACAAGTGAGTAATTACACTCTTATAAGCAACCTGTTTGTTGAAATTAATCACCTGGGTGCATGCTTGCAAGACAGGTTTCCTCAGCCTGGTGTGACCAAGGTCACTGAGATTTCCAAATACAGTACATACAGAATGCATGGTCTCCAGCGTTAGCAGCGGTATGCAGAGACATGTGCAATAAATGAAGCATCACCTATTTTTTGGGGTCATGGGCACAATGTTTAAAAAGTGAGAGGAGACGTTTACACTGCACTTGTGAATAGCAAAGAACCCCATTGGTGTACACAGCATTTTAAACTGCTAGTCGTGGCTATTCGGTGCAGTGCTATTTATAGATAATTAGAGCGTTATTAGAAATGCTATTAAGACTTGTTGGTTTTGGAAGTGTAATACACACAGGGTTAATGCCTATGGTTGCTCCCAACACATACTTGCTTGAGCAAAGCCAATTTTAAGCAGCACTGTGCTGGAACGGTGCACGGTGGTTTTTGTCAGCGTGGGCTTTTCAGTGCAAGTGCTTGTTTTCTGAACTAGCATCACGCTCTCCACATGCAGGCATACAGGGCTCATTATCACAGCCCTGCCTGCTTCAGCTGCTACAACGAAGGGTCTGTCAGCATTTCCATTAGAAACCCCCTGGATTCAGGATTAAAGCATTTCCAAATGGTTCTGGATGCTGGAAAGAAATTTGTGTCTGGAGTCCCCAAGAAGGACTTTAATACGATGCACATTTGAGCTGGGGCTTGAGCTGGTACTCCAGTGAAGTTTTTGGGATTGCATTTATGACATTTATGTGTGGAAAAACACTCAGCTTGGTCCTTTACTCATTTATTTTAGAAGAAGAGAGGCCCATAAATCTTCAGGCAGAGCCAAGTGCTCTCAAAAAGCAGTTGATGTGTGAATTGCCTCAACAGCAAGCAGCCTTCTTCGGTCTTTTCCCCGTGGCTGGCATCTGTGAAGTCGCTAGCCACTGGCATGCTTCAGGATCGTTTGCAAAAGAAGTACCAAAAAGATTCTTTTTTCATGCTTCCAAACACCCCAGTCCTTTTTAAATGGCCACTTGGTTTACTTACTGCCTGCCTGAACAAAATCCAGTGCTGGGAAGGCTCCCCAGCAGTCCTAAGGTTTTGCCCCTTCTCTCTCTTACAGGTGTATCCATTCACCTTCAAATCAGCTGAGGGAGAAAAGTTTTTGATCCCCCCAACTCAGCATTTGTCCACTAAAACCCACTGTTTCTGTTATCAAAGAAAGCCAAATAGCTGCTTCACAACTTTCTTCTGCTTATGCAGAGCTGCTCTCTGCTCAAGAAAGAGCAGAACTGGGGACAACTAAAAGAATATGGGGCAAATATAGGACATTTCAAAATGGAACAAGAATGAATGTTGGAAATCATCTGGAATTAAGGAGGGGGGAGGTACAAGGAGGAAGAACCACAAAGGGACTGGGGGCAAGAAGACACCAGTGGAAGGCAAAAGAGAAAGACAGTGGAAGGACTGCAAACCACTGAGGACTGGGCTGAGGAAGAGGAGGGGAGTAAAAGGATACCTCTGAAAAAGAAACTCAAAATAGAAAGCAGATGACCTACTGCCTTCCCACGTAGCAGCAGTGTGAGAGCCCAACACTGTGTATCACTCATGCAAGTATTTGGTAGAGGGCACAATTTGTCCTCTACACTGGATGATCAGTCTCTCAAGTCTAGTGGAAATGCACTAGTCTAAATAATTACATTTCTTGGGCTTCCCATTTCAGTATAGGAAACCCATTATTCACTTGCTATAGTGCAAATGGATTTGTTGTTTTACAGAAATGGCTGTGGAGTTATTAAGCACAGTCCATAGAAGACAAAAATGGAAATAGGAGAACAGAGGTGAAAAGTGACTTTAAAATGAAAACACAAAAAAAATAACTAGCACTTTTGAAAACAGTTCATGAAAGTTATCTCAGCACAAAAATATTCTATAGGAGAAATAAGATCTTTATAGGGCAAGATGGCTATTACTTCAACTCTGGAAAAACACTTTGAGGAATAATATGGTTATTTTGCACTCTGTGATTGGCCAAACAGGGCCAGCCTAACCTGGAAATGTCCCAGGCTTGTAGTTCTGCAACTGTCCCCCACTGATGGCATTTGCAGAATAACCCTAATACCTGCTGTCCTTAGTTACAAGTCTGAAACAACCTGAGAGACCAGACTGGGACCTCGCTGACAGCACTGAGGTTTGCTTAACAGAACAGGCAACAGCACAGGCTGTACCAAGGTAAGGGAAAGGCACTATTCAACAACAACATTTTGCACACCAACAGACAGAACAATTCCTGAAGCACTTCTCCATTTTCCCTATGTGCAATTTTTGTGCTTTCCGGGGCCGGAAATACAACAACTAATCCAGACCCACTGAAGTAAAATCAGTATCTGGGTCTGTGGACTTAACATGATAAATGTTAGGGAGAACTTCATGTGTCAATGGGTAGTCAAGCAGCATCTGAATGTCAAGTTTATCTCAACATGAACAAATACTGTCATTGTCCTGTACCATCAGACATTTAACTGAAGTGCTAATGTCAGAAGAATAAGTTAGACATGAGGGTCTTGAAAGGGAGGGAAGGAAGGAAATATGGAGTAAGAAAAGGGGGGGGGGAGAGGAGAAAAAGCAGGGGGGAAATGAGGAAAAGAAGAAGGAAAGGAAGGAAGGGGAAGAAGAGACAGAAAGGAGGAAAAGGAAGGGAGGAAATGGGAAGAAAGGGAGGAAAGGGAGGAAAAATAGGAAAGGGAATAAAGAGAGGAAAGGGAATAGAGGGAGGAAAGGGAGGGAAGGATGAGCTATGTTAAAGCAAGATTCAAAGCATCAAATGCTTTAAATGGTGTGCAACAAAAGGACTCTCCACTATTTTAAAAGCTTTGACACTGAAGCTTCTTTTACCGGATGCACGTACGTGGTGATAACACAGTCCTTGCTTAGGTCACCTCCATCTCACAAATTGTTCTGCTCCAAGGAAGGTGGCAGAACTGCAAAACAACTGCAGTAACACAAGTGGCAGGAATCTTGCTCCAAGAGACAACCACTAACATCTAGCATTTTAAAGGAAAAACATAATTGTTCTGTTCTTTATGAGCAAGTCTTGGCTTCTCCCTGTACGTGACCGAGTCCCTTGGGGCAAAGCACGTGCACAAAGAAGTTAAAACCACCATTAGCTGAAATCAATATTTACTACCAAACTCTTGAAAGATTTAAAGGAGAAGATACATGCAGAGAACACAGGCTCATACAGTCATTATTAACATGGATCTGGTAGCACCCAGTCTCCCTCATTACTAATTTTTAGTGGTTTAAACATTTAACAACACTTCAGTGTGATCTTTGATTACATACAGAATTGCTAATAATTTAGAAATGGTCTGCTTATAATTGCATTTACAGTTATTTTTCAGGCAAAGGGATAAAAAAAGAATGGAAACTGCTTAGCCTGTCAGAAAGGCTGCCCCAATTTTCATTCATCTTCAAAAGGTTACCAATATTAAGTGAGGTGAGTAGTCCTCCTTCTACAAATCCCTTCACAAACACAGTCCCGTTCCCAGAGTGGCAGCAGTCACTGTGCTTCATGTCTGTGGTTCCTGTGCCAAGAGGATAATCGTGGGTGTATGAAAGAAAAACAACGAGTCTTCAGATCAACTGAACAAGTTAAGATGGTTCACCATGCCTATTGCTGTGAAACAAACAAAAAAACAAACCAAAAAACTACTTCAAGGAAAAAAATCAAGCATTATGCACTGGAGAAGATCTCCAGGAAGCCTGGAAAGGGCAGAAAAGGCAACTGCAACTGTGGCGAGAGATGAAGCCCATGAAGCAGAGGGTGTCAATGATGAACTCCCAGTAACATCTGGCAAATAACCTAATCTTTTGGGACTTTCCAATGCTGGCAGATAAGTGTGTTGTCCGTCCCTTCAAAGGCTGACCTCATTTCTATCCTTGGGTTAATGGAATGCAAAGCTCTCTGCTACACTTACTTTTTCACTCTTCCCCCTGCCCCAAACAGTTATTATTAAACACCAAACAACTTTGCCTATTGTTGTAGTTTGCATACAATTTAACTAAGAGTTTTCCCTCCAGGAATAATATTGACTGAAGGTTTTTGTATGGTTGTTTTGGTTTTTAAGTGTACTGTAACTGCAGTATGCTAATTGCTTTGGTTTACGATACACAAATAGATAAAAGAATTCACCTAACTTGCATGCAAATAAACACTTGGATTTCCAACGGGAAGGAAGGAAAAAAAAGAAAGCATTAAAGATATCCTGGGGGAAACAACAACACAAGGCTGCTTAGCTGACTTTCATACCAGAAGCAGTTAGGGGCTTTAACACAAGCTTTGAAAATTCTGCCAGCCCAAATTTTCCTTCCATTTTTTATTATATAAAATAATCCCTAAACCAGAACACTTGAAACAAACTTTAACATCTTATGGATAAAACTCTGCAATTCTGTATGTTTAAAATAATTTCAAACTTAAGACCAATCTCACTTTTCACTCTTTTTTTTTTTGCTTTATAGTTAACATACAAGCTACTTTAAGATTTTCATTACATAGAAAAATGAGGCTATTAATAAACCAGCTACAAGCCATTAATTATTAACTTCCACCAATTTTTAATTGCCATTTTTAAAGATTTTTTTTTTTTTAGTTGGGAAACTTCTCTCTCTGCAAAATGACCCGAAAAAAATCCTTCAGTATTCACTGTTCCTAGCTATAAGATAAAATCCTCTCAGCTGAGAACACTAGTAGTCCTCAGGTCCCCTCAGGCAGTACTCAGCACTAGAGAATTTTTAGACATTCAAACCTGAAAATTGTTCTTTTCAGCCCTCACAAATCAAGGGCAGGCTGATTTGCTACACTTCAAACTTTGTACACATGAAGCTGCTCATATCCTGAAATACACACACTTTTTCTTCAGCCACGTTTCTCACCAGTCATGTAACTAGTTTCACTAACAGCAGTGTGACAGCCTATTTTGGGTAAGCTTCATTTGGATTTAGGCTTATCCATGTGTTTTTAGGAAAACAAAGATGGAATCATCCTACTGTTAAAACACCTTCACAAAAATAAGAGGGTCTGAGTTCTGAGACTGGGTTAAAGAGTTGGTTCCAAATCATGCATTGCATTGAACACAGCACGATGCATTGAAAGGGCAGTACACAAGTAAAGCAGTAAGCAAGGACTTGCTGGAACTAATAACCAAAAAAAAAAAAAAAAAACCACCCCAAAAAACTCACTAGAAGGAGCTGCAGACATTAAAGCAAGAGTTTGTATTTTCATAGAATCACTGAATATTTTGAGTCTAAACATACCTCTGAAGGTCATCTAGTCCAACTCCCTGCAATAACGTAAGGATGTATTCTACTAGATCAGAGCCCCGTCCTACCTGATCTTGAATGCTTCCAGGGATGGGGCATTCACCACCTCTCTGGGCACCTATTCCAGTTTTTAATCATTCTCATTGTAAAAAAAATTCTTCCTTATACCTACTCTAGATCGATTCTTCTTCAGTTTAAAACCATTTACCCTTGACCTATTGCAACAGCCTCTGCTAAAAAGATTGTCCCCATAAGTTGTGGCCCACTTACACCTTACAACCAGCTCCTTATGGAGGTTGCTTGTGAGACTGAGGTGTTCCAGCTTATTAAAAGAATTAAAACTATGAACTAGAAGAATAATTCACAGGAGTTATTGAAAGCTTTAATGAAAGCCTTTTGGGGGAGGCAAGGCAAATATTTTAGACTCAGTCTTCTGGAGTACCTGAAGCACCATCAGCAGTCACAGGACGTTGTCCCATGCAAGTATCACCAACAAACAGAGCTGTGCTGCAGCACAGCTTCTCCCAGGGCTCTGAAATCAGCCTCTCCCAAAGCCCAGCACCAAAAACACCAGGAGTGGCACCCGACACCCTGGGCTGGCAGGCTCAGCAGCAAAGCCCCTGTTGCCCTGTCGTGACACAGGCCAGTGGCAGAGTCCCTCACACCACCTCCTGCCAGCCAGCACCGGACAGAAGGCTGAGGACCATCTGCCCCAGCAGCCCAGGTACCTGACTTGGAAAGAGAACAGAATGGCCCACAAACTGCTTGGCAGACATCCAAAACAAAACAAAAAGCCCGAACCACTTTGTGCTGCTCCCCCTGCCCTCCTGCAGACCCCCCAGCTAGGCTCTGGCTCCCTGCTCTGCCCTGGATGTGTCCACAACCCTTGGGTCAAGCTTCTCAACCATTAAAGGTCTGGACCCAGGAGAGGGGCTAGCTTTGATGGGAAGCCAACACAGGTCTTCAAAGGCTTTTTTGCAAATGTATGCTTTCTTTGAGCACAAAAGTGGTGATCCCTCTCCTCTCCTCTGGAAAGAATGCTCCAGAAGTACTCCTGAGGATTGGAGGTGCTCTTCCAGCCCCCAGCACTAACAATGCCCTGCAAAGACATTTGCTGTATGTGACACAAACAAGTCTGCCTCCCTCTCCATACCCAGAAGAGCAGCTCAAACATCAGCTCCTCAGAGGAGCTCCAGGATAAGCAGAGACATGCCAATGCCCATGGCTGGGGCTGCTCTGGCTGCCCTGTTCCCTGGCTGGGGATGTGGGATGGATCCTATCCTGACACCTTCTTGAGCCTCCTGAGGTTCTTGCCCCCAGGGAGGCCCCCAACCCCCATGGTGTCTGACATGCAGCTTTCCTGGTGGTCTCCACCTGGAGAGCAGAAGCACAGCCCAAGACACTTGCAAGGATGCTGCTCGGCTACTGGTCCCTTGGGAGCATCCCATGGCTCTGTAACAAACCCAGATGTTACAAGTACACCCAGCCTGTGTACTTGTGCCTAGTCTGATCTCAAGCCCTACCTCAAGGAATGAGAAATTTAGGATGCAGAAGGGACATAAATGCAGCTATTGCCCCACTGCTGCTTGACAAGAAAGGGACATCTGACATGGGCTGCCACTCTGCTCTTGACTGATACAATGACTGCAAAGTGAACTGCTATCAGTGGTTGGGCAGAGGGATGGGTCTGCCTTCCACAGTCAGCTGAAACAGCACCCATCATTAGGCAAATGTCCATGCAAACTATGGACATAGACCCTCCCAGGAGCAGAGAGAGAGAGCTCTGCACTCCAGGAGGGACTGTGCTTGTCTGAATGCACAGACATGCAAGTGTGTGGGGGAGGTGAGAGTGTGCAAAGGGACCTTTACTCCTACAGGGATGCAAGTACCCCTCAGCAATATAAGTTTCCAGAACTCTCCTCAGAAGTCTGCTGTATCACATTTAAAAAATCAGCCTTTCTGGCCCATGGATTATTGCCTCGGTGAAGGAGGCAGTACATCAAAATTAAGCAATTCCTGATCAGTGACTAGCCACAAATTTCTGGCAGTGACCAATCCATAACTACAAACAAGAATCCTAAAAACTGGCACATATGGAAAAAAAATACTCCTTTTCCTAAAAAGAAGGAGGTAAAGCGAGGGGTAATTCTCTGTAGGCTGCACATTCACAACCCGTGAACTACTCGCAGCAACTTATAACACACTGCAAGTGCAAAGCGGTGAAATTCAAACATCTCTAAAAACCACAGATTTGTAACTTGTGCTTATGTAAATACACAGCTTTCAAGCCTCAGCCGTCCTGGCCGTAGCTCTTCTGGGAAAAACGAAAAAATCTTGGCTAAGATTTTCAAGACCAAGTGGTGACACTGAGCGCCTCCAGTTTTTACGTGTCCAATCAGAAATACTTTAAAAAGGCTTCATTTTCAACTCCTGCTGCACACACCCTCTTCCAATCATCTCCCTTTAGGGAATATTTATCTTTGAAAGTAAGCAAATAAGGAAAAGTCAGACACAGACACATTATTTTGTTCATTCTTCTCTCAGTAGTCTCTCTAACCCAAAGATGTAATACTATGCCAAAATTATAGACAAGAGGCTAAAAAACCACACTTATTAAAACTGATTTTAATTCTTTTTAACAGAGCTGAAAGATGCTCACAACCACAATTAACTGCAAGGAGCTTTATATATATTTTATCTGTAGTTTCATCTAGAAGATTCTAGCTTACATGATCTATCCCAATTCATGCAAAGTTGGTGGCAAAGTCAGGAAATAAATACATATATATTTATAGTTACAATGTACTGATTAACGGCAAGATCATTATTTTGGAAATGGACTGCATAGACTGATCTGGGTTTTTGCATTTTTAATTAATATAATTTATCTCATTTTGAACTAGAGTGCAGAGAGTTATGACTAACGAATACTTTGTATGGGAACTTAAAATAGAATTTTAAAAAAACTTAAAAAGCTATTTCAACATATAATTGCCTCAGTTTCTAAAAAGAGAATTTAATATATAAGCTGTTTTGAAAGTCTAGCAAGTATATGAATACATAATTCCTTTTCCCTTCCTTGCAAGAACAGAAAATCACTGAGATTTGTACCAGGACAGTGAAAAACATAGCCTTATTCTGAAAGTAATCCCAATGTAAGCACTTACATTCCCTAATAATATAGATACTATAATCCATTACACAAAAAAATCTCAAAGAGCATAGAGAATCACTAAGCCTACTGCCATCTATGTGCCTGTAAAAAAAAACATGCTATGGATGTCTTCTACCAACTGCCCAGATCTTTGTACAATTCAGAGTACCTATGCTATGGAAGCAACATAATCAGAAAATAAAGGCATAATTGAGGTGGCAGAATCCCAGCAAAGGCAGATTTCACAGGGCACTAATATCAGTGACTGCCCCCAATAAAGGGATTACAAATGCAGGCTTCAGTTTCTGGAAAGGCAGTGCACTTTTTGAAAGACACTTTGATCCTAAGCACTTGACAGATCCTCTTGGTGTATCATCTGCCTCCAATCAGTCACCTGAGGAGTCAGGAGTTCTCTCTGAAAGCCACATTACTGCAGGATTCTCCTTTCCAAGTATATGCTAATGATATGAAGGCCATTAAGTCTATGTACTCTACTTGTCATAATCTTGTGTGACATAGTATCCAATATTTTAATAGGTAAGGCTAAGTTTTCTTCACAGAGAGAGCTATTTTTATGGACAGCTACAGATACTGACTAATGCTTTTGCATTTATCAATGCCACAAATAGCTTTTTGAATATTAATGCTGCTAGATTTTCTTTCAAGACAGTAAGTGGCAATTATAAATAGGTGCTATTATCTTCTCATGTGTCAAAACAGGCACAAAAATGTTTAACACACATTTTGGTTGGATCATCCAAATAATATGATTCTTTGCATAATTCTGCAGAATAAAAAAATTTGAGGAGCATCAAGAACAAACAGGATTGTCATGAATCTCCTTCCAAGCACTACCATTCATCCCCTCTAGCAGAATCATACTCTACACTTCCTTTCTTCTCCCTCATGTTCTCCTTTCTCAAGCACTGCCTTGGTCTCAAATGAAGAAGCCTCTGATCTTGGATCATTAATTTTGCCTTTATGTATGTAACAGTTTATTTTATGTGATTTTGCATTATGCTTATTTTATGTGTTCATAGCATGCATTTGCCTGCAGTACACAGCGTGTTATGAACTTTTCCTTGTTACAGTATTTAAAAGAAATAAGGTCCATCTCCAAGGCACTTTGATTCTACACTAATACCTCCAAATTTTTCTTGGCTGGGCTGTAGACCTAAAAAGTTCTCTCCTTTATGTAGGCAATGGTAAGAAAAGAAGCAGCAAAATATCTCTACTCATGTAAGAACATCTGGGCTAACTAACCAATCTAAAATACAAGGGTCTCTTCTGGTATCACTTCACAAATAACAAAAAACATATGTGGAGATACAGACTGCATCTTCTACTTGAAGTTAACCTGAAAAAATTCCACTGAGTGTTACCTAAGCTCTAACAAACATAAAAGAGCAAAGATCAATACATGGAAAGCTTATTTCATTTCAATCATTTGTGAGAAGTATTCACAGGTTGTCTTGCTTCCAGCACTCATGCTTAGCTCTTTAAGTAGACTCTACATTTTTCTTTATAGATTTCAATCTTAGATACAAGGACTGAAATGAATCACTTTGTCAAGTAAGTGTCAGAGCAAAGGAAAAAAAATCTGTCATTTTGGTCCCCAACTAACAAAAAAACTAAAGGAAAGTAGTTAATTTTTTTTTCAGAAAGTACTTGCTGTCTTCTTTTCTTAATGTCTTTCTCTGGCAGTCTCATTTCCATTCTCATATTTTCCTACTGAAAAAGAAAAGTGAAAAGAAACTGAAACCACAGTGAAAAAAATATTTGTGGGAAGGTGCTTGTGTCACAAAGTTCAGAGGAGAATTCTGGAATTTTTTGGATTCCATGCTCAGTGCTGTTTTTAGGGAATTTTACAGTTCCATGTCAGCTCTGCAGTTCACACACGTGATGTGACTGACAATGAAATCCATTTTGCAGGAGTTGAGAGAACAACCTTAGTGAGGCCATCAAAACTTCCAAACAGAGAACATGGGGCTCAAACCTCATTTCAAGAGAGGTCAAGCTCATTTCACTACTGAATATGACTCCATATTTGGAAGCAGGGAGTAGAAAGCAAAGAAAATAAGACTATCTATATGCTGGGAAAGATCCCTTCTTGCCTTAATCCCTTCTCAAGAGGCCTGTATTGCCTGTGCTTTTTGAGGGAAGACTGTAATTGTGTGATAAATCACATTTGGTAAAACAATTATTTCTAATTTAAATCAAATCCCTTTTGAAGGCTTTACCAGAACAGTTCTGCCTGCAGATCTACCATAAGAGAGTCTGGGTAGCAAGACCAGTTCAGGCACTCAGTAACAGAGCAAAAACGTGCAAATGCATATCCACCACGGACTGATTTTACAGTAACTTTTAAAGCAGCATGGCTACAATATTGCAAGACTACTCATTTTGGTGTGTGAAAATCCCTTTGGTGTTTTCCAGTTAATAAGGATGAAAGGAGGGAAAAAAAAAAAAAAAGAACAGAACATGGGAAAAAATTATAGGGCTGCATAGGCAGCCTCGAAGGAACATGGATTGAACAACCTTTGAAGTACCCAATTCTAAAATGAGATCATATGAGAATTTTTTTGAGCAATAAAAGTGAAGCCTCAGAAACAAGTGTAAGTTACAGCCTGAAGTGCTTTATCACAGCTCCATGAACCCTCTTCCATAAACCCTAGTTCTTTTAAAAGTTCATTTACTTCAAGGAAAAATTGAACTGACTGTGGGGGGAATGAAAGGGCAGGAGGGATCTATAGTTTCCCAGAGGTGTGTTGATAAATAAGGCCTGCATCTCATGACATCAAAGTCATTAGTGGAGAGGAGGTGTCTCCTGCCAGTCTGCAAGAAGGCATTTTCCACTTGGGGATAAGAACAAATACCAGTGCCTTATGTGCTTCTTCAACCAAACTCCTGCCCTCTGGAGAGCAAAGCCTTCAACTTAATAACATGCCTATAGGCATGTAAAATCTACTGTGGCCTCAAAAAGTTATGCCTGGGCTAATGCTGTGCCACACAAAACACCCAAAGCTGACTCTGAGGGAACGTGGCTGTTTACACAGCGCAGAGCTGGGCAGAGAGAACCAGCTCACACCGTGGAAGTAATCTCAGCACAACTTTGCTCTTGAGCTAATCAGCCACATCTTTCAGTGAGCTAACTAATGCACACAAAACTCAGCTGATGGGGATGTGCCCCTTCCAGACAGAAGTCTGCTCACCCACGCCCAGCTGAGAGGTTTCTGCTTCGTATGGCACACACATAATCGACTTGGCTTTAAGCATCCTCAGCATCTCCCTCTCAGTCAATCACTCCAGACCTCCTCCTGGGTCGATGGAGAGAAGTAGGCACATGAACACTATCCACTTGATGCACACATCTACACAGGGAAGAGAGGAATCAGGAGCTAGAATTGCCAATTTCTCATGACTAGCTTTGAAAGAAGACTGGAGGATTAACTCAGGCACACCACGTAGATGCCTGTATGCAGTCAGAAAAACCAATTCTTCCACTCCCAATGTTGCCACAGATGTCTGAACTAGAATAATGCTGGCTACCTTTCTGAAGAGAGCTGTTCATACTCATAAAGCACTGATAAAGGAGAAAGCCATAGGTTCAGAAACTGTTCAAGATAGGCCACTTTTTTGCAACTGGATCAAGTTCTGCTGTCACTAGAGCAGAAGGCTGGCTCCATCACTTCATTCACATGGCACCACCTGGCCACAGGCTTGGCTGGAATCAGCAAGAGGAAATTCCCCACGCCATCCCAGGTGAAAGGAATGTTCCACCCTATCATGGTGACCTCCCAAATGGAATCAGAACCCTCCAGCTGAGTACGTGCAGACGTTCCTCAGGTGGAAAACCACCATGACTCAGGACCCCGAGCAAGGTGTGGCATCTCATGCTTGGGGCCAATCCAGCACAAAGAGTATCTCAGATACTGAAAACAAGTCACGTTTTCTCATCCTTCCTTCTCCAAACTACATCTGTGTTCAGATAACAGGTGTGCAAGGCATCACCTTGAGGTATCAGTTGAGCTTGTATGCTATTGCATACAGAAGTTACTTTTAAATGGATGTAAATGATAATCATGTCAATATAACTTGTGCCTGGAACTGTAACTAATTCAAAACCTTAATTTCTGTTTCCAGCCTCATGGTTCGGCTGCCACCAAGTTCTTCTTTAAGACCCAAATTTTATATCCTGTACAGGCAGCTATTTATTAAATAGTTTTAAAGTAACCCACAGAAGCCCTGGGAAGAAATATAGCCAGGCAGCTGGAGGAGAGAAATTGTTCAGCTTGGAGACTTGCTCGGAGCCATTTAGAGATCTTTTCCGATTTTACAAATGAGAGAAGCACAGATTTAAAAATTATACAAATGCTGAACCATTTGTTTTGGGAGATTTAGCAAAATGAAGCCTTTAAATTCAATTCTTCAAGTTGTAAAAGATTCCATCCAGGGCAGTTGTTACAGTAGGTTGACCTCATCCTCTAAGGGAACTTTCCCTCTCTCTTCCTAAGCCCTGTAACACCCTGCAAGCCCCAAGGGCACCCCTGCAGCAATCTTTGGAGAAAGAAAGACAGAGAGAGAAAGTTGTCCTTGGATTTATTTAGCGAGAAAGAGGCCAAATCTGGGACAGGGAAAAAGGTTTGCATGGAGACAGAGCTCTTGTGGATTTGTACAATCATCCATGCACATGGAATATATTGAACCTTGAACTTAAACTAAGGTCAAGCAAGTTTAAGGCTTGATACAGATGTTTCACAGAACTCTGGTAAATGAAGGTGAATGTTACTGTTAAAGCAAGAGAAAAAACAAGCCATAAAAACGGTTGGTCGATTGTTTATTTTTCTTTTCAGTCCATTGTCGAGTTTACTTTGTCCCCCTTAAGCCCAGCACTGGTATTTCCTGCATCTGGGTGATGACAGCAATCTCTTATACACCACATAAAACAGATTTAGAAGTCTGAAAACCCCTCCTGGTCTGGTTTCTCCCCGGAAATATATCACTCCAGCACAAAGGAGTATTTGCATTTTTCTCATTTGTCTTTAATTTCAAAAAATACTGACTGTCTTCTGGTGCATAAAATGACTAAACCAAACCAACCAACTAAAACAAAACAAAACAAAAAAAAAACCAAAATAAAATAAAAACAAACCAAAAACTAAATTCACTATAAGTGCACTACTAACCCCTCCATAACCAGTGAGGGAGCTTTTGAACTAACAGTACCTTTTTTTTTTTAATTGAAAAAATAAGTTAGAGTACAATCCAAGAGGAAGTCCCTCAAAGAAAATTAACATAATGACTTTTAAAAAAGATACTATGATCACTTGTTTTCAACCAATTACTTTTTCTCCTTTGGCATGAATGTGTTTGAAACTATGCTCAGAAAAGGGGCAAAGACTTTTCAAGTTCAATGCTATGGTGACGTGTAGGCCAATATGGAAGAGATCCCCATTCCAATCAAGCTCTGAGTACCAGTGATAATATTGTTGGCTCTGAATCTGGAATGAGTCTCAAGATTTGGCAAAGGCAGAAGAAATGAATGTTTTGAAATCATTTGGAATAGTTATAACATTTTAGGGGATTCACTGTAAAATGCTGTAATAATAATAATAGTAACAACAACAACTTTTCAGTTTTAAAGAGCTTAGCAGAAATAAATTTTGTGCTAGTTTTGGCTGGGATAGAGTTAATTTTATCATGATAGCTGGTATGGGGCTATGCTTTAGATTTGGTCTGGAAAAAGTGTTGATAATACAAAGATATTTTAGTTACTGCTGAACAGTGCTGACGCAGAGTCAAGGATTTTTCTGCTCCTCACACCACCCCACCAAGGAGAGGGCTTGGGGGTGCACAAGAGGTTGGGAGGGGACACAGGCAGGACTGCTGATCCCAACTGACCCAAGGGATATTCCATCCCATGTGGTGCCATGCTCAGTGTATAAAGCTGAGAGAAGAAGAAGGAAGGGAGACCATTCTGAGTGATGATGTTTGTCTTCCCAAGTCACTGTTGTGGTTGATGGGGCCCTGCTCTCCTGAACATCTGCCTGATCATAGGAAGTGGCGGCTGAATTCCCTGGTTTGCTTTCTTTGTGTGTGCAGCTTTTCCTATTCCTACTAAAATGTCTTTTCCTCAATTCATGAGGTTTTTTTACTTTTACCCTTCTTCCAGTTCTCCTCCTCATTAATGGGCTTAAAGGGGATGTGTGGGGCCAGCTGCCACATTTTAACATTAGAACAAACTTTTAACATTAGAAGGTGCAGAGATGCTATTTTCTCTGCTCTACTGACAGGGTACATGAGCAAAGGGACTTCAGGGGAAAGAAAACATCAGTATCAGAACAAATTAAAACAAGAGTAGGTGGGCCATGAATCATTGTGTTTAGAACAGATTAAGAATGAAACAGGCGTAAAAGTTAAAAATTTAAGGAAGCACAAGTTTGCAGAAAAGAAGAGTTTGCAGGAGTAGTGTTGGTGTGTTTGATGTTCCTGAGCTAACTGCTACAGTGAGGCAGTTGCAGGATTAGGACACCTCCTTCTGTAATTCAGATTTAAAGCCAGTTAATTTCTTTGTTTTCTCCACATTCCCACTGAAGTCCCAGCAATCCTGGTTCCATTCCCCACCAGTTTGCACCTTGGGTAATCATCAGTGCCCTGATTCATCAAAGCTCTCAACTGCCTTCTTAAGTTTCAGCACACACCAGGGCTCTCAGCTCTCGATTAGCCACGGGTGGTTTTCCAGATTCAGTGGATTAACTGTGCTCCCGACAGGGAAAAGCAGTACCTGGTGTTACACGGAGCCTCTGAGGCTCTGGGGTCAGGCTGGTGGTTCAAGCACTGCTCTCCTGCTCGAGCTATTATCATGAGACCAACACAGACTAGTTTGTGTTGTATCAAATTTACCCACACAGGACTCAGAGTGCCAGGAAACATATTCCAGTGACACCTGAGTAGCTCTGTCACAGGTCTGCTTCAGCGTGGTTCACCGTGGGTCACGCAGACCTGCACTGCCCTGCCCTAAATCCCTGCACGGGGCCATCCAGGTGCACCCTGCGGCTGCAGGCCAGGAGAGGAAGAACAGCTGGTGCCCACTGACTTCACTAATTCTGCCCACAAGTTCAGAAAGTTAAAGAGGCATTCTGTAGCATTTTGCATCGACAAAGTAACAGGCT